>SJYV01032831.1:1079817-1137618 GCA_006410875.1 Neotragus pygmaeus
TGGTCATGTATGGATGTGAGAGTTGGACTGTGAAGAAGGCTGAGCACCGAATAATTGATGCTTTTGAAGTGTGGTGTTGGAGAAGACTCTTGAGAGTCCCTTGGACTGCATGGAGATCCAACCAGTCCATTCTGAAGGAGATCAACCCTGGGATTTCTTCGGAAGGATTGATGCTGAAGCTGAAACTCCAGTACTTTGGCCACCTCACGAGAAGAGCTGACTCATTGGAAAAGACTCTGATGCTGGGAGGGATTGGGGGCAGGAGGAGAAGGGGACGACTGAGGATGAGATGGCTGGATGGCATCACGGATTTGATGGACGTGAGTCTGAGTGAACTTCGGGAGTTGGTGATGAACAGGGAGGCCTGACGTGCTGCAATTCATGAGGTCGCAAAGAGCTGGACACGACTGAGCAACTGAACTGAACTGAACTGAAGTACACTGAAAACTCAACAGACATTGTGATGTTTACTTGGAACTTTACCCAGAACCGTCTACCATTCTGGATGTTCATTTAGAAGATTGTCATCAATAGCATTGCCACTTGCGGTATTGGATATTGCGTCAGTCACCAGTACAAAAGTATCTTGATCAGTCTGAATTTTCAGCTAGCCCCCCTCAAAGGATTCCACTTTAACTTTTAAATACTTTTTATTTAGCTTTTATTCCAAATAAGAAATTTAAAGAAAAAGTGTAAACACAATTTAGTCTTATTTCTCTGGAAACCAGATTTCTTTATTGTTGTTCAGTCGCTCAGTCATGTCCAACTCTTTGCAACCCCATGGATTGTAGCACATCAGGCTTCTCTGTCCAACACTTCCCAGAGTTTCCACAAACTCATCCACTGAGTTGGTGATGCCATCCAATCATCTCATCCTCTGTCATCCCCTTCTCCTCCTGCCTTCAATCTTTCCCAGCATCAGGGTCTTTTCCAAGGAGTCAGTTCTTCGCATCAGGTGGCCAAAGTATTGGAGCTTCAGCTTCAGCATCAGTCCTTCTAATGAATATTCAGGGTTGGTTTCCTTTAGGATTGACTGATTTGATCTCCTTGTAGTCCAAGGGACGCTCAAGAGTCTTCTTTATACGTGCAAGCATCTGACTCCTTCATTACATTATTTACTGTAGTTGTATGGGACATGAGAAATTGTGTTATAAATTGCTTTCCATTTATTTCTTACTATAACAGGTAAACCTCATTTTATTGCACTTGGCAGATATTGTGCTTTTTATTTTTTAACAAATTGAAGGTTTGTGGTAACCCCACATTGAGCAAGTCTATCGGCACCGTGTTTCCAAGATCATTTGCTCACTTCATGTCTCCGGGTCACATTTCAGTACTTCACACTATATTGCAAGTATTTTCATTATGATTATATTTGTTATGGTGATCTGTGATCAGTGATCTCTGATATTACTTGTAAAAAGATCACAACTCACTGAACTCAGATGACATTTTTTAGCAATAGGGGATTTCTTTAATGACACTATGCAGATGGTGTTTAGACATAATGCCATTGTGCACTTAACACAGTGCAGCATCATATTCAGTTCAGTCGCTCAGTCGTGTCCAACTCTTTGTGACCCCATGAATCACAGCATGCCAGGCCTCCCTGTCCATCACCAACTCCTGGAGTTCACTCAGACTCAAGTCCATCAAGTTGGTGATGCCATCTAGCCATCTCATCCTCTGTCGTCCCCTTCTCCTCCTGCATCATATAAGCAGAAGTTTTATATTCATCAGGAAACCAAAATTCATGTGACTTACTTTATTTTGATATTCACTTCATTGCTGTGGTCTGAAACTGAACACACAATGTCTCCAAGCTCTGCCTGTATAAATTTTATGTATATATAAAATTATCTATGAATTTTTTTCTCATGAAAAACTTAAGACCCAGAGAGGTAATAGGCTTCACCCAAATTGACCAGCTATTTAGTGGCAAAATCAGGAAGATGTTTTTACTGAGTTCCTCCCATAAGCCAGGCTCTGCACTAGTCACTTTCAATGTCCTTCAACTCCTAAATAAGCACTTAAAGTCCACCAATGCTTAGCCTCGTACAGGAGCTGATGGTGCCAAGCTGGGCAGGAAGAGTCCCTGTCCTCAAGGGAAGGCAGACCAGAAAAACCACGGACCATACATACATAAATAGACGAACTGGTCATGGTACAGAAATGGGGACTCTTTCAGCCTGGTCCAAGAGAAGGCAATGTTTGAACTGACTCTGGAAGGGGGGTTAGGGGTTCACCTGGCATGCTGGGAGTGCAAAAGCATTTCAGGCAGAGAGAAGAGATAATCCTGAAGGAGTCAGCAAGAGCTTGGCGCTCCTGCAGGACATAAAGTACTCCAGCTTAGCATCCGCTGAGGGTGAGAACACAGAAGTGGTGAGTGGTGGAGCTATAGAATGAGGCACACAGCTCAGAGAGGGCATGTTTCCCCAGGTCAGGAAAACTGGACTCACCCTTGAACTTCACGAAGAACTGAGGAGGCTTTTAAATAGCTGTGTGACAGCTGGTCATTCACTCTGGTGGTAGGTGCCACAGAAACCCAGGTGAACATGACAAGGAGAGGGAATAAGAGTGGCCTTGGGTAGAGAGAACACTCCATGAAATAAAGGAAGCAGCAGAATCAAGGTTGGGTGACGGAAGGAATTTTCCAGATGGAGGCAGAGAGAAAACTTGAAGGTGACTCCAGGTGTCTGGAGTGGATGATGGAGAATGATGAGACCCTTCACTGAAATGAAAAATTCAGGAGGAAGTGGGTAGTTTGGTCTGGAAGATGAGGGAGAGAGAGGCTGAACACGGACTAGGATGCACCAGGTACACAGGACTGCTGAGAATTCAGGTGGGACTAGGGGTGTGAAATTCAGTAGACTGGTCTGGACTAGAGATGCTAGAGAACCCAGGCAGGGAAACATCAGCATGGATATCACTTCATTTAATCCTTGCCACCACCTCAGGAGGCAGTGCTCAACAGGCTCATGTGAAAGACAAGAAAACCAGTTTACCCAGTCACATAGTTGGAGGGCCAAGATTTGTCCCTTGGTATGTCTGACTCCAAAGCTCATGCTTTCTCTTCTACATCTTGTCATCCTCCAACTGAAGGGGCTCGTGGCTCCTAGCTGAGCATTTTTCTCTTACTCCAACCTGTTCTTCACTGTCTAGAAATCAATAAATCAGAATGATTTCAATAAAATCAGAATGATTGCATGGAGAAGCACAGCTTCCCAGAAATCACTATAAGCAAAATCCAAATTTCCCAGGAAACTGGTTTCAAAACCAAAATATCTTGATATGTGCACCAGGAGAGCAGCCTTCCCAAGCCCACAGGGGAGCCTCTATCACTGTAACCTCTCAGTTCACACTCCTAAGCTACAACTCACCAGAAAGTGAAAAGGGGGATCCCAGAGCCCATGGTGAAGGCCTCCAGGATTTAGGCAAGTACCTTCATTATTTTCAAAATTTTTAATTCAATTGTTTGCTTTTTGGTTGCCCTGGGTCTTTATTGCAGAGCACGGGCTTCAGCAGTTGCAGCACATGTGCTTATCTGTTGTGGTTTGTGGGCCCTGGAGTGCAGGCTCAGCAGCTGTGGCACCCAAGCTTTAGTTGCCCATGGCCTGCGGAATCTTCCCAGACCAGGGATCAAACCTATGTCCTCTGCATTGGCAGGTGGCTTCTTATCCACTGTGCCACCAGGTAAGTCCTTAAGTACCCTCGATATTAAAAACTAATACAAAACTTTTGTTCATCTTACGGGCCAAATCCACTTCAGATAATAAACAGCTACATTTATTTAACATCTAAGTAGATCTGTTTCCAAGCTACTAAACCAAAGAGTGACGTAACCATTCATCATCTGCATTTCACATCAGGGAAAGAAAGGAGGAGGAAAAAAGCAGGTGGGCAGTTGCGAGGGAGCCTGGGCAAAGTCACAGATGGGTTGGATGGCAACAGGGAAACCAGCAGCCCACTGGCCTCAGCTCCCCTCAGGTGCTGGGCAAAGAACCAGGCTGGCTCCTTACGTAGCCCTCACCCCAAGGCGGAGGAAGATTGATAGCAACAGGAGATCCAAATGCCTATCGTGTGCCAAAGTGGAGGCATCTGCATGTGATTTAAAACGTCTTCCTGTCACCATGAGACAGCAGTCTGTACGGTGAGGTAAGATCTTGGCTTGCCCCATCTCACCTCAACCCACTCATGCGCTGTTCACAAAGAGCTCATGCAGGAATTCCCCGCCCAGCTCCATCCGATCCAGGCTGAAACCGACCGTAGGCATCTTGGAAGCCACAAGACCTGCATCCTGAACTCTCAGCTGACCCACGACACCTGCCAGAGCTGCTGGAAGAAGCCATCACCCACAGCTTTTTGCCGATTCTCAGAGAGCCAAGCCCTTCCAGGACCAACGAAATGGCCAAGACAGCGAGTCACCTCTCTGTCTGGACAGGCTCATCACTTGCTGAAAGTCAAGGAATGTGGCGGCTGTAGTCATCACCCGGGGCATCATCATGCTCCCCGATTCCTTGGATCTGGCTGTGCAGACAGACTGGACAAGGCCTGGCTGCTGCTCCCACTATTCACAGACACCATTCCAAAACTTGCTCCTGTGGTCCAAGTTCTTCTAGAAGCTAAGGTAGACGGTTAAGCGAAAGTCACGTATGCATGGTCGGTTTAAAAATCCTTCCTTCCATCCTCGTCTGATGCACACAGGTTGTTATTAATACCACCACACCCCTGGATCATTCCTTACAATAGCTAACCCCCATCCCACCAGACCCCTCTCCCTTCTAGAAGACAGAGGTTGGCCCCTGACATGACTGAAGGGGCAAGGTCAGCAGTCTGAAACCATGATCTGGTAGAATGCTGACAAAGAGCCTTGCATTTGGGGAAGCTGTGTTTGTTCCAACTAAACCCTGAATCTACCTGTTCACAGAGACAGCAAACTTGAACCTGAATTCCTCAGCTGTAAGATCAGGACTGTACTTGACACCCCACCTGTTGTGCTAACCTCTTGTGAATGACATCAGGATAAGACGAAAGCAGAGGGACTTTCCTGGAGGTCCAGTGGTTAAGACTTCACCTTCCAATGCAAGGGGTGTGAAGGTTTGACCCCTGGTCAGGCCAGCTAAGATCCCACATACCTCATGGCCAGAAAAAAACCAAGACATAAAACAGAAGCAGTATTGTAACAGATTCAATAAAGACTTTGTAAATGGTCCACATTTAAAAAAAAATCTTAAAAAAAAAACAAAAGCCAAAATGTAAATATGGATTACCAAAATACAACACACGGTTATTATTACTGAGGGCCGATCCATGCCTCTTTACTTGCATCACATCCAAATAGAATTACATTTTGTAACAGGCCTGCTTTTGATTATGCTGAGCCTCAGACTTTGGGTTCTGGTGATCAGTACCTGAAAGGAGCCTTTAACTGAAGACTTTATGAAATTGACAATAAGACGTAATAAGGAGTGACTGGCTCGTGCTTTGTAATGAGAATTGTGTACTATTTTATTAGATATTCTTGTGCTTCCCTGGTGGCTCAGATGGTAAAGCATCTGCCTGCGATGCAGGAGACCTGGGTTCGATTCCTGGGTCAGGAAGATCCCATGGAGGAGGAAATGGCAATCCACTCCAGTATTCTTGCCTGAAAAATTCCATGGAGGGAGGAGCCTGGTGGGCTTTGCATGGGGTTGCAAAGAGTCAGACATGACTGAGAGACTTCATTTTCTTTCTTTCTTTCTTTCTTTCTTTATTAGATATTCTTAGTTAATGGAACTCAATCCTAAATTTCTTCTCCCTAAGAAACTGGTGAAAACCCTCACATGGCATAGCCAAGATAGAGTTCTCTCTCCGACCCATTTCTTATTTCTCTACATCTTGAAAAGTTTCTGTGCCAAGGCATCTGCTTCCTTATGTAACTACAGAGTGATCTTGGCTTGTGTCTGTGTGATGGCCCAAAGCAAGGTCGCTGAGAATCAAATCAGCTGATCTGCCTCCCTCCAACGTGAATGGCGAAGGGTGAGCTGCAGTCTGACCTGGGAACAGCCCCCCCAGGCTTCAGCTCTCTGCCTCTGCATTTCTTCTTCCTTCCATCAATATTTGCCCAGCGCCACAATATGGCAAACACTGCTTAGGAGAAGATACTGCACAACACACACACAATGCCCTTCCTTTGGAGGCGTTTATCCTCCACAGTCAGATTAGCTCAGGAGAATGGGTTAGCCCTGTGAGATCGAAGGCCAAGGGGTTTTGCTAGAAATGCTTTGGGCAGAAAGAGCCCCTCACTCTTGGTGTCTGAGCCCAAGTGCTCAGTAGCTCAGTCAAGTCCGACTGTGCCACCCCAAGGACTATAGCTCGCCAGGCTCCTCTGTCCATGTGGTTCTCCAGGCACAAATACTGGAGTGTGTTGCCATTCCCTCCTCCAGGGAGTCTTCCTGACCCAGGGAAGGAAACAACGGCACTTGTGTCTCCTGCATCGGCAGGCAGCTTCTTTGCCACTGCACNAGGTTGCCATGCCCTCCTCCAAGGGATCTTCCTGACCCAGGGATCGAACCCAGGGCTCTTATGTTTCCTGCATTGGTAGGAGGGTACTTTACCACTAGCGCAACCTGGGAAGCCCACACATATAGCACTGAAAGACTAAATATAAGTCAAGAAAATAGAAAGGCACAGCCCAGCACCCAGACCAAACCAGCAGCTCAGTGAGCCAGAAATGAGAACACAAAGCAGCAGCAGGCTGGCCCCACAGGCCTGCTGGTTCGGGAAGGAGGCAGGGGGTGCTGATGACTTTCTTGTGGGACACAGAGGAATAAAGTCATCATTTTGTGAGAGAAGGGGACTCAGTTGAACATCCTGTGGACAAATGTTTTGCGAAATACACTTTAGAACATGTAATCTTTGCCCCTTTCTCTCTGACTCTAGCTTCATATTGCTGGCCTTGGGCACTAAGATACCAAGAATTTGCCAATCCCTGGCGTATCACTTCCTGCCTCTTCCCAGAGCTTCTAGGAAAGAACTTAGTACAAGATCCAAAATGAGGGGATAGACTCTCTCTCTCTCTCTTCCTTCGCAATCAATTTCTTTTGTTTTTCATATTTATTTATTTGACTGCACCAAGTCTTAATTGCAGCACATGGAACCTTGATCTTCATTGCAGCATGTGAGAGCTAGTCCCCTGACCAGGGATCAAACCCTAGCCCTCTGTATCAGGAGCTCAGTCTTAGCCACTGGACCACCGGTGAAGTCCCAACATCAGTTTCTTAGGATCTCTCCTCCTCACCATCTACTCACCTAACCCCTGGCAACCTGACTTCCTCCATCCTCACTGATCTCCGTAGCTGTGCCCTGATGCCCCCAGTAGCCACACCCACCCATGTGTTTTCAGACCTCGTATCTGTGATTCTGCCCACTTTTCAACACTATCAAATGCCTCTCCTGATGAAGTTGGAGAATTCTTGTTTTCTTCAGGGCTGCACCTTCTCATTTCTTCCCCATCTCTAAGTGACCAGTTCTTCATTCTCCCTCCCCCCATCTCTGAGATGAGAGCACGTCCCATGACTCTGCCCTCAGCCCTCTTTTCCTCTCTTCTTCTTGTCCTCACACCCATCCTTGGATTACCCTCTGCACATGCATATCACTCCAAATGAAAGCATCAGTCTCCATTTCATTCTCCACCGTTCCACACACCCAGGAGTTGTGAGAACCTTGTGGTTTAAACACTGCTCAAAACATGGGTGGTTGGATTTGTTTTGTGTCTCTTGTTGTTGGTTGTGTTTGTCGTGGTGTGTTACAGTGATCGAAACACAGACTCTGATCATTAAAGCGCTTTCCATTTTGTTTTCACTCATGGCCTTGATTTTATGCCCAACTAGTTCACGACTTCTGTTAAACCCATCAGACTTACTTCTTACAGCCATGAATCCTATTGGATTACTGACTTCTTGTAGAAAAAAGTCATTGTAAACAGATTTACACTCCTACCTGCCCAAGGTACCCATGCCAAAATTCAGTCACGTTACGGAACTAAAAAATATTGAAACGGTTTGTTTTGTGGCTCTAGAAATAATTGTCAAGTGCACTCATAATATTTTTACATTTTCAATGCAATTTTTTCTTTATTATCTGAGGTGAGTTGAAATTTTTAAGCCCATTTTTGTCTGCTTCCCACTTTTCTCTTCTTGTATCTGTCAATCTTGCCTCATCTTTTAGAGGCTTTTGGGTAAATATTTACGGATTTGTGCATGAATATATAACTTTGTTCCTT
This sequence comes from Neotragus pygmaeus, assembly GCA_006410875.1. Classification (NCBI taxonomy): domain Eukaryota; kingdom Metazoa; phylum Chordata; class Mammalia; order Artiodactyla; family Bovidae; genus Neotragus; species Neotragus pygmaeus. Next base: position 1,088,081 of record SJYV01032831.1, read on the forward strand.
AGTATAAAATCATATGGGTATCAACATACATATAGACTTTATGGGTTTCCCTGGTGGCTCAAATGGTAAAGAATCTGCCTGCAATGCAGGAGGCCTGGGTTCAATCTCTGGATCTGTAAGGTCCCCTGGAGAAGGAAATAACAACCCACTTTAGTACTCTTGCCCGGAAGATCCCATAGACAGAAGAACCTGACAGGCTATAGTCCATGGAGTCTAAGAGAGTCAGACACAACTGAATGACTAACATTTTCATTTTCATATGACTTAGCCAAATATTTCTAACTGTGCAAATCAAGTTTGCCTCTTTGAACAGAAATAGAAAGGTATGAAAACACATCAGGTAAAACAAGTTTGCTTACTACAGCCACACTACAGATCTTAAATTGTCTGAAGTTGAATTCATCTTCTTGATTTTGTACTCAAGCCCACCCTGTTCTCCATCCCAACTGCTCACCCCATGAAAAGAAAGAACTAGAAATGGCTTCTCTTCCTTATTTTCAGTTTCTGCCATTTTGCCACCATTCTCCCAGTTACCTAACCTCCAACTTCAGTATTTTCCTATCTCACTCCTTCCCATCTTCCCACTCACCACAAAACCCCAAATTCCTCAAAATTAGTTGGAAAACTTTTTTAACTTTTCCACCACAAAGCCTCCCAACACATGGAAGGGCTCCTCAAATATCCCACCACCTCCAAAGAGGGAATCCTGGCTCAGAAAGATTCTCTCCACAAAAAAACTCCTTCCAGACCCCATAGCAACCATATAACCTGAAGCACCTTGTCCTAGCTAGTGTAGATCAAAGACCAGGTAGAGATAGTTCAGCAAAGGAAACATTTAGATTCAACCACTGTAAAAAAAAAAAAAAAAAAAGCTACAATCCACTCAGTTGAGCTAACAGGCAACAGGGAGTAGAGATTTGGGTAGTTGGTTGAAAAAGGTATCAGTCAAGACCATGCCACCCCTCTTTACTTGCAACCATCCAAAGAATCAGACTGTGACCAAACCTTGTTCCTTGCTAGCCCCAGTCCTCTGGGGTAGAAGCAGTTCAGATGGGATGGAAATATTCTCTAGGGACACTTGGTCCCCTTTGTCTAAAGCTGATCATTTGTAAGGTTGATTAATGAGAAATATCATCTCTGAAATCAGATAGACTTGAGCTTATTTTCATCTCTAATATTTACCAGTAGGAACTACTGGGCGAATTTCTTAACATCATCTACTGTTGATATTGTTATTAATAATAATAGTAATAAGAACAGCAGTAGCTACTAAAATGAATTGAGTTTTTATCACTCAATAATGTGCTCGTCAGCCTGCTCAGCAATAAATAACTCATTTCTAAACAAAATAATAATAATAATAATGTCTTGGTCTTGCCATCAGTACAACTGAGCTAATAACACCACTCCAGAGTGTTGTGAGTTAGAGTAAGTCCTATGTGTAAATTGCCCAGCACACAGCATGGTAGTTATCATGTCCTGTTTTGATGTCCTCATTATCTGTACAGGAGGAAGTATCCTGTACAGAGGCACAGTTTCATCTCTTGAGCAGTAAATTAATAAAGTGGTCTCCTAACTTATCAATCACCCTCTTGAGAGTCTGATGACCTCTGCAAATACAAATGAAACTAGGTTCTAGTCTTGAATCACTAAAGACTCTGGGACACCCAGAGAAGTAAGGTGTCTTTGCGTTGGGATCACAGATTCTCAAATTAAAGGTCTGTCACTTAGGGACAATATGGCCTTGCTAAGCCTTAGTTTCCTCATCTGTAGAATGGGACAAATGATAGTACCCACCTCAGAGGAATCACATAAGAATTCAATGAGATAATATAACCCTCATAACACTTCCAGGGGAGGTACCATGAATATCGATCACCATTTGACATAAGAGGAACCTGATGTTTAGACAGGTGAGTTGATTTTCTCTAGATCAGAGGGCCAGAAACTGGCAGAGCCAAAATGGAATCCAGATCTATTGAGCTCCGATGCCTGAGATTTTAGCCATATTTCACCATTCAAGTAGCCCTCTAACCCTTAGTGCAAGGAGTTAGCTGTGTAAATCCAAGTTCTTCTCTACACTCCAAGGTGCTCAAGAGTAGAAACCATCCATCTTCTTAATCTTTGTTTTCCCTTCAGCACACAGACCCATGTTTTACTCATCAAAATGTTCTTTCACTTATTTTGAATGACTAGTCAAATGAATAAATAAATTCATGAATAAATCAAGAAAGGAGTCCTTGTTAAGAGGACAGGATTCAAAAGTATCCAGAGTCAAGAAGAGCAGGAACTGAGAAGAAAAAGAGAAGGAGAAAAATAAGGAGGCGAAAGAGAAAAGCAGCTGTGAATCTCTAGGGCCAAAGGTCCTTAGGATTCTTTGAGAGGAAGTGATGGCGGAAGATGGCTTGTTGAGGGGATTAAGGATGGTAAGCCAAGGAAAGAAGCAGTGGGTATAAATCATTTTTTTTTAAAGGAATCCTTTTAAATAAGAGCTGTCACAAGCAAGGGAGCAAAGTCAAGTGAAGAACTGTTTCTGCTTCTTATAAAACAGAATAAACCTGATATGTCTGCGGGAAGAGGATTAACTTACATCTAGAAGAGAGAGATTAAGAATTTTGGAAGCAAAGTTATCATTGCAAGAATAATGTCCCAGAAAAGATCAAAGATATTGGAACTAAGATCGGTCAGTCTGTAGGCTACAAGTCAGTATGTTGGGAACGGAATGGGATGGGTTGAGTTGGAAATTATTAGAATATATCACATTTTAAGAGACTTTGTTTCTGTGTGTGTATTTGTATGTACTGGGTCACAAGTTAAAGCATATTTTTAAACTGCGATTCATGGTCAAAATGTTGAAAACAGTAATTATTGGCGGCAAGGTTAGATTTAAGTCCCCTATGGCAATCTAGTGGTGCTGGTGATCATGCCGTGGATGCCTGTCTCAACCCTGCTGGAACTCAGAGAAACCGGCTATCCCATTTTCTCTCTTTCTTTCCTCCATCCCTCTCTTTGTGTCTTCCTTTTTCTTTCTTCCTTCGATAAACATTTACTGAGGGACTTCCCTGTCAGTTCAGTGGTGAAGACTTCACTTTCCATTGCAGGGGGTGCTGGTTTGATTCCTGGTAGAGGAGCTAAAATCCCACATGCCTTGCAGCCCAAAACCCCTCAAAACATAAACAACAGAAGCAGTATTGCAAGCTATTTCAACAGAATTTAAAAATGGTCCCCTTAAAAAAAATTCCTATGCTTACCACAATGAAGAGCAGCCTTGCTGGCCACAGCAACTAGAGAAATCCTGTATACAGCAACTAAGACCCAGCATAGCCAAAAGTAAATACACTAATTAATTGTAAAATTTTAAAAAAAATTTCCTGAGTATTTATCTCCTACCTACTGTTCACTTTTCTAGAGCCTGGACATAGAGTTCATGTAGACAGAGTACTGTCCTCACAGAGACTATAGCACAGAGTTTAATAGACAGTTAGAATGAACTCTGCTTACCCTATGGCCCAGCTGGTAACGAATCCTCCTGCAATGCGGGAGACCTGGGTTTGATCCCTGGGTTGGGAAGATGCCCTGGAGAAGGGAAAGGCTACCCACTCTAGTATTCTGGCCTGGAGAATTCCATGGACTGTACAGTCCGTGGGGTCGCAAAGAGTTGGACACAACTGGGCAACTTTCACTCACTCACTCAAGAATGACCTCTGGGGGGCCAAGACCTCTAGGGGCACAGACTTGGACTCACTCTGTAGCTCTGCTTTGCAACTCAGTCCTCAGCCCAGTCCTGGCTTCTCCCCATTTCTCAGACCCACTCTCTTGCCCCAGATCTGGAGAAATGGTGTGGTCTTTCCATGGCCCTGATGCTTGTTCTAATCCTCAGACACACTTACACTCTGGCTGATGGGATTCTGGTCCAACCTGCTGCAGCCCCGGCTCTCCCCCAACCCTGCCCCTGCCCCCAGACTGCTCCTGCCCGCACACAAGAGCACTGTGTCTCAGGAGGGACCAGGAGAACGTAAATCTCCCAGGTCGACTTCACAGCATGATGCTGGAATTCCTGAGCGGTGACTTGGCAGACGCCATGGGAGATGGATAGTGTGACCTTGTCCACACGCTCGCCCCACGTGTGCAGGCTAATGTATTTAGCCATCCACCTAGATCGGGCTCTTGTTTTTCCAGTTTTCTTCCATTCCACGGGTAGCCTTTCCAATTGCAGTTTCTGCTTCAGACATCCAGATCCACAGTCTTGAATGAGGCTTCTTGCACTGAGCTAATTAAAAACAAGACAAAGCTTTCTGCTGAAGGTTTGGAAAAGGGAATGTCTTTGAGGTTTTCGATGCGTTAGCATCACTGAATGACAGGGGAGAGAAATTTGAAAAGAACCTGAGGAAAAAAATGTTATTTCCAAAGCCCTGTTTTGTGGACGATCCAGCTGAGCTTCATGGAGTTTGAGAATTTGCCCATGTTTCATAATCCACGGCACCTGGGCATTCTGAGGCTCTTCAGCGGCACCCTAGGGAGTGAGGAGGACTCAGGTCCCCATTCCTGCTTTATCCAGAGAATCTGTTTCACACATCAGCTTCTGTGTGAGACTTAGATTGAAAGTCTCATTGCAAGAGAAAAAAAAAAAAATTGTACTATGTCCTGATTTTTATGACATTAAATTAGACTCCATTCACATCTAGAGAAAAAATCCTGAAAGTAGATACTCAGCTCTAGTTGATGATATGTGTGCCAGTTAGGGGAAAGTTTACCGAAGTCTGCAAGTTACCGTGAACTATATACCTGAAATAAGATGGATTCAGGAATGGATGGGAGGCTGGCTAGACAGGGAGAGTCACAATACAGCAGGTAGCTGCTGCTGCTGCTGCTGCTAAGTCACTTCAGTCATGTCTGACTCTGTGTGACCCCATAGACGGCACCCCATCAGACTCCCCTGTCCCTGGGATTCTCCAGGCAAGAGAAATGGAGTGAGTTGCCATTTCCTTCTCCAATGCATGAAAGTGAAAGTGAAGTTGCTCAGTCGTGTCCGACTCTTAGCAATCCCATGGACTGCAGCCTACCAGGCTCCTCTGTCCATGGGATTTTCCAGGCAAGAGTACTGGAGTGGGGTGCCATTGCCTTCTCCGACCGCAGGTAGAGGAGGCTGCTAATGTAGAAGATAGGTGGCAGGTTTATGGGTATTCTTAGGGCATTCTTTCAGTATTTCTGTATGAAAGTTTTCATCATAAAATGTGGGGGGGGGAATTGTCACCAGATGCCTGTGTTTCAGTAAATGTTTTCTTACCTCTTAAAAGCTGTTTAAAAAAAAAAAAAGGAAATTTATGCTTGTACCACCTTCCTATATGGTCAATCTTGTTATCATGTGGATAAAATAGATAACTTTGGGAAAATAAAATGATACTTCAAATGTTTCTCCTGTTCAATCACTTATTAACTTTATTTTTTTTTTTTTAGTTTATTTATTTTTTTGGCCTCATCACGCAGCATGTGGGATCTTAGTTCCCTGATCAGGGATGCAAACCAGCTCTCTTTGTATTAGACAGGCAGAGTCTTAACCACTGGACCACCAGGGAAGTCCCCTCACTAACTCTTATTCTGTAGCTATTAGAACTTCTAAAAACAGCATTTAATTGTAGCATCTCACATTTTTGTAGTGAATAACCTGTGTAAGTAAATGAGTTCTTCTACATACATTGTTGCGTTAGAGCCTGATGATTTTGTATGATGGGTAGGAAGATATTGCTCTGAGACTTTGTGATCTATGTATGGTCAGAGCTAGACCTGGAAATAGAACTCACATCGTCCAGCTCCTGGGTCAGGGAATGATAGCAAGGGGAGGGAAGGAGAGTTCAAGTGCAATATGTGTAAACACCCTTGGATTAGAAGAAATATAAACAGAAAAGGCTGAAATCTACATGTTGATGGTCAGATATGGTGATGAAACATCATTGCATATTTCCTTCTTAACTTTTATAGTATTACTTGCTCTTTTATGGATGAACACTTCGAATGAAAGATTTACTGATGTTTTCATTAGCCCTCACAATTTTCCTCATTTCAAAATAAATTCTGAATATGTATTTAAGCCCAGAAATTGTGGTGTGTGGAACTTTGGAATTCTGCAATGTACTTGCCATGAAACCCAACAATGAATGCAGCATTTATCATTGCAATATGATGGACTTGAGTTCCTTCTTTGATAAAGAGGTAAAAACCAAATTTGCAGGGTAGATAACATAAGACAATTCTTTATGGGATGACAATCTTGTCACAACTCTGCTTTATTAATATAAGTTGTTCCTTGCTTTTCTTGGGGTGCTTGTTCCAGGACCCCTCGTGAATACCAAAATCCATGGATGCTCAAGTCCTTTATACAAAATGCTGTAGCATTTGCATATAACCTACCCACATCCTCCCATATACTTTACGTCATCTCTAAATGACTTGTAATACCTCATACAACGTAAATGCTATGTAAATAGTTGCCCAGCACACGGCAAATTCAAGTTCTGCTTACTGGAAGCTTCTGGATTTTTTTTTTTTTAACATTTTCTGTCCATGGTTGTTTGAATCCACAGATGCTGAACAGATACAGAGGGTTAACTGTAACAAGAATAGAGAGAATCAAAGAAACTAAATGATCTAAGTTCATCCAACAGCAGGTAAGCCAGAAATTAACTTAGTATTTATTGGGGTTAATATCAAAGATGTGAATGCATTTTGAGACAGTTCATAACAGAACATTCATTTAAGCTTTTCTGGTTTCATGAACAAATGGTTATGCACTGGGTTGAAAATTCTGCACTTTGTTCAATCTCGGATAGTTTTGGTGGGAAGGACAGCTTTTCCAATGTGACTCACAGCGCCTTTCACTTCTCTAAGGTAATCATTGGTCCTCTAAAGTCAGATGCCTCAGCAGAATCACCCTTCCTTCCTCCGCAAAAGCAGAGAAATTCATGTGTCAGCTTGGCAGTAGCAGCTTTCATATGAAAAACAAACAAATGCAGTCTCTGGGAAATCCTTCAGTGCTGTTGGCTACATGCAATACCATGGAGGCCGAGAGCACAGATGTATAGGTTTGGGGAGAGCATAGATGTGTAGGTTGGTGGGGGCAGGGTGCTCAGAGCCCAGTTCAAATCCCAGCTCTGAACTTGAGCATTGTGGCTTAACTGCTCAGTCATCTCATCTAGAACACAGGGATAAGGTAATGCATATAAAACACACAGTTGTTCACAGCGCACAGCAACTATTCAGTTAATGTTAACAACCATCACTAACACACTGGCTGATGCTTGGCTCCAAGGAAGCTGATGTCTTTGTTGTTGTTTAGTCACAAAGTCATGTCCTACTCTTTTGCAATCCCATGGATTGTAGCCCGCCAGGCTGCTCTGTCCACGGGATTTCCCAGGCAAGAGTACTGGAGGGCGTTGCCATTTTCTTCGGTTACAGTTCATGGGATCGCAAATAGTCAGACACGACTGAGTGACTAAACAACACACATCCTGGGACCACACCTGGGGCCCTCCTCACTGCACAGGTTTTTGGGGGTGGACGTGGTTCCCATAAAGATTGGGCAACATAGGTGGGTGTGACGTACAGTCATTTTTTTCAGTTGGAGAGTTTTTATTAACTATTGATATTAATATCATCTAATATAATGACATAAGATAAAATCTACTTGTATGTGAAATATTTTATAATTAGTCATTTACAACAATTAATTGGCTATGTGTCAGAGAAGGCAATGGCACCCTACTCCAGTACTCTTGCATGGAAAATCCCATGGACGGAGGAGCCTGGTGGGCTGCAATCCATGGGATCGCTAAGAGTCGGACACGACTGAGCGACTTCACTTTCACTTTTCACTTTCACGCATTGGAGAAGGAAATGGCAACCCACTCCGGTGTTCTTGCCTGGAGAATCCCAGGGATGGGGGAGCCTGGTGGGCTGCCGTCTCTGGGGTCGCACAGAGTCGGACACGACTGAAGTGACTTAGCAATGTCTATCTAATGTAGAATGTAGATCATATATGATTATATGATATAATAGTAATGATATAAAGAGGAACTTCTGATAAAGAGACGTAGAAGCATGCATTCACTCTCCTTCTACACCGACTCCAGCGTGGTTGAGCACAACACCACCATTTGGCAGAATTTCATCTGAGACTCTTTCTCCTTGTGTTCTGGTAGTGAAGTTGCTGTCTAAGAATTGACCGTGACTGGAGAATGTGCCAAAGGCACATTTGCCGGGTGACCTGTATGTTCATCTCCTTCTCCGAGGCATCTGGTCATTCCCAGTGACACTGACACTGGGAGGACAAATTAATATCAATAGTTAGGAGTTTGTGTAACATAAAATTAATGGTTGGATAGCATCATTGACTCAACGGACATGAGTCTGAGCAAACTCTGGGAGACGGTGAAAGACAAAGAACCCTGGTGTGCTGCAGTCCATGGGGTCGCAAAGAATCGGACACAACTGAGCAACTGAACAACAACAGCAAAAAAATAAAGAAAACGTTGTTGATGGTGTGTATGTATGCGTGTGTGTCTAACTTAATACCTATTCGATTAAATATACTATTGAGGGGATAGTTGAAATTTTTGAAATTACAAAAGTGTATAAATATAAAAATTACTCATAATCCTGCTACACACATATCTAAAGTAGAAATTGTCTTAAGTGATTCCGAGGAGTGTCAGCAGAAAAAATGCTTCCAGTATGATGGAATCTTGTGAAGTTTGGGAAATTCTTGGTGGCATTTAAGATGCATCCTGATGGACAGATTGCCAGGGCATATTGTTGGAGGAGAGAAGCAAGTTGCAGAATGATAAGCACAGTTGGACACTATTTATATCATAGACACACCCACACACAAAACAACAAGCATCGCCCTCTCTTCTCTGTATGTGCATGTATATGAATGTCAATGCATAGAAAAAGAGCCAAAGGGGGCCCTGGGACCAAGATTGGTGGTGGTCTCTGGGAAGAGGGCTTGGGAGTGGCTAGGGGGCTGGTTAAAGAGGAATTCTATATAATGTTTTCATATTTGACAAGTGAATTTATATGATTTACAAGAAGAGCCTACCTGGAAGATGGAGCAGCCTGAATTTTAAGTGGGAAAGTAGAGGGTGCAGTTTCCTTCCAGAAGGTTCTGAGGGGTAGATTAAGAGCAGAAAGTAAAGGATCTTCAGTTCCAGGCTGAGCAGCTGGCATTTTATTGAGAACTATGCTATGGGTGGATGCTTTGGGGAGCAGTACAAAAAGTGGACCACACAGGAACCCCGTTAGGAAGCTGTGAAGTGTCCCGTGGGTCAGGAAAGNTTTTTTAACATTTTCTGTCCATGGTTGTTTGAATCCACAGATGCTGAACAGATACAGAGGGTTAACTGTAACAAGAATAGAGAGAATCAAAGAAACTAAATGATCTAAGTTCATCCAACAGCAGGTAAGCCAGAAATTAACTTAGTATTTATTGGGGTTAATATCAAAGATGTGAATGCATTTTGAGACAGTTCATAACAGAACATTCATTTAAGCTTTTCTGGTTTCATGAACAAATGGTTATGCACTGGGTTGAAAATTCTGCACTTTGTTCAATCTCGGATAGTTTTGGTGGGAAGGACAGCTTTTCCAATGTGACTCACAGCGCCTTTCACTTCTCTAAGGTAATCATTGGTCCTCTAAAGTCAGATGCCTCAGCAGAATCACCCTTCCTTCCTCCGCAAAAGCAGAGAAATTCATGTGTCAGCTTGGCAGTAGCAGCTTTCATATGAAAAACAAACAAATGCAGTCTCTGGGAAATCCTTCAGTGCTGTTGGCTACATGCAATACCATGGAGGCCGAGAGCACAGATGTATAGGTTTGGGGAGAGCATAGATGTGTAGGTTGGTGGGGGCAGGGTGCTCAGAGCCCAGTTCAAATCCCAGCTCTGAACTTGAGCATTGTGGCTTAACTGCTCAGTCATCTCATCTAGAACACAGGGATAAGGTAATGCATATAAAACACACAGTTGTTCACAGCGCACAGCAACTATTCAGTTAATGTTAACAACCATCACTAACACACTGGCTGATGCTTGGCTCCAAGGAAGCTGATGTCTTTGTTGTTGTTTAGTCACAAAGTCATGTCCTACTCTTTTGCAATCCCATGGATTGTAGCCCGCCAGGCTGCTCTGTCCACGGGATTTCCCAGGCAAGAGTACTGGAGGGCGTTGCCATTTTCTTCGGTTACAGTTCATGGGATCGCAAATAGTCAGACACGACTGAGTGACTAAACAACACACATCCTGGGACCACACCTGGGGCCCTCCTCACTGCACAGGTTTTTGGGGGTGGACGTGGTTCCCATAAAGATTGGGCAACATAGGTGGGTGTGACGTACAGTCATTTTTTTCAGTTGGAGAGTTTTTATTAACTATTGATATTAATATCATCTAATATAATGACATAAGATAAAATCTACTTGTATGTGAAATATTTTATAATTAGTCATTTACAACAATTAATTGGCTATGTGTCAGAGAAGGCAATGGCACCCTACTCCAGTACTCTTGCATGGAAAATCCCATGGACGGAGGAGCCTGGTGGGCTGCAATCCATGGGATCGCTAAGAGTCGGACACGACTGAGCGACTTCACTTTCACTTTTCACTTTCACGCATTGGAGAAGGAAATGGCAACCCACTCCGGTGTTCTTGCCTGGAGAATCCCAGGGATGGGGGAGCCTGGTGGGCTGCCGTCTCTGGGGTCGCACAGAGTCGGACACGACTGAAGTGACTTAGCAATGTCTATCTAATGTAGAATGTAGATCATATATGATTATATGATATAATAGTAATGATATAAAGAGGAACTTCTGATAAAGAGACGTAGAAGCATGCATTCACTCTCCTTCTACACCGACTCCAGCGTGGTTGAGCACAACACCACCATTTGGCAGAATTTCATCTGAGACTCTTTCTCCTTGTGTTCTGGTAGTGAAGTTGCTGTCTAAGAATTGACCGTGACTGGAGAATGTGCCAAAGGCACATTTGCCGGGTGACCTGTATGTTCATCTCCTTCTCCGAGGCATCTGGTCATTCCCAGTGACACTGACACTGGGAGGACAAATTAATATCAATAGTTAGGAGTTTGTGTAACATAAAATTAATGGTTGGATAGCATCATTGACTCAACGGACATGAGTCTGAGCAAACTCTGGGAGACGGTGAAAGACAAAGAACCCTGGTGTGCTGCAGTCCATGGGGTCGCAAAGAATCGGACACAACTGAGCAACTGAACAACAACAGCAAAAAAATAAAGAAAACGTTGTTGATGGTGTGTATGTATGCGTGTGTGTCTAACTTAATACCTATTCGATTAAATATACTATTGAGGGGATAGTTGAAATTTTTGAAATTACAAAAATGTATAAATATAAAAATTACTCATAATCCTGCTACACACATATCTAAAGTAGAAATTGTCTTAAGTGATTCCGAGGAGTGTCAGCAGAAAAAATGCTTCCAGTATGATGGAATCTTGTGAAGTTTGGGAAATTCTTGGTGGCATTTAAGATGCATCCTGATGGACAGATTGCCAGGGCATATTGTTGGAGGAGAGAAGCAAGTTGCAGAATGATAAGCACAGTTGGACACTATTTATATCATAGACACACCCACACACAAAACAACAAGCATCGCCCTCTCTTCTCTGTATGTGCATGTATATGAATGTCAATGCATAGAAAAAGAGCCAAAGGGGGCCCTGGGACCAAGATCGGTGGTGGTCTCTGGGAAGAGGGCTTGGGAGTGGCTAGGGGGCTGGTTAAAGAGGAATTCTATATAATGTTTTCATATTTGACAAGTGAATTTATATGATTTACAAGAAGAGCCTACCTGGAAGATGGAGCAGCCTGAATTTTAAGTGGGAAAGTAGAGGGTGCAGTTTCCTTCCAGAAGGTTCTGAGGGGTAGATTAAGAGCAGAAAGTAAAGGATCTTCAGTTCCAGGCTGAGCAGCTGGCATTTTATTGAGAACTATGCTATGGGTGGATGCTTTGGGGAGCAGTACAAAAAGTGGACCACACAGGAACCCCGTTAGGAAGCTGTGAAGTGTCCCGTGGGTCAGGAAAGAGTGGGGAGAAAAAAAAATCAATGAAAGATACGGGAGAGATTTAAAATCCATCCAATCTGATAGGGAATGGGAAGATTGAGAGAGAAGAGGGTAAGAAGAATCAAAACTCCAATCCACGAGGTTGGTGTGCAATTGTTATTGTTAATAAGGTACAAGAATACAAGATTAGAAATAAAAACAGTTGCAAAGAAAAACACCAATGATCACTAAGTTCTATCGCTGAGATATAAATGTAAAGGAATACATTTTTCTGGTGATAAACTGAGCTAACACATGGAGAGCACTTAGCCTAGAACCTGGCACGTAGGTGATACTAGAGTCATAATAATGGTAAATACATATTGACAATCTTTTTGTGCCAAGCTCTGTTTTATCTATTAAAACTTAATCCTCCCTATAATTTTATGCAATGTGTACCATTACTATTCTCACTTTATAAAGTTACATTTACAGTTCCAGGGGGAGAAAAAAGAAATAGAAGAGCTTGTTTGTTCAATCAAGCAAGGAACTTGGGGTCGCAGGCATTTGTGCTAACGGCCCAGTGCCAGTTATGAAATAGCCAAGAGCTGTCAAAAGGAATGGTGACCCGAGAATCTTCTTGGGTGTTTAAAGGGAAGCAGGTACAACCAGAGGAATCTGATGAGGGAAGAAAGTAGGTGACTGCTGCATTTTAGAGATGACCAAACCTGGGCTTGGGATTCCCTCAGGTCAGGGCCAAGACTACGATCCCCTGTCCAGTTCCCCCACCCAGGGTGAAAGCCCTGTTTAAGATCATGGCTGTAGACAGTTGCTCACGCATGTGAAAACACCTGATATGGCGCCTGGCATGTTGGCTTACATTTGTTGAATGAAACAAAAAAATATGTAAACACTTTTTCTGATCTTTTTTGTTTGCTGTCTCTTTTTTTCCTCCTTACCAAGGAGCTGGGCTATGCTGGCCTTGTTTCTTCCTCATTCACCCAGCTCAGGCAGACAGTTCTTCAACTTTATGCCAGGGGTGGAGGTGGAAGTGGGGTGGGAGGATGAGGTGAGTTCTGGCTTTAAGCTTTTTTATTAGGAGAGTAAGCCTTCCAGTTCTTTCCTTGGAAGACCCGTATTCCATTCCCGTTCTAGCAAACATTGAAAAATCACCTCCTTATGGGACAAATTGTTATTTTAAAAGGAAACAGCTGAACCTTGAACATGTGAGCACTGGGGCACCAACCTTCCACACCACCAAAAATTCATATATGTGGTTCCTCCGTGCCTGTGGTTCCCCAGTATCTATGGATCCATACCTGTGGCTTCAACCCACCCTGTACCATTGTGTTTACTATTGGAAAAAATACCTGCAGTGTGCCTGTGTAGTTCAAACCTGTGTTGTTCAAGGGACGGCTGTATATTTCAATCCAATGTTAGGTATAAATACTACACTTTGATAGAAATAGGTGGAAAGCTCTGGAGTCTTTGGTGCTACAGTCTAGATCCATGGAACCAGAAGGATGGGTTTTTGAGCCTTTAAATTTGGTCCATGGATTCACATTTCTTCTATGTAAAAACCAACTTTCAAATTCATATTCACTTAGGTCTTTCTTAAAGGAGTTTAACTTGTGCAATAGTGTCAAGTTAGAGGTGGCATTTGTGAGACTCTCACCATCTGCCATTTTCTCCTCTGGGTACTTTCCAGTGATTAAATCATTTAACCCTCATGTGAACCTCTTTAGGTAAACTTTACCAATATCTGCATTTCCCAGATGTGGAATCTGTGACCCCAAAAGGCTCAGTCACTTCCTAAGATCACATACCCCTTAAGGATGGAGCTAGAATTCAAACTCAGGCTCCCAGCTCAGAATGCAAGCTCTTAACTGCTATTGCATATTAATTTTAAAATATTCATCACTGGAGTGAGAGGAAGGTCCAAAAGGGAAGGAATATATGTATACCCATGGCTGATTCACTTCACTGTATACAGAAACTAACACAACATTGCAAAGCAATTCTAAAACTCCNCTGCTATTGCATATTAATTTTAAAATATTCATCACTGGAGTGAGAGGAAGGTCCAAAAGGGAAGGAATATATGTATACCCATGGCTGATTCACTTCACTGTATACAGAAACTAACACAACATTGCAAAGCAATTCTAAAACTCCAATAAAAAAATAAAAAATAAAATACTCATCATTACTAGTCATTTTTACTGTTACAAAATACAAATATCTACATAATGGATTTCCTTTTATACAAAAGATTTCTCGCTGCATAAAATGAGACTGACTATCTTAACAAAGGGAGTTTCCTCCAAGGAAGCTTCTGTGCCTCCTGCAGCAGTGGAAGGCATTAAGAGATCACCTCCCACATCCACCTTGTGCTTCCACCCACAGGCACGATGAGTCACACCCATCACGTTCTAGAGCTCTATGCGTTATGGCTTTGTAGATACTTTTATCACCATGGTGCTTGAAATGTTGGTTTCTTTCTGCCTCCATCACCATTGCCAGGATTTTGAAAACAAGAAGTCTGTCTTGTTCATATTTATTGTTGTGTAATGATTCTAATGAAAACAATAACAGAAGAGCAATAATAATAAAAGGGTTTACCACTTACCAGACTTTGTGCTAAGTGTTCAACAGGCATTATCTCAGTTTAAGCCTTTCAGCCAGCATCTGAACCATGACTACCATCTGTTCAATGAACGTGTGGCAACTGCCAGTAAAGTTTGACTGACTGATATTCCAGAGCATTTAAGCATATCTTCCTGGAAAAAATGAAGGTATAGACTCAGTGAAGAGAAAAAAACATACCTGGGATTCCCAGAGATAGATAGGACTGGACTACTGTGGAGGTGAGGGTAGGAATGATGGGAGGGCCTGATGTATTTAAAAAAGTAAAGACTGGCAATCTAGTGGTTAAGACTCTGTGTTGCCAGTGCAGGGAGCACAGGTTTCATTCCTGGCTGGGGAGCTAACATTCCACGTGAAGAAAAATAAATAAATAAATAAATAAAAGCAAGCTGCGCGAAGCTGTAAGCTTTGTCAGGTCAAGTCTACCCAGTAATGCCAAAGAACTGTGACCACGTGGCTCAGGTTGCCTGGGAAGTGTTGATTTATGTCTGTCTTTCTGGCAGAATTACTAATAGCACTCCTTTCACTCTCAGAAGTCTTTGATTGGCCACCCCAAACACAAAGACTCAGTGTGAATGACACTCTGAGTGTGGATGGCTCTTCAGTCACCCTCCTGTTCCACCCACTACCCCTCCCCCACCTCCATAGGCCAAGGGGAACACGACACTGTATCTCGGGACAATCTTTCATCTGTATTAATGGCGGGAGGAGCCGCACAGTCTGCAGATGAAAGGCCATGCTACTATGCTGGGATTAGCAGAATGACTGGCAAAAAACTCTGGAGCAAGAGAATCCTGATGGCATTATCTGGATGCCTGGCCTTGATTTCTCATTGAGTACATTTAACTGTATGTGTCTCTACTCTGATCTAAAATAAAAAGTGACCACAAGGTTCTATAGAGACAAGAACACTAGTCTCCCTACCTCACACCATAAATATGTTTATACATGGTTATATGGAGAAGGTAATGGCACCCCACTCCAATACTCTTGCCTGGAAAATCCCATGGATGGAGGAGCCTCGTGGGCTGCAGTGGGGTCGCTTGGAGTTAGACATGACTGAGAGAGTTCACTTTAACTTTTCACTTTCATGCATTGGAGAAGGAAATGCAACCCACTCCAGTGTTCTTGCCTGGAGAATCCCAGGGATGGGGGAGCCTGGTGGGCTGCCGCCTCTGGGGTCGCCCAGAGTCAGACACAACTGAAGCAACTTAGTAGCTGCAGCAGCAGCAGCATGATCATAAAAATAGAAAAGGATACAAATTAGTGTTTTTTCCTATGTGTGGTGTGGGGTGGAGGGATGGACAATTGGGACACATGAAGGAGGGAGAGGGGAGTCAAAGAGCAAAGGAAAAAAATAATTTTAAAGACTGAACTTGCTATGGTCTGAATGTTTTTGTCACCCCCAAATTCATATGCTGAAATCCTAACCTCCCAAACTGATGGTTTCATGAGGTGGGGCTTTGGGGAGGAGGTTAGCTCCTGAGAGCGGAGCCCTCACAAATGGGACTAGTGCCTTTATAAAAGTGACCCCAGGGAGTTCACCAACCCTCTTCCACCCTTTGAAGACAAGAAGACAGGCCTCTATGAACTGGGAAGAATTGTCCTCACCCAATCATGCTGGCACCTTTATCTAAGACTTCCAGCTTGAAGAACTGTGAGAAATAAATTTNTGACCCCAGGGAGTTCACCAACCCTCTTCCACCCTTTGAAGACAAGAAGACAGGCCTCTATGAACTGGGAAGAATTGTCCTCACCCAATCATGCTGGCACCTTTATCTAAGACTTCCAGCTTGAAGAACTGTGAGAAATAAATTTCTGTTGTTTATAAGCCACCCTGTCTATGGTATTTCATTGTAGCTGTCTGAATATACCATGACAGCATTGAAAAAAAGAAGCAAATTCTAAGATGGAGGTTTTGAACTTACATTAAATTATGTATCTGTGTATATGAGAAATGGATCAAGTGTTCCTCTAAGATTTGATGCTGCAGTTGCTCTGTGAGAATATCTGATCCACAACAGCCTCCCAAGCACTTAGTGCAATGCCTATAGTACAGACATTTCTGGAGGGAAAAAGCAAGGAAGCAAGCTAGCAAAACACCTTGGCTTCCGGTTCAAACTACACTCCCCTCTAGCTGTATGGCTCTGGGCCATGCTTTGAGACACCAATAGCAGCTGAGAGGATGAATGGCTGTCTTCAGTAGTCTCTGTCTCTCAGGCAGGTATGAAGGGCAGGTCTGAGCAAAAAGTTCCTACCGACCATCGATCTTCCCAGATACCCCTAGACAGAGGCAACCACCACAGTGCTGGAGCAGCAGCCTGCTTTGAAGCTGTTGTGTTTGATCTTTAAGCTTTTTTTAATCCACAAACTGTCCATCCACGTCACACAGAAAAAAAAGAAGAAAGAAAAACCCACCAGTTTTTCAAATATGCATATTTTTCACATTCATGCTTTTAAAGATGTGAATGTCATCCCTCAACACTTTTTATTATTTAGATGTACTGGGTTGGCCAAAAAAGCTCATTTGGGTTTTCCAACCCAATATATGTATGAAAATTCTGTTTCTAACTGAACAAAATCAGACATTTATATTATTCTATAAATCAGAATTTACATGATTCTCCTTTTTAAGTTTATATTCTCTCTCAGTGCATCACAGTTATCTCTTGAGGCTTGATCATAGAAGGCTCCTGCGACAGCCAGTTGTTGTCACAGTAATGGTATATAACAAATCACCCCCATGTTCAATGAGTTTCCACAACCTTCTGGGTTTTTTTTTTTTCATTCACAATGAGTGTCTCAGCCACCTAGACCCATCTAAACTCTGAACTTCAAGTTGGATCCAGTCTGCTCTATGTGTCTAATATCTATGTTGGACCAAACCACCAGAGGAACATATTCTTCTAATGTAAATGGCAGAAGATCAAAAGGGTACGTGGAAACATGCAATGCCTCTGAAGGTCTAGGATTCATTCCATATCACCTTTGTCAATGTTTTATCAGCCAAAGCAAGTCACATGGTCAAGTTCAATCCCTAGGGGACGGAAGTATTCTTTGCCTCTTCCATCTCTGCAGAATGGGTTGCTGCTAACAAAATGAAGTCATTTGAAATCTGTGACTAGTGCATAATACTAGCCAGGTGCCAGAAGGTTCTGGAGTATGGAAGTCTGGAGCAGTGACCATGTATCATGAGAGCCTGACTCTTCAGTATCCAGAGTGTGTCAGGAGATTCTGACACATCAGTAAGAATCTGGTGTGGAGAGAAATATTCTCTCCTTCTCTGCAGGGAGAAACTGCAATTATTAACAAAGGGTGTGATTACAGGGAGGGTTCAATACCTGAAGAAGGATGTAGGATGCTCTGATGAGAATGTATCCTACTTTACTTAACCATTCTCCTGCTGATAAAAATTAGTTTGCTTCCAACAAATAGTCATGAAAACACATTGTACCAAGCTGGTCATTTAATCCTCAGGACAAGCATGAAGAGTAGTGTGTGTGTGTGTGTGAGTGTGTGTGGCTAGTCACTCAGTCATGTCCAACTCTTTGTAACCCCAGGGACTGTAGTCGGCCAGGCTCTGTCCATAGAATTCTCCAGGCAAGAATACTGGAGTGGGTAGCCATGCCCTTCTTCAGGGGATCTTCCCCACCCAGGCAGGGATTGAACCAGGGTCTCCTGCATTGGCAGACAGATTCTTTACCATCTGAGCCACCAGGGAAGCCCTGGTTACTATTAACCGCAGAGTCGGACACGACTGAGCGACTGAACTGAACTGAACTGAAGAATGTGGTAAAAACTGGACCTTACCATAAAGGGTTAGTAAATTGCCATGAGTCCTTCTTTTAGGGAGGAATTCAGGCGTGCCTCAAACACAAAAATCTTTCCATTACAGCCCTTTAAAGATCCTTTCTGGGATTTAGGGCTTGATCAGATTTGTCTCCTCCAAGGAGCTGTGAAGAACATGCAACTTGTTCTATTTCTCTTTTGTCTGGGCTTCCATGGAGCCTGGAGCCAGATTTAAGTCCCAATCAAGGCAAATTACTTCCAATTAGCATATCCATAGATTCATTTCCTTTGGTTCTAATTATCCATCTCTATTTCATTCAACCTTATTGTAATGCTCTCTTTTGCAAGCTTCCTTAATTTTTAAAACAAAGAACCAAGGTATAATTAATTTGAATTTTAAGTGTGTCAAAATCTCCTGACACACTCTGGATACTGAAGAGTCAGGCTCTAGTGATACATGCTTACTGGTCACTGCTCCAGACTTCCATACTCCAGAACCTTCTGGCACCTGGCCAGTATGTACGCACCAGTCACAGATTTCAAATGAGTCCGTTTTGTTAGCAGCAACCCACTCTGCTAGCAATCTAACAGAGGTGGAAAATGACAAGATGTGTTCCTTCCTGCGACCCAAAGCCAGAAAAAATCCAAGGAGGGTTTTGGTGCCCTACACAGCATCTGGCCCTTGTCAGGTACTTGATAAATGCGTAATGATACACACTGGTCTGTATGACAAACCTAGAGAGAATGTTAAAAAGCAGAGACATCACTTTGCCAACAAAGGTCTGTCTAGTCAAAGCTGTAGTTTTTCCAGTAGTCATGTACGGATATGAGAGTTGGACTATAAAGAAGGCTGAGTGTAGAAGAATCCATGCTTTGAAACTGTAGTGCTAGAGAAGACTCTTGAGAATCCCTTGGACTGCAAGGAGATCAACCAGTCAATCCTAAAGGAAATCAGTCCTGAATATTCATTGGAAGGACTGATGCTGAAGCTCTGATATTTTAGCGGACTCACTGGAAAAGACCCTGATGCTGAGAAAGACTGAAGGCAAAAGGAAAAGGGGGCAGCTGAGGATGGGATGGTCATATAGTATCACTGACTCGATGGACACAAATTTGAGCCAACTCTGGGAGATAGTGAAGGACAGGNATATTTTAGCGGACTCACTGGAAAAGACCCTGATGCTGAGAAAGACTGAAGGCAAAAGGAAAAGGGGGCAGCTGAGGATGGGATGGTCATATAGTATCACTGACTCGATGGACACAAATTTGAGCCAACTCTGGGAGATAGTGAAGGACAGGGGAGGCTGGCGGGCTGCAGTTCTTGGGGTCGCAAAGAGCTAGCCATGACGTAGCAACTGAAGAACAGCGACAACAAGAACACAGTTATCTATTTATCAAAAATTAGTAAATGTAATCAGCACCCAAAAGGCAACTATATTTTTAAATGTCGGGGCTTTTGTAATTTTAAACGCAGTATGAGTTTAAAGATAATCTCCCACCCCCCATCTCTGGACCACATCCTTCCTTGTGATCACCTATGTTTGCTGTCATTCACGGTCTCACCTCCCTCCTCCTCATCAAAGTGGAAAGAGCAAGTAGTAAATACTCAGAGACTACCCGCTCAGCAGGCAGCTCTGCTGCAGTCACCAGGCCCTTAGCCCAAGCTTTCAAAGGTGGTCTTATTAGCAGCCCCCATTGGTCTGCATTGTCACGTGTTAGAAGGTGACACTTGGGAAGCTTTTACAGTCTCATAAAGTGGAAAGGGAAAAGACTGATGTCAGCTGGTAGTGAGGCAGATTTACGGTTCAAATTTGTACCCAGCAAACACGAGACACATTTTTAGCAAGGCACATCAGGCTTATTTCTTCTCCAAAGGATTGCTCTGTATTGGTGAGCAGGGGAAGGGAATTATATGGCTCCACTCTTATAAAGTCGGACACAACCGAAGCGACTTAACACACACGCACTCTCATTAACATCAAACCTAAGTCCTTGCTTGATCCCAAGGGAAGAAAAGACAGTAGGAAGGTGTAGCACAGAGCCGAGTCAGAAAGCTCCTAGGAAAAGGGGGTCTGAACACCTGGAGGCTTCCTGTCCACTGGTCTGGACTCATTTCCTTGCCGAGCTTTCCGGCTCCCGCAGAACCCAAACTCATAAGCTGCTCCCCCTTGAGAATACTTGCCCTGAGGCAAGGTGGAGTTTGGGGGCTCACGCTGGAGACTTAAGCTCGTGCTTGTAGTGAGTCATGACACAAAATGCAACCACTCCGGACAGAAAAGCATAAAGGCTGTGAAAACACAGCACAGAAATATCACTTATCAAAAGACAATCGGACCTGAGCAGCGGAACTTCAATTCAAACTTAGGGGTTCTGACTCTGATCATTTTAAGAAATGTAACCTTGAGTCACCTTAAGTCTCTGAACCCACTTCCCTGAGAAAGTGAGTTTACAGAAATGACAGTTTTCTGTACACATAAGCACTAGACACAAGAGATGTATATAAAGAAAGGCCAATTAAAGAACTTGGTCATGGGACTTGCCTGGTGGTCCAGGAGTTGAGACTGTGTGTCCACTACAGAAGGCAAAGGTTCGATCCCAGTCAGGGAACTAAGATCCGATACACTGCATGGAGCAGCCTAAAATTTTTTTTAACAATTAATTTTTATTGATAGAATAGTATTTCAGTGTATTGTTTTAGGTTTTATGGATAAGTGCTAAGATGCCTCAGTCCTATCCGACTCTTTGTGACTCTATGGACTGTAGCCCAACAGGCTCCTCTGTCCATGGGATTCTCCAGGCAAGAGTACTGGAGTGGATCACCATGCCCTCCTCCAGGGGAACTTCCCAACGGAGGGACTGAACCCACATCTCTTATATCTCCTGCCTTGGCAGTCAGGTTCTTCACAGCTAGTGCCACCTGGGAAGCCCATAGATGTACCATATATGTAAACGATAATTCATTTTACAATGGCTAATAGTATAAATAACATGTCTTATCTTTTATTCTTATTATATGTATGTAATTTTTGACTATTTATGGTCGTAATTTTCAGATATGTGTGGATCACAATAAATTGTGGAAAATTCTGAAAGAGATGGGAGTACCACACCACCTGACCTGCCTCTTGAGAAACCTCTATGCAGGTCAGGAAGCAACAGTTAGAACTGGACATGGAACAACAGACTGGTTCCAAATAGGAANTGAACTCTGGGAGTTGGTGATGGACAGGGAGGCCTGGTGTGCTGTGATTCATGGGATTGCAAAGAGTTGGACACAACTGAGCAACTGAACTGAACTGAACTGAACAAATTACCATTATTTCTTTCTGTCATTATCTCTCTCTCTCACTTTTTTTTTTCTTGAGTCAATTTGGAAACACTTCTTTGTGAGATGCTCTATATTTTGAAATTTCTTTTTCAAGGGAAAACAAAGAACCAGATCATTAGACCTATCTCTCCACAGCACAAGTGTCTCATCTCACTGTATGAGCCACTCAATGCTTAACAAGTGTCTCTGTCTTTCCCTGTGATTGCTCCCACATAGTAGGTGTAGTGTTGGGACCGTAGGAGCACGTGATGCTGTCTGTAGCTTCTGGGTACACAGGTACATCTGACCTTAAGAGGGAAGGAAAAAGGATGATTACTTCTGTGTATAAAAGCCATTTAAAATATGCAAAGTTATGATAAGCCACGCACTCTCCCAAGAGCTCGACAAGAGATACCCTGTGAGCTCAATCAATCTGTTTTCAAGCTCAGTTCCATTGACATCCCATTAATAAGGGGAAAATTCCTCGCAAGCACCTTTTCTGTGAGAAAACAAGTGTCACGCTGTCCCTCGATCTTGTTGTAAATTCCAACCGCCTCTGCTTCCCCCAATTAAAGACACTTTTAGAAGAAGAGCACAGTTCTTACAGAGCCATGGAAAATACACGTGTGGACTCAGACTCAACCCTGATTGGGGAAAGGCAGGAGGATGGATGAAAAACAGTCTTAATGAGGAAGCTCTTAGCCCTAGGCCCAGACAAGCAGGTGCCGCAGGGCAGGTGAGTACAGGAGGGGACTTGAGCACTTCATAGCCAGGTAAAAAAAATAGGTGCCACATTCAGGGCCCCTGGTCACCTGGGAACCCAGACCACATCTTCTACAGAGGGGAATTGGGAAGCAGGAAGCCCCCTGGTTGTACCCAGAAGTTTTTGTAATCCACTGATCATCAGAGCAGAGGGGCAGGATACTGGCTTGCCCCTGGACACTGGTGATTGGAAGTAGTGCGAGAGGAACAACTTGATACCCAGGCTAGACCTTTTGTTGTGCTTTAATCTCTTCCTCTTAATGTTTTCTATTTTATTCATATATTTGACTGTATTGGGTCTTAGTTGCAACACACGGGATCTTGCTTGCGGAATCTTTCCTTGTGGTGTGTGGGCTTTTCCCTACTTGTGGTACACGGGCTTAGTTGTCCCATGGTACGTGGGATCTTAGTTCCCCAATCAGGGATCAAACCCAAGTCCCCTGCAGGGGAAGGCAGATTCTTAGCCACTGGACCACCGGGGAAGTCCCCCTCTTAATCTTTAATAAGAAGCCATTCTGAAGATTTTTGGATAGCCAAGCAATATCAGACTAGCGTGTGAGATGTATTTGCTAACACTGTGCAAAATGTTTTGGAGAAGAGAGGTTTCCAGGAGCTGGGAAATCAGGTAGGAGGTGGAGAAAGCTCTCAGGAATAGGCTAGTGAGGACCTGAACCCAAAGGGTGGCAGGGGGCACGGCCAGTATGCACGGAGGCAGAGACCCCAGGTCTTGAGTGCAGCTGCCCGCTCCCCGCAGACTCTTAGGACCCAGGAGTTAGAGGGAGGCCTCCTGAGAGCTTGTTGCAGACTATGCTGCTTTCTCTATGTTTTATTCATATGTCATCATTCACCCTCTAAAAAATTAAAACACAATTCACAACGGTTTTAATGTGGAATTCATACAATTTTAATGAAATCAAGATCCATGTTAATGAAAAGTATAGAACTTGCTACTAATTTCAGATCACCTCCCTTAATAGGTAAGTACCTTGAAATGAAAAATGGCAGCAGTTTGTAAATGAACCTTTTGAATGAATAGGAATTTATAATACTATAAAAGCTAATTAAAATTATTAATTTAATTCAAATTGTTTTAATGTGCATATACATTAAGGCACAAGTATGTTCATAGTGGTCTTGTCACTAATCTCAAAATTTGGAAACAATTATTTAATTGTCCAAAAAGAATTAATTGAATAAGTTATCCTGTATCCATACGATGAAATGCTATTTAAGAATTAAAAATAATGTCTTGGAAATGTATTTATTTAAATGCAAGGACTTTCTGTTGTTGGGTTAAAAAAATCAAATTACAATAGAGTGTGCAGTATATAAGCTCACTATTGCTTGAAAACACAAGGATATGGACAGGAAAAAAATCTAGAGGGATGTATACCAATATAGTCACGAGGGTTATAAAAAGTGGAGGAGTATGAACAATTTTTATTTTCTTCTTGTTTGCTTCCTGGCATTTTTAATTGTTGCTTTGTTTCTGAAATGCATGTGTATCACATGTGTAGTAACAGTTATCTTTTTGAAGATGTGCATGTGGTATGAAAGTAAAAGATTTCTTTTTTTTTTTTTCATTTCATTAAAAGTATGAAAGTAAGATTTCAGGGATAAGACAATGAGCACCAGAATTAAACGTGAGGCAGGGGACTGGCCTAGGTGGAATCTGGGTTCTAATAGAAACAGAGGAATGGAATACGTGTAGCAAATGCCCAAGAGCCAGGCTTCGGATCCCTTGTCAACCACTAGTCATAGAGGCCAAGCAATTAGGTTGGCCAAAACGTTTGTTCAGGTTGGAAAACCGAACGAACTTTTTTTGGCAATAACTTCATCTCTTTTTTGCATTTCCTAATCTATAAAATGGGTAAAAAAGAATCCTACCTAACCCCCTGTATTATTGAAGAACTAAAAGAATTAATACATGGTGTATAAAGTTTCTCGTCTTCCAGTTAAGTTTGTCTTGTGATAAGCTTTATATGCACTTACTTATTTAAAAAATATTTTCTCTTAACAATTCCTGAGCTGAAGAGGTGAAAAAAAAATCACCTTATTATCCCACCCCCTTAGGGCTGAGTCAGCTGGGTAGAGAGAAGGCTGGTGCTGTGTTCTTTTCAAACACAGTTCATCATCTTAATTTCTTTAAAAAACCAATTCACTTCCTTTCCTCCTCTCCATAAAAGCTCTTTGGGAAGTTTTGCTTTAGTGCTAATGGTTTTCTTTATAACTGGATGATCAATTCAACCGAGATTAATTGAGCATGAAGCTGGCATCATCTGTGAAGCCATTTGTCAGGGAGAAGGAGCTGGAGCACACTGGAGCCCACCAGCTGTCATTATCTGCACGCGCCTCCCTGTAGCCTCAGGCACACCTGAGCCTCAGGTGGCCTGCCTGCTCGCTGAGCGTGTGGGGAGCAGGGGAGAGCCCACCCCACTTCAGCAGGGCCAAGTCGCTGCAGGTGATCCTTGCAAACCTGAAATGCCTAATTTCCTCCACCACCATGTCAGCATCTTGCTGTAACACTGTTTACTAAAAAATAAAATTAATTTAAAGCAGATACAGTCTGGATCTTATCCAGTGGAATCTCATTAATGAAGTACCAAAAAGCATACATCTTCTTATGAAGCAGTGTCCAGGCACGGGCTCTGTCATAGTAGAGTTTGGCAATAAATCTCCCATTTATTTTCCTGTAGTGTAGGTTGCCTGCTTACGAATAACCATGTTGATAGATGAACAATTGACACTTCTTGAATACTTCATGATGATGATCGAGAAAGAGAGAATTTCTAGGACTTCTGTGCTTATGTGCCAGGCAATTTTGTAAGCACTTCACACTACTACCTCATTTAATCCCCACAACCTGCAAAGTATGGGATCTGTTATTTCCCTGTTTTGTAGATGAGAGAACCAAGCACAGAGAGCTTAGGTAGCTTGCCTGCAGTTACACAGCAAGTCAGCAGCAGAGCTGGGATTCCAACTCTGCAGTGGGTCCCCACAGTCCCTGCACCTCCGAACCTTTCTGTTACACTGCCTCACACGTGTGTATGTGTGTCCACTTCTCAGACACACACACAGCCAATTGCCTTTCTCAGGTCCTACGCAAATCCAGGCAGACAGGAAGTTCTGCCACTGGCTGACATCAACTTTTAAAAGCTCTGAAGTCAAGGTCGCTCTTAGTCATCCAAGACCAGGTGTCATATCCTTTGCCAGCTGCTTTTCCTAGGCAGAAAGAAACAAGGAGGTACTCTCTCCACCCAACGCTGGTTCTTTCTTTTCTTCTTCTTTTTTTTTAAGTTCAATTACTTTCTTTTTAAATATTAATTTTATTATTTTATTTGGCTGCACCAGGTCTTGGTTGAGGTGTTTGGTTGGCATGTGGCATCTTAATTCCCCAAGCAGGGATGCAACACACGTCCCCTGCACTGCAAGACAGATTCTTAACCACTGGACCACCAGTGAAGCTTCCTTCCTTTCCTTCTTCCAAAGAGGAGTTCAGTTCATTTGTGTGTGCCTGTGTGCTACACATTCACAAGCATATATAATATTCCAGATGCTGCACCCCACTACAATGGTTAATTTTATGTGTTGATCTGCCTAGGCTGGTACCCAGATATTTAATCAAACATTAATCTGGATGTTTCTGGGAAGGTGTGTTGGGATGAGATATAAATTGAAATTGGTGATCTTTGAGTAAAGCAGAGTGTCCCTCATAATTTGAGTGAGCCTCATCCAATCAGCTGAAGGCCTGAACAGACCATAAGTCTGACCTCCCCCGTCGTCATCGTTGTTCAGTTGCTAAGTCATGCCCAACTCTTGCGACCCCATGGACTGCAGCCCCACAGGCTCCCCTGTCCATGGGATCTCCCAGGCAAGAATATCGGAGCAGGTAGCCATTTCCTTCTCCAGCATCCCCCTGAGCAAGGGAGAATTCTACCAGGAGACTTGAACTGCAGTCGCGGCTCTTCCTGGGAGTCTAGTCCATTCAGGACACCATAACAAAACACCACAGGCTTATAAAGAATAGAAATTTATTTCTCACAGTTTTGGAGCTGGAAGTCCAAGATCAGAGTGCCAGAAGGGTCAGGTGAGGGTTCTCTTTTGGGGGGCACACTTCCCATTGTATCCCCACAGGCAGAAGGGGTGAGGGAGGGACCGAGAGCCTCTTCCTAAGGACACCCATCTCATTCACGAGGGCTCTGCCTTCAAGGCCTAATCACTCCTGGAAGCTCCACCTCCTAACACCACCCCAGTGGGCATTAGGATCTCAACATATGAATTGGAGGGGCGCGGGGGGCACAAACATTCAGACCAGAGCACTGGATCTTCAAAACTTGCCAGCCCGCCCTGCAGATTTGAGACTTGTCAGCCTCCATCATCACAATACTTTGGCCACCTGATGCAGAGAACTGACTCGTTGGAAAAGACCCTAATGCTGGGAAAGATTGAAGGCAGGAGGAAAAGGGGGCAACAGAGGATGAGATGGTTGGATGGCATCACCAACCTTAGTGATATGAGTGTGAGCAAACTCCGTGAGATAGTGAANATGCTGGGAAAGATTGAAGGCAGGAGGAAAAGGGGGCAACAGAGGATGAGATGGTTGGATGGCATCACCAACCTTAGTGATATGAGTGTGAGCAAACTCCGTGAGATAGTGAAGGACAGGGAAGCCTAGCTTGCTGCAGTCCATGGGGTCACAAAGAGTCAGATTTAGCTACTGAACAACAAAATCACCACAGGAGCCAGTTCCTAAAAGTAAACCTCCTTTTACATGTGTACACACTGTGTTGGTTCTATTTCTCTGGGAAAGCCAAACCCACTCACCCACAGTGAGATGTGTTCAGAGCACACACAGTCTCAACCAGCTGTCACAGGGAGTAAGGCGGTGGGGTTGGGGTGGGGTTCTGCATTGAGGAAGGGGGACTCAGGGACCTTTCCACTCTTTGCAAAGCTAAAATGTAAGATTTGGTTATTCCAATACCCGGTACTTCCCTTAGTATGGATTCCAACCTCAAGGAAAACACTCGTCACCCGTGTGACCAAATCTAAAATTAGGACAGAATCTGAGGCTCTAGGCCCTGTGTTTAAAGGGCCAGGCCTGTGAAACACCATGCCTCACACAAGAAGGAAACCAAGTCGGTGACCCAGATCCTGTCACTGGCCTTTTAAACTCTGAATCACAGAAGTCACAAAGGGAGAGAGATGCTTGGCCCTCTGCTACCACATTTTTTTTCCTAAGGGAAAAACAACAATGACCAAAGGAAATCCTTTGTGGGAGACTTCCTACCATTCCAGAGTTACCATTCAAAGAAAATTAAAAAAAAAAAAAAAGCTCATGAAATTGGGCCGCCTCTCCTGGCAAGAGAACATCACGGAACTTGACGGGGGCGTTATTCTGTTCTTCCAATCGAAGTTATTTTGCAAGTAGCCACGGTCATCATCACTGAGTCAAGCTTCCTGGTAGAGGTCATGTTCATAGCCAGGACACCCACCGAGATGTCCTTGAGTCCAGCACCAGTCTCTGCGCTAGCTCCATCATGGAAGGGATCTGTCACCTTTGGGGATGTTGAAACCTCAACCAGAATCCCAACCGGACACCACTCTGAGAACTCACACAAACGTGGTCCTGGTATACCATCATTTACCTTTCTACCACGCGCTCTACATCAGCAAGAGATTCCTGAAAATCAGCCTTCTACCCACCAGTGCTGACCTGGAGGCTCCTTCCCATGACTTTCAAATGCATCAACCCAAAACTCCAACCAAGTGACTTCTTTGGCAGTCCAGCGGGTATGATTTCACCTTCCAATGCAGAATGTGTGGGTTCGATCCCTGGTTGGGGAACTAAGATCCCATATGACTCACAACCAAAAATCTAAAACATAAAACAGAAGAAATACTGAAACAAATTCAATAAAGACTTAAAAAAATGATCCACATTTTAAAAAAACTTAAAAAAAACTCTAACCAATGTCCTAAAATGTAACTACTATGGTAGACAACACCTATGTATGTACACCTAAGTAATACAACATCATGTTAGGATGTGAAATGCTTCCAGCATTGATTCCTGACCACCAAAAAATTAATAGGTTTGTAACAAAGAGTTGCTTGATTGATGTCTTGTGGTTTCTCTCAGCTCTAACTACCAAGGTGCACACCCCAAGTTGACATTTAATGTGCCTTTAAAATAATTCTATGAATTGTATTTAGAAGTAATGCAAGACTCTTCCTGCTAATTACTTTGTTTAAATGTTGTGTGGAGTGTGGGGGTCATAAAGAGACACAATTTCTGTATAAACATTGACCAAAAAACACTGTCTTGAGAGGTACATACATTTGACGAACACAGATTTTACTAATTCAAAAGGCATTCTGTTGAGAAAAGATTCCCTGGAAAGACATTGTGGAGGATGTATTTACACTTGTTTGTTTATTGGCATACCTTGTTCTGTTGGACTTTGCAGATATTATTATTTTCTTTTTAACAAACTGAAGGTTAGTGGCAACCCCACGTTGAACAAGTCTTTTGACACCACTTTTCCAACTTCTTTTTGAATGAAGTTATGTACATTGGTTTTTTCAGACATAATGCTACTGTACACTTAATAGATTACAGTATAGTGTAAGCAAAACTTTTATATGCACTGGGAAAACAAAACATTTGTGTGACTCGCTTTCATGTGATATTTGCTTTATTGCTGTGGTCTGGAACTGAACCCACACTGTCACCAAGGTGGGCCTCTCTCTTGTGAGCCCCACAAGAGCAGGGATTCTTTTTCTGTTTTGCTGATAAATTCCCAGGGTCTAGAAAGGACTGCCCATGAGTCCTCGGAAATCCTTTAAAAAAAAAAAAAGGAAGTGTGTGACGCATGCTGGATGAATAAATCAGCAACAATCAAGCAGGTTGAAGGGAGCTAGGAGGATTATTGAAATCCTCATCATCTATGAGCACCAGCACTGGACCAGGAGGCCTGAACTTGAAGTCGTGTCCTGGCCTCTAGGTCAGTCACTGTGTGACCTCACACCTCATCTTCCTCTGCAGGCACTAGATTATCCACCCAGCTCCTGGCTCTATCCCTGGGTCCCCATCTGATTCCAGTGGGAATAAAGCTCTCAGTCTCCTCACGGGAGAGGAAAAGCCCGATGCAGTCTTTGCTGGGAGGAAATCGGGGGCAGAGAGTAGGAGACAGCAAGCACAGAGTGGTTTAGAAGGTGCTTCCCTCAGGCTACTTCCTTCTTGCGGCCCCGCTCTGTACCTTGTGGTGACGTTCAGAAAACAGAGCAACCGTGTCAGAAGTACCTGACGGTGTTCCAGGACCTCAGCCTGCATCCCTTGTAACAATATTTCTGCAGGCAGAGAAAGAGGCCGCTGGGCTTCCCGGCACAGAGGCGCGAAGCTGTGGTCTCCCTGGTGCCACCCAGACATCAATGCTGCCTCCGGTGGGTGTGTCCCCAGGCGCTGTTCCCCCGTCAGAGGTTCACAGGCAATAAGTGCAATCTGGAGACCACAGAGACCCACGTGAGCTGTGTGTGGCTCCTGGTGCAGGGAAAGAGCCCAGCAAGAGTGCAGAGGAGGAGCCCTCGCTCCATCCCCGGGAGACACGGGCACCGCAGGAGACCCCCACCACCTGGATGGGTAAGTCCTGACAAGTATCCGTCCTTCTGAGGCAGCTACGCTGGCAGCCAGATGGTGATGAGGATTCGGCAGACCCTGTGCTAACCCCCTTATGGACATCGTTGAACTCGGTTTTCCAATAGCCTTAGGAAGGAAGTCCTCTTCTTGCAGATGAAGAAATTGACACTTAGAGAGCCTTAGTGAGTTCCTGAAGGTCACAGAGACAGGACACCCAAGAAGTAGATTTGTCGCTCAGTCATGTCTGACTCTTTTCGACCCCCTGAACTGCAGCCCACCAGGCTCCTCTGTCCATGGAATTCTCAAGGCATGAATACTGGAGTGGGTTGCCATTCCCTCCTTCAGGGGATCTTCCCAATCCAGGGATCAAACCCGGGTCTCCCACATTGCAGGCAGATTCTTTACCAGCTGAGCCACCAGGGAAGGCCCTGGATATGCAAGAGGCAGGACTAAGTCTGTGTGGTCTGGCCCCAGGCTTGCCCAGTCGTCACATACACACATACCCCTTACACACTGGACCCTACCCGATCCACGCTACAGTGTTTTTCCACCTCTCCAAGGCACTCAGTAACATTCAAATGTCTCTGGGCTCTTCACCTTTAAAAGTCCCTCCCACCAAAGTCCTCCAGGTTCAGACCATACTCTCTCTTGCCATCATGGCTAGGGTTCTACAAAAAGCGTGCAAGACTCTTTTCTCACCTCCTACTCGCTCCCCACATCTGATCTCGCCAAGCTTACTAACCTTCCCCGAGTTGCTAAGTAGGCTTTTTTTCTTTTTTAAGTTACTCTTTGACTTGATTTGTCAGCTCCTTTCACACTGTTAACCATGACCTTGTTCTTCTAACATGCTCTGCCTTTGGGAACCTTACTGCCATGGCTCTTGGTTTTCCTCCCAGCTCTCCGGCTACTTAGGGCCCCTGTAACCCTGCCTACCCCTTAAATGTTGCGGTTTCTCAGGATCCTGTCCTGGGCTCTCCCTCTCAGCCCTGACACTCTCTGGGGCAGGGTTTCACTCTCCCAGGCTTTAGGTTGATATTGATATCCCTGATAGCTCGGTTGGTAAAGAATCCGCCTGCAATGCAGGAGATCCCACTTTGATTCCTGGGTTGGGAAGATCCACTAGAGAAGGGATAGACTACCCACTCCTGGGCTTTCCTGGTGGCGCAGCTGGTAAAAAAATCCACCTTCAACGTGGGAGACCTGCGTTCGATCCCTGGGTTGGGAAGATCCCCTGGAGATGGGAAAGGCTACCCACTCCAGTATTCTGGCCTGGAGAATTCCATGGACTGTATAGTCCATGGGGTCGCAAAGAATCAGACACGACTGAGCAACTTTCACTTCACTGTCCACACACCAGGGATTCCCAGATCCTCGCCTCCCACCTCGCTCTGTGTTCTGAGCTTGAGCCCATATATCCAGCCCCAGTGGTCCCGCCTCACCACCAGGAGGAAAAAAGCCTCTTTAGNCACGACTGAGCAACTTTCACTTCACTGTCCACACACCAGGGATTCCCAGATCCTCGCCTCCCACCTCGCTCTGTGTTCTGAGCTTGAGCCCATATATCCAGCCCCAGTGGTCCCGCCTCACCACCAGGAGGAAAAAAGCCTCTTTAGGATCCGGCTATGCTGACTTTTCCTGCCTGGTCTCTCCCACCAAATTTTTCAGCCTATCTAAACCACTGGCTCCTCCTCTTCTGAGCCTCGGCACCACCATTGTTCCCTCTTCCGGTAAGCTCCTCAGCCCTCCCTTCTTCTGGCTCAGTTCCACTCAGCCTTCAGATCTTAATGTGGAAATCACTTCCTCCAGGAAGCGTGGAGGCAGCAGGCCCAGAGGAGCTCACCCAGTCCAGCACGCCTGCCCCATCAGAACACCTATTCCTTTGTATTACAACAGCCTGTTTCTTTTCTCTGCATCCTCCCGCAGGCCAGATGTTCGCTATTCGGGCTTCCCTGGTGGCTCAGATGGTAAAGAATCTGCCTGCAACGCAGGAGACACAGGTTTGATCACGGGTTCAATCCTTGGATTGGGAAGATCCCCTAGAGAAGGGAATGGTTACCCACTCCAGTATTCTTGCCGGAAGAATCCCATGCACAGAGGAGCCTGGCAGTTACAGATGATTAGTCCCTACTAACTAGTATAGTTGTTGATCTGTGTATCATTGGCAATTGATACCTACCGGCAAGTGAATGAAAGATGAATGAATGGATGAGCAGCATGATGGCCCCATTTCATCTGATCTCAGGACCCTCTCAAGTCTGAGGGGCCCCGGGATTCAAAGTGGGACGAGTCGGCGATGACCCACAAGCCCTGTTTCCCAAGGAATCCTCTTCGCTCACTGTAGGTAACATCTGCTCGTAAGAAGGGACACTTAACCTTGTCTTTGGAGTCCCACCAACACCACCCACTTTGACCACCAGGATGTGTGCTTTCTCTGAGCACATTATCCGACTGCCTCCTCTGGCTAGCGACCAGTTGTCTGTCGTTTGGTCGCTCAGACACGTCTGACTCCTTGTGAACCCATGGACTGTAGCTCGCCAGACTCCTCTGTCCAGGGAATGTCCCAGGCAAGAGCACTGGAGTGGGTTAGCATTTATACATACAGGCGTGGGCTGGCTCCATGCCCCCTGTGCCAGGGGGTCTGGCAGGCTGCTCTCATTCTCAGTCCATGGGGAGCCTTCACTTCGGGAAACCCCGGCATGCACTAACCCCAGATCCACGCAGGCAGCTTCTGACCGTGTGTGTGTGTGTGTGTGTGTTCATGTGCCTGTGTGTGTGTATGTGTGTGTGTGTGTGTATGTGTACACGCATGCCTGTTCAACCTCAACTCCAGCCAGATCCAGCTTCCTCCGACCCAGTGTAACCCTGCGGGGGAGGCTCGTTTCTGACTCAGCCCGTTCCTGGCTGAGGGCTTGCCCAAATGGGCCACATGAGTGGAACAACACAAGCCTTTCCACTTACCATCCAGATGTTTCCAGATATTGTCACGTTTGTGGTTAGAAAACATCTGGGTGTCTCCTTGACCCCGATGTTTTTACCCAGATGCTTGCTGTCAGTCATATAAAACTCTGATGGGGTCGTCTCTCTTTTCCCTTAAAATCTGCCATTTCTTTCCCTTCACTGACATCCAGGAGGTGAACTCCAGGTGTGACAGTCATTTCGGAGTCAGTATACCTGAGTCATCTCCTCAGACCTTTGCACAAATCACCCTGGGGACCTGCTGCAGGACTCGGCACTCAGCTACCCGGTGGGAACACAGCGCTCCCCTCCACCCTGGCCACTCGGGACAGACCACCTGACTACCAACCACCCCCCAGGTTCCTTCCCTGCAAGATCCAGTTCCTAGTGCTTCTCTCCGCTGCTCCCAGAGGGATGTTTGAACAGAAGCTGGAGCCTTTTTTAGTTTCTTGAGAGAAAAGTTTCTATAAATACAAAACACTGTTATGATACGACCTATTATTCACCAGCCAACCAATTTTTCTGCACATCTGTGACTTGCAAATTTGTTCATAACAGGGCTCCTGGCTACAAGTTCAGTTCAGTTCAGTTGTCACTCAGTCGTGCCCAACACTTTGCGACCCCATGAATCGCAGCACTCCAGGCCTCCCTCTCCATCATCAACTCCCGGAGTTCACCCAAACTCATGTCCATCGAGTCAGTGATGCCATCCAGCCATCTCATCCTCTGTCATCCCCTTCTCCTCCTGCCCCCAATCCCTCCCAGTATCAGAGTTAGTTGGATTCAAATTTACTATAACAAAATAACTCTTAAAACTGATTTATTTCTATCAAACTTATTTATCCACTCATTAATCAAACTATTAAGCAGCCGAGCCCATAAACATTTCTCTGGCCGTTAGTATGGGATAGGCTTTGGAATAAATGATAAAAGCACCAAGGAGAATGCATGAACTTGTCCTCAAACCACTTGCCCTCTGCACTTGTTTGCCAGAGCCACCGGAACAAAATACCCCACGCTGCGTGACCTAAAGAACAGAAATTTATTTTCTGACAGTTCCGGAGTCTGCACCTCCAAGATCAGGGAGGTTGGAAGATCTGATTTCTTCCAAGGCCTCGATGCTCAGCGTGCAGATGGCCATCTCCTCACCCTGTGCTCACCCACATCCCCGGTGTCTCTTCCTCCTCTTATAAGGATGCCAGTCAGACTGAATTAGGGCTCCACCTTAACAACTTTGTTTTAACTTAACCACCCCTTTGAAGATCTTCGGAGAAGGCAGTGGTACAAGCACGTTACATTCTGAGGTATTAGGGGCTGGATGTCAGCGTATGAATTTGGGGAGCAAGACACAATTATGCCCATAACACCACCGCCTAACTGGAGAAGTAGAGAAGTTTAAAACTGATTCCAATTAAGAATTTTAAGGACTGGAGGACTTCCCAGTAGCTCAGTGGTAAAAAATAAAAAATTTGCCTGCAACACGGGAGACTCCAGAGACATGGATTTAATCCCTGGGTTGGGAAGATCCCCTGGAGGAGGAAACAGTTGCCCACCCCCTCCAGACAAGTATTCTTGTCTGGAGAATCCCACAGACAAAGGAGCTTAGTCAGCTATAGTCCATGGGGTCGCAGAGTCAGACACAACTGAGTGACTGAGCATGCCTATTAAGGACTCTGGTAAAGGAAGTATGGGTGATTCTGAAACATCCAACAGGGCACCTGGGCCAGTCTGGGTGAGGTAAAGCACCCTCAAGGAAGGCTTCTGAGAGCAGGGGATGCTGAGCCATGCTGCACGCTTTAGACAGTGAAATGTGAGCAGAAATGACCCGTGTCACTTCCGGATGTGTTTCTCCATGATCCTTTTATTTCCTTCTGACACAAAGTCCCCAGAGTTCCCTTCATCAGCCCAGGTTCCGGACACAGAGCAGAAGTGCAGCCAACCTACAATGGACACAGAGCGCGAGGGAGAAGGAAGTCTCTGCCACTGTGAACCACTGAGATTCAGGGAAACTGGATTCCTGCCACATAATCTGGTCCATCGTAACTGCTGCAGCTACAGAAGCTAGAGGTCAGAGTTCCATGAAATAACGAGCAATGTACATTGTCAAATCCTGCACAGCCAGTTGAGGGAAAATCTGAAATCACAGGCAAGGGGGTGGACAGACAGGGGAAGAAGAACCCCGAGGCAGCAAGAGAGACATGGGTTCCAGGGGGAGGTGACAGGCCTAAGGTGTCAGAGGCATTTCCTTTCCTTCAGTCTCAGTGGAAGCGCCTGGAAGACAGAACAGGCCAGTGACAGGAAGTTGAGGTAGCTTGGAACAGGCACTATGAAATCAAAATGAAATTAAGATCTCTATGCTATAATAACTAAAGGGAAGGAGGCATTACTTCTGCCTGGAGCAATAAAAGGAATATAGAAAAGTAGAGATCTGAGCCCAACTTGAAGGGCAGATATATTTGTTAAGGTAACATTAGTTACCTTGGGCTTCCCAGGTGGCTCTAATGCTAAAGAATCTGTCTGCCAATGCAGGAAATGTAAGAGATGCGGGTTTGATCCCTGGGTTGGGAAGGTCTCTTGGAAGAGGAAATGGCAACCCACTCCAGTATTCTTGCCTGGAGAATCCCATGGATAGAGGAGCCTGGCCAGCTATAGTCCACAGGGCTGCAAAGAGTCTGACACGACTGAGCCACTGAGCGTGCACACACAACACTAGCTACCCTCACAGACAAATCCCAGAATATGAGTGGCTTGACCCAATACTAATTTTTTCTAACATGGAAAGCTCAAAATGATGAAGCAGAGGCTCTGTGCCACTCAGTCTTTCAAGGAGAAGACTGATGAAGGCTCTGCCATATTCAGTATTTGATTTTCATTGCCAAGTTGTCCTGATATTTATACACAGTTCGCAGACAGAGGAAGGGATCAAGGGAAGAGTGGATGGGCAGGTTCGCATAGGTAAGGCCTGGAAATGGTGTCAATTACATCCACACCTAACTTCGAGGCAGACTGGGAAATGTAGCCTGGTTAGTAGAAAGCCCAGTCTACCCAATGGGTAATTAAAACATATGAAGTAAAAAGAGAAGATTACAAAACATGGATACAGCTTGTGCTGATCTTGTTTGAAAAAAAGTTAAATGCATATACTATAATTGCATTAAAAGAACCCAAATATTAACCCTGGTTTTCTCTGAGAGATTAGATAACAGATGATTTATTTTCTCTCTGTAGTTTTCCATATTTGTTCTTTAAAATATTCTTAGGACTTCCTTGGTGGTCCAGGGGTTAAGACACTACACTTTCACTGTAGGGGCATGGGTTCTATCCCTGGTCAGGGAAGATCCCACATGCCATGGGGCATGATAAAAAAAAAAACAAATCTTAAATGACCATTTGTTACACTTATGAAAATGACAGCAAAAGAGATAAATAGTAGCATCATTTCCTATCTATTTCTCAAGTTATCTATGAGACACAGTGAGAAAGTGCTCATGGACACTCTTTGAGAAAAAGCCAAGAACTATTTGCATGTCCATTTATGATTACAGTCATAATTGCTCCTAACACTGTTTGAACAGAAAGAGGTGCAACAGAATGAACTGGGAGGTGACATGGTCACAGAAGTTGGCAGGTAATGATGGAGGCTCCATCTCAGAACTTCTCCACCTGAGCAGTACTTTAGAATTACCTAGAGAAGTTAATGGAGAAGGCAATGGCACCCCACTCCAGTACTGTTGCCTGGAAAATCCCATAGATGGAGGAGCCTGATAGGCTGCAGTCCATGGGGTCGCTAAGAGTCGGACATGACTGAGTGACTTCACTTTCACTTTTCACTTTCATACACTGGAGAAGGAAATGGCAACCCACTCCAGTGTTCTTGCCTGGAGAATCCCAAGGACGGGGGAGCTTGATGGGCTGCCATCTATGGGGTTGCACAGAGTCGGACACGACTGAAGTGACTTAGCAGTAGCATAGAAGTTAAAACTAAAAACCAAGGGAATCAGAATGTCCAGGTACAGGGCCAGACATCAGCATTTCCCACAATCTTCTTAGTACATTCTGGGTATGGCAGGATTGAGAACTTCTCTTCTACATACAGGAAAACCTTGGAAGCTCCTGTTTTATTGTTTATTGGGATAAAGGGACAGGGTAAGTGGCCTGGGATATTGTTGTTGCTGTTGTTCAGTCACTAAGTTGTGTCCATCTCTTTGCAACCCCATGAATTGTGGCCCACCAGGCTCCTCTGTCTCTGAGGATTTTCAGTCAAGAACACTGGAGCGCCATTTCCTTCTCCAAGGGATCTTCCCAGACTAGGGATCGAACCTATGTCTACTGCACTGGCAGGCAGATTCTTTACCTGACACCAGGGAAGCCCGGGCTGGGATATGGTCAAGCCTTAAAAGAAATCCTTCAAAAGCCTGAATGTCCTAGTATGCAGTCAGGTCTTTTTCCAGTAATGGGTGTTATAATCTCAATTTGACATTTTCCACTGGGTGGAGTTGGGAAAACTAGAGTATGAGGCCCCTGCCAGAAACTGGTCTAACTCTTTTATAGGAAAATTTCCTAGTCTATGTGGTAGAGATAATAATGACAGCACACATTTCTAGAGCATATTACAGCTATCAGTGCAGTGTCCTGAACATTACCTTACTTGAAACTTACAATCACTGTTTTTTGTTTACACTGGTGGATATTTATTTCACTTTCCCCCACTTAATAGCTTCAAGGAAGTATAACTGATACACAACAAACTGAACATGCTTAAGCGCACGACTTTGTACATTTGATACATGTATACCCTGGGAAAAATCACCACATTCAGGCTATGAATATCTGTCACCCCACACAATTTCGTCATGCCCCTTCAGAATCACCCATGCAAGCTCACTTTCATCTCCAGGCAACCATGAATCTTCTTTCTGTTACTCTTGATTAGTCCACACCTTCTAGAATTTTATAAACATGGACATACACGGTACTAGTCTGTCTCTTTTCAGTCACCATAATTACTTTGAGATTCACCCATAGCGTTTTTACTAGTATTCCACTTTATGGATACGCCACAATTTATTCATTCTCCTACAGTTGTCTCCAGTTTGGGGCTGGGATTCCTTCCCAGGCAAGTCCTTATAAGGATATAGAGACGTGTGTGTGCTTAGTCGCTTCAGTCATGTTTGAATCTTTGCGACCCTATGGACTGTAGCCTGCCAGGCTCCTTTGTCCATGGGGATTCTCCAGGCAAGAATACTGGAGTGGGTTGCCATGCCCTCCTCCAGATATTATAGGGATACATGCTTTCAGTTCTTTGGGGTAAATGCCTAGCAGTGGAACAGCTATACCATATGGTGAGTGAAATTTCTAAAAACTTCTTTAAAAACTATCAAACTGTTTACCAAAGTGGTCATACCATTTCACATTCCCACCAGGAGGGTATGAATTCCCAATTTCTCCAACTCCTCAACAGTTAGTATGGACAGTCTTTTTAACTTTATCTATTCTTATAAGTAGGCAGCGATATCTCATTGTGGTTACTTCCTTAATGACTAATGATGAACATCAACTCTGACCTCACAGGAGATAGATAGATAGACAAACACACAAATATATATTCAAAATAAATTACAAACTTAAATACAAAAACAAAAATGATGAAGCTTCTGGAAGAAAATATAATTGCAAAACATATTTGCAATCTTAGATTGCAAAGATTTTTTTGATGGGACATAAAAAGAAAAATAATAATATTTATAAATAATATACTGAAGTTTTGAAAAAATAAATCTGCTCTTCTAAAGATACTATTAAGAGAAAGAAAAGGCAAGCAGTTTGGCAGAGAGTTTTATAAAGCACATATCTGGTAAAGGTCTTGTGTCTTGAGTATATGTAAACAACTTTCAAAACTCAATCAAGGATAACAAACAATCCATTTTTCAAATGTATTTATTTTTTGATTGTGCCTGGTCTTTGTTGCTGCCTGAGGGCTTTCTCTACTTCCAGAGAGTGGGGACTACTCTATAGCTGCGGTGAGCAGGCTTCCCATTCTAGTGGCCTCTCTTGTCAGAGAACACAGGCTCTAGAGTGTGCGGGCTTCAGGAGTTATCACAGATAGGCTTAGTTGCCCCTCAGTATATGGAATCTTCCTGGACCAGGGATTGAATCCATGTCCCCCGTATTGGCAGGCAGATTCTTAACCACTGGACCACCGGAGAAGTCCAACAATCTGTTGTGTTTTTACTTTTACTTTTTTTTTAATGGGTAAAAGATTTGAATGGTCACTTCACCAGAGAAGAGATAGATAATAAATAACGCCCCCCCCCCAATAGGCGCAACATCATTGTCCAGTAAGCACTTTTAAGGTAAGCCAGGTAAGTAATTGGAGAAGGCAATGACACCCCACTCCAGTACTCTTGCCCAGAGAATCCCATGGATGGAGGACCCTGGTGGGCTGCAGTCCATGGGGTTGCCAAGAGTCGGACATGACTGAGCGACTTCACTTTCACTTTTCACTTTCACACATTGGAGAAGGAAATGGCAACCCACTCCAGTGTTCTTGCCTGGAGAATCCCAGGGACAGTGGAGCCTGGTGGGCTGCCATCTATGGGGACGCATAGAGTCGGGCGCGATTAAAGTGACTTAGCAGCAGGTAAGTAATATCTTCATCATTATCATCTTCTTGGTTTTACCAAATGAAAAAAACAGAAACTCACATGACTTAAGATGACACAATCAGGAAGCAGAAGGTCTGGACTAAAATCTCAGTCTCTAGCCTAAGTGTCTTTTCCACGACACAGCCAGGGATCCCGGGGAGCCTGCAGCAATTCCAGGGCAGCATCCTGTGAGAAGAGTCAGGGGTGAGAGGGCATCAGTGCACATCAGGAGCACGCAGAGACAGCAACATGTGAAGGAGAGAGGCAAGGAGGCTGGGACAGGAACATCTGAGCAAAGCAGGACCAAAACTCGCTGCACCCAAGGAGGAATCAGAGGCTAAGAGGTTGGGATACTGCCAAGCAGGTGAACAGTCACCAAGCTAGAGAGGATCCCATGTGCCAGAGGCCAATGCAAGTTGGGGTTCAGCTTCCAGGCAGGTAATCCACGTAGCAGAAAAGACTCAGCATTGCCTGTGGTGGATAGCTGTGACAAAGAAAGGACCTTTGGAGCCATACTGGAGAAATGAGTAGATCACCATGATCAGAACAGAATCAGCACGAGGCACAAGCCCTGGTACACTGGAGGCGGCAGAGATGAGCAGGAAGAACCCCTGCTTGACCACTGAATACACTCCAGGGGTCCAGGCAGGGCAGGAATTGGAGGGCGAGGGATGGCTCAAAGCAGGCCACCCCAGGGAGGTGACATTCAGTTGCTCTTGGAGACATGAGACATAAAATGTCAGTTGTAGGAGTTGTGGGTCAAATGTGATTCATTTTGGCTTCTTTAATTTTGGTTCTCAACTTCTATTTTAATCGTACCTTGATTACATGGTCTCAAAATGAATAACTGAATTTTTTTAGTATTACTCATCTACATGCCTTTAATCATATCATTGATCTTACTAATCAGCAGTCTCAACCCAGTGTCTGATGATGCTGCCTTACAGATATAGTGATAAGTCCAGAGTCAACAGAAGGCCCTTCACCTGCAAAAGAAGCCACTCATTTTTTTTCCATTCAAGATGGTTGGCTTTGCCAGTCAAGGCAAAAATGCAAGAGGCCAGTGGGATGTGGTAGTGGGCATTTTGAAAATGCAGTGTCCCCAGTTAAGCATACCACGTGCAGGGCTTATTTTACATTTGCATCGACTTCAGTTTCCTTTTATGTGCAGTTAACAGGTCATCCAGTTGGTTTTACAGATCCTGTTATTTATTATTAAATGCAGACGGCCTTTGAATGGGCCTTTTGTCTCAACAATTTACTATGCCTTACATTCATTTTTAAAAATCATATTAATTTTTAATCTTCAGTTTTGATTTTACCCTACAAGTCAGACTTTTTGATTCAACAGGTTGAAGACCAGCAATCGCATGGAAATGTGAACAGCCCTTTAATAGAGAGTTACTGTGTGCTGAGTTTCAGAACACGTCATCAAAGTCATTTATTTCTCCTGCTAAGAGACCTCCCAAGCCCTGCCACGCCATCCACACACTCAAGCCACCTTTCACCAGCTTTCCCGCCCCAGCCCTGCCGTGTGAAGCCGGGTCACAGAGACACGTCACAGACGGGAGAGAAAGCCACAAAGGTCTCTGGTGACGTCCCAGGGCGGTCAGAGTCCAGGCCGGGGCACCTAAAAGAATTGTGCATGCGCACAATTGTAAGACCATCTTCTGCCAGCGATCCAGCAAAGAGCCTCAGGCTTGTGGACTTTGGACCCAGAGCCGGGCTGTGAACGGGGCCAGACACAGCCCAGAGCCAGCACTTCCTTCCCGGCCATGCCCAGATCCTATGTTTTCCTTTGTGATCATCACAGATTCACTAAAGGAACTATTTTTTCTCAGGCAGCACGTTTCTGAGAAGTCATTAGCTCCATCTTTTTGGCCTCTCGCAGTGGATGTCACAAAATACACCCTTGCATTTTCCAGACTCCTGGAAAGATATAAGTGTGATTGCAGAATGAGAATGCCTGCGAGAGACAAGGAGGAGAAAAAGGCTCCGTTATGTCAGCAAATCTAAAAATAGCATTTGCCGGTTATCATAGGCTGAGAGGGCTTGTGAACATTGGCCTCATTCCCCAAACTCCAGTTAACCAAACATCCTGGAGATCAACTGCCCATACGTTTTCCACAAAGCCATAAAAGTCACAGCCATGCGGAGCTGGATGGATCATCACCTTTGAGATGATCCGTGCTGCCCTCTGCGGGACCATCCATCACAGATGAAGAACTGTGACAACGTCATTTATTGACCTTAGACCATCTCCCAAGAACTACTCAAGCGTCTCCTTTAATCCCCCAATGGCCCATCAGAGTGGGTACTTTATGACCCACATCTGGTCCATGAGGCTTTCAGACTGGCTAAGTAACATGCCCAGTGTCACCCTTTAAGGAAGTAGCCACACCCAGATCTCCGCCTTGGTCCC
Source organism: Neotragus pygmaeus (assembly GCA_006410875.1). Classification (NCBI taxonomy): domain Eukaryota; kingdom Metazoa; phylum Chordata; class Mammalia; order Artiodactyla; family Bovidae; genus Neotragus; species Neotragus pygmaeus. The sequence goes on from SJYV01032831.1 coordinate 1,130,319, forward strand.
TGGAGCTCTGAAACACTGCAGTATCTCAGCAGCTTCTCCAGCCATCGAGACTCTGTGAACTTCCAGGACTCCAGAATCCCAGTGGGATCCTGACCATCTTTAGGATGGAGCTTCCCATCCCCTATCAGAGTAAATCACACACAGTCCCAGAGAAAGTTGCATCTGCTTCTGCTCCAAGCCCAACACAACAGCTACTTCTCAGTGTCTGTGTTAAATCATAAAATGCTAGAGCAACAGGGGACTTCTGAAAATGCCTGGCCTCCAACCTTCATTTTAGAAATGAGAACGCAGGACTCAGAGAGGTGAAATGGCTTTCCCAAAGTTCCTGACTAGAAGGCAGACCAAGGAGTCCTGTTTTGGAGTTAAAAGTGGTATGTTGTTTTACTGACTCCATTCCTATTTCCCTCCCTGAAAAATGCAACTGGACCTGGAACCTCGTGTTAGCAAGAGATTAAGAAAGACCATCATCCTTTCCTGAAAAGAATTCTCTCTCCAGCTCAGATGATTAGCCTTTCAGAGGCTTGACTTTTATTCCAGAAATTAGGGAACATGTAACTCAAGGGTATAATGTGACTTCGCTTGAAAAGGGTCAGTTCCCTCTTCAGGGTTTCCTAGCAATTTTGTAATAATGCTGTACATTTCTATGGAGCATTTTCTACTAGAGGGGTGGGAGCATCAAGATTTAGTATCTCCCAGTTGTATTTTTCAGTCATGGGTCAGTTGATGAATAGATCCCTGAGTTGCAAGCACAGGAGATTATGTGGGAAATAAGATGCAATAAAGAAAGCTGAAAGAAAGCCAAGTGATGAAGAAATTTATAAAGAAAGCTAAACACTGAAGAACTGATGCTTTTGAACTGTGGTGCTGGAGAAGACTCTTGAGAGTCTCTTGGACTGCAAGGAGATCAAACCAGTCCATACTAAAGGAAATCAACCCTGAATATTCATTGGAAGGATTGATGCTGAAGCTGAAACTCCAATACTTTGGCCACCTGATGCGAAGAATTGACTCTTTGGAAAAGACCCTGATGCTGGGAAAGATTGAAGGCAGGAGGAGAAGGGGACGACAGAGGATGAGATAGTTGGATGGCATCACTGACTCGATGGACATGAGTTTGAGCAAGCTCCGGGAGCTGGTGATGGACAGGGAAGCCTGGCATGCTGCAGTCCATGGGGTAGCAAAGAGTTGGACAAGATTGACTAAACTGAACTGAACTGAAGAAGCAGTAAGTAAAAGGACTCAGCCCAGCTCCTTGCTCCAAGGGATTTAGAATCTTTGAGAGTTTCCTTCTCCTCCTTTTCTCCGCAAAAACTAGCAGCCACAGGAAAACAGAGCTATCTGCATTCTTTGAGCTAATTAATTACATCTAGAGAAAAAAGAAAATGAAAAGGGGGCAAAGTGAAGTGAAGCAAAGTGAAGTGAAACAATGTGAAAGTCGCTCAGTCACGTCCAACTGTTTGCGACCCCATGGTGGTCCATGGAATTCTTCAGGCCAGAATACTGAAGTGGTAGCCTTTTCCTTCTCCAGGGGATCTTCCCAACCCAGGGATCAAACCCAGGTCTCCCTCATTGCAGGCAGATTTCTTACCAGCTGAGCCACAAGGGAAGCCCAAAAAGAGGGCAAATAGGAAAACAAATGAGGAAAAGAGAAGACAAAAGAAGGTGATCAGTGCCGCCTCCAGGGAATGTTCTAGTAGAGCAGGGTTATTTACAGATACAGACAGGGAGGTCCTCCCAGTCCAGCTGGGGGCAAAACCCCTAACCCAGACCCAATGGCGAGGAGCCAAGCTCCAGTCTTTCAGTCAGGCAGTGGGAGCCAAAGCCTGTTACAGAAAATGCCCCAGGGATTGGATATTTACCTGGCTGGATCCTGTGGGCTAAGTCCTTACCCCTCAGCCAAGAGAGAGACAGATGAGTAAGGACAAGACGAGCCCTCAGTAGCTGACCAACGAGCACATAGGAGAAGGAACTAGGACTGAAGCCTGTCACCAGAACTGGGGCCCCAGGGACTTGCATTTTAGAGGGAAGCCAGAGTGCATGGATGGTTGGGAATCAGGTCACCAGTGCAGGGCTGGACCAGCTGCAAGGCTTATATGAGGGTGGCATGCAGTACATTGGCTCAGAATTTACTAAATCCCTTTTGCCCATGTCAAAACTGGTTCCTGGGACTTCCCTGGGGGTCCAGTGGTTAAGAACCCACCTGCCAATGCAAGGGACATGGGTTTGATACCTGGTCTGAGAAGATCCACATGCTGTGGGACAACTAAACCCGTGCATCACAACTACTGAGCCAGTGTGCCCAGAGCCTCTGCTCTGCAACAAGAGAAACCATCACAATGAGAAGCTCTCACACCGCAAGGAAGAGCAGCCCCCACTTGTCAAAACTGGAGAAAGCCCGAACACAGCACAGAAGACCCACCACAGCCAAAAATAAATGAATNAGCAAAGAGTTGGACAAGATTGACTAAACTGAACTGAACTGAAGAAGCAGTAAGTAAAAGGACTCAGCCCAGCTCCTTGCTCCAAGGGATTTAGAATCTTTGAGAGTTTCCTTCTCCTCCTTTTCTCCGCAAAAACTAGCAGCCACAGGAAAACAGAGCTATCTGCATTCTTTGAGCTAATTAATTACATCTAGAGAAAAAAGAAAATGAAAAGGGGGCAAAGTGAAGTGAAGCAAAGTGAAGTGAAACAATGTGAAAGTCGCTCAGTCACGTCCAACTGTTTGCGACCCCATGGTGGTCCATGGAATTCTTCAGGCCAGAATACTGAAGTGGTAGCCTTTTCCTTCTCCAGGGGATCTTCCCAACCCAGGGATCAAACCCAGGTCTCCCTCATTGCAGGCAGATTTCTTACCAGCTGAGCCACAAGGGAAGCCCAAAAAGAGGGCAAATAGGAAAACAAATGAGGAAAAGAGAAGACAAAAGAAGGTGATCAGTGCCGCCTCCAGGGAATGTTCTAGTAGAGCAGGGTTATTTACAGATACAGACAGGGAGGTCCTCCCAGTCCAGCTGGGGGCAAAACCCCTAACCCAGACCCAATGGCGAGGAGCCAAGCTCCAGTCTTTCAGTCAGGCAGTGGGAGCCAAAGCCTGTTACAGAAAATGCCCCAGGGATTGGATATTTACCTGGCTGGATCCTGTGGGCTAAGTCCTTACCCCTCAGCCAAGAGAGAGACAGATGAGTAAGGACAAGACGAGCCCTCAGTAGCTGACCAACGAGCACATAGGAGAAGGAACTAGGACTGAAGCCTGTCACCAGAACTGGGGCCCCAGGGACTTGCATTTTAGAGGGAAGCCAGAGTGCATGGATGGTTGGGAATCAGGTCACCAGTGCAGGGCTGGACCAGCTGCAAGGCTTATATGAGGGTGGCATGCAGTACATTGGCTCAGAATTTACTAAATCCCTTTTGCCCATGTCAAAACTGGTTCCTGGGACTTCCCCGGGGGTCCAGTGGTTAAGAACCCACCTGCCAATGCAAGGGACATGGGTTTGATACCTGGTCTGAGAAGATCCACATGCTGTGGGACAACTAAACCCGTGCATCACAACTACTGAGCCAGTGTGCCCAGAGCCTCTGCTCTGCAACAAGAGAAACCATCACAATGAGAAGCTCTCACACCGCAAGGAAGAGCAGCCCCCACTTGTCAAAACTGGAGAAAGCCCAAACACAGCACAGAAGACCCACCACAGCCAAAAATAAATGAATAAATGTCCTTAAAAAAAAAATACTAGATTCTAGAGACTCTGCCAGGGGGCTTCCCAAGTGGCTCAGCAGGTAAAGAATTCACCTGCAGTGCAGGAGACACAGGAGACGTGGGTTCCATTCCTGGGTCGGGAAGATGCCCTGGAGAAGGAAACAGCAACCCACTCCAGTATTCTTGCCTGGACAATCCCACGGACAGAAGGGGGAGGCTATAGTCCGTGGAGTCACAAAGCGTCTAAGCACGCACGCACAGAGACCCTGCCAAGGCTGCATGGGCGAGGAGCAGGTAGGAGCCCGGGGACTTGAGGTGTGAAGGAAAAACAAGAGAAGACATGTGCGAGTGGACGAACACAGCGGGGTGGGGACGTGTGGTGACTGAGGGTCAAGGCCTACGACACTGAAACTGACCTTGTCAAATGGAAGCCCTTCCAGAGCCAAGGAACCCCGAATGTAGCAGGGCTCACCTCCAGACAAATCAGGGAATGGTTACAGAAAAACTGAGACTGTTTGGGCTGAAAAAGAGAAAATTCAGCCCAAGGGAGGCAGGAGATGAATTCAAAACATTTAAATGCCACACGAAAGCCTAGATGCTTTCTGTGTGTCTAGTCAAACAGAACTGAGCCCAGCGGGTGGAATTCCCAGGGAGCAGTTTTTAATCTCAATAGAAGGAAGACATTTGTGCTGCCTGCCTCCGCTGGTTCCAGGAACTCATTCACTCTGCAACCATTCAGCAAGCGCTGACTGCTCTGGGGACCCATACATCCTGGTTCGCCCCACACAGAGCCGGTGGGTGCTGTGGTATCAGCTCGCATCTGGTCAGCCTCCCTTCATCTCAAAGAGTCCTGGTTTGCATAATAAGTTACATGATTCCCTTCTCCCTGAGCGCCTGCTATATGCCAGGAATTGGACTGAGCACTGAAGACACAATTAAATACAGTCCCTGGCTTTGTCAAGCTGATAGTCTAGCTAGAAAAGGAGATCCTGAAAGAACAAATTAAAATCTAATGTCGCGAGGGCTGAATCAACAAAAGTGCTGGAGGGTGGAGATACTTGAATATCAAGGATGAACAGGCGCTCATGGCTCATTCAATGCCACCTTCTCCATTCACTCGTTTACTGAACACTCGCTGATCAAGGGCCTGTGCCAGGCTCTATACAAGGACCGTAGATTGTGCTGTGCTGTGCTAAGTCCCTTCGTGCTGGGCTTAGTCGCTCAGTCATGTCCAACTCTTTGCAACCCCGTGGACTGTAGCCCCGCCAGGCTCTTCCATCTGTGGGATTGTCCAGACAAGAATACTGGAGTGGGTTGCCATGCCTTCCTCCAGGGGATCTTCCCAACCCAGGGATTGAACTGGGTCTCCTGCATTGTAGGCGGATTCTTTACTGCTGAGCCACTGGGGAAGCCACTGGCCATGCTGACCTGCAGTCAAATAAAAGTCCTACATCTTTTCACAAATGTTACTGCTAAGCTAGTATTTGCATTGATTTCTTTCTAATTTGTGTTCCCACAGCACGATTACTATATTACTAATAGTAATGTACTACTATTTCTTACATTATTTTATCTTATTAGTTTATGATTGCATAGAATTACAGGATATTCATGGTCAGAGACACATAGATCTTTGAATCCAGTCCCTGTACGTTATAGATGCAGTTACTGAGGTACGAAGAGGCCAAATATTAATCTTAAATTGCAACTCACTGCATGCCAGTCTGTCAAGATATACACACCGTTCCCTTCTAGGGAAACATGGTGGCATGTGTTAACTATTTCTCTCCCTTTCATCTTGAATGCTACTAGAAGGGAGGCCCTGCCCTCTAGAAAACAGCCCTACTTCCAGAATCTTCCAGTTTTCAACCCATTCTCCGTACATAACCAAGAATGCTGTGTTTTGGGGGAAAAAAAATGTAATGGCCCTTGTTAACATCCTGTAAAAGTCCCCCATTGTATAGAGGCCCAGGCTCTGTAGCATGCCTTAGAAGACTCTGCTTACCTCTCTTCTGATGTTCTATTATTTCTCCCCTGATGCTCTATCTTGTCACTTTGAATGTGTGTCCTTTCCAGATATGCTCTCTCTGGCCAGTACCCCCTGGACTTCTACCTGCAGCTTCCTCTTTTTGGAAGGCTTTTCCCCAACTCGACAGACTCTTGGTTCCCACTTTCAGACTTGCTTTCACAATGACGTCTTCCTCCAAATTCTCACCAAAGACACCACCACCCAGCCCTACCAACTCAGGGCAGTAAGCACATCTCCCTTCTCACTATACTTCCAGAAACACCCCAATTTCACAGCATCTGTGTCCAGCTGATGTTTCTACTGTCTAATCTGTAGAATGACTCCCTGGAGGATGGTATCATACCTGCCATATACAAACCATTCAACACTGATTCATTTCATTTATTCAACAAATATCACCTGAACACATTTGATGCTAGCCTCTGGCATAGGGAGTGAACAAGATCTATGAGGTCCTGCCCTTATGCACCTTACAGAGGATAAACATTCCCTGAAACAAGTGAGAATGATGGCGTACAAGGAGAGATGTAACACGTGGAATACTGCAAGCTCTGGGCAAATGCAGGAGGGAGCCTAGACTAGGGGTCGTGGAGGGCCTCTCTAGAGAACTCACACTTAAGCCAGGAAGAAATAATTATCCAAGTGAAGAATGAGACTGAGACTTTATCAAGCTTGCTTCATCTCCAAATGGCCCTTGCTACTGTTTCTTTAAAGCCACTACTGAGGACAGGAACAGGGCTTCCCCTGGTGGCTCAGACGGTAAAGAATCCATCAGCAATCCCACTGCTGGGCATACACACCAAGGAAACCAGAATTGAAAGAGACACGTGTACTCCAGTGTTCATTGCAGCACTGTTTACAATAGCTAGGACATGGAAGCAACCTAGATGTCCATCTGCAGATGAATGGATAAGAACCTGTGGTACATATACACAATGGAATATTACTCAGCTATTAAAAAGAATGCATTTGCTAAGTCACTTCAGTCGTGTCCAACTCTGTGCGACCCCATAGACAGCAGCCCACCAGGCTACGCCATCCCTGGGATTCTCCAGGCAAGAACACTGAAGTGGGTTGCCATTTCCTTCTACAATGCATGAAAGTGAAAAGTGAAAGTGAAGTCGCTCAGTCATGTCCGACCCTCAGCGACCCCATGGACTGCAGCCTACGAGGCTCCCCTATCCATGGGATTTTCTAGGCAGGAGTGCTGGAGTGGAGTGCCATTGCCTTCTCCAAAGAATGCATTTGAATCAGTCCTAATGAGGTGGATGAAACTGGAGCCTATTATACAGAGTGAATTAAGTCAGAAAGAAAAACACCAATACAGTATATTAATGCATATATATGGAATTTAGAAAGATGGTAACAATGCCCCTATGTGCAAGACAGAAAAAGAGACACAGATAAAAAGAACAGAATTTTGGACTCTGTGGGAGAAGGCATGATTTGAGAGAATAGCATTGAAACATGTATATTATCATATGTGAAATAGACTACCCGTCCAGGTTTGATGCATGAGACAGGGCACTCAGGGCCGGTGCACTGGGATGACCCTGAGGGATGGGATGGGGAAGGGG
>SJYV01032831.1:1140582-1260667 GCA_006410875.1 Neotragus pygmaeus
GACCCTGAGGGATGGGATGGGGGGGAGGGTGGGAGGGAGGTTCAGGATGGGGACACATGTACACCTATGGCTGATTCTTGTCAATGTATGGCAAAACCAGTACAATATTGTAAAGTAATTAGCCTCCAATTAAAAGGAAAAATAAAGAATCCACTTGCAATGCAGGAAACTCAGGTTCGATCCCTGGGTCAGGAAGATCCCCTGGAGAGGGAAATGGCAACCGACTCCAGTATTCTTGCCTGGAGAATCCCATGGACAGAGGAGCCTGGTGGGCTACAGTCCATGGGGTCGCATAGAGTCAGACATGACAGAGCAATTGAGTCCGAAGACAGGAACAAAGATAGAGGTCTGTGGATTCCATAGAATCTATTGAGCCTCCACCAATCAGTATCACAGAGGACATGACGAGAGGTGACATTCAAAGTATTTACCAGCCAGTCATCATGGGCACCAGCCATAGGGAACCAGGCTATGCACCCCTATGTACCAGGGCTACATGCTAGCCCTGGGCAGAAAAATCCCACCTGCCTTGCCTCTCTACCTGGAAGAAGGCAGAACTGTGGCTCTGAATCAGCTCCTTTTGTAGATGGTTTTATTCTGCATACAGTGACACCTGGCATGCACGTGGACTGGACAGCTGGATGTTTCCCTAAGCATGCGTTCTGCCACTCTTGCTCTGCAGCCGCGGTCTCTCTCCCAGGACGGCTCTCTCCTGAGTCAGCTACAATTGCTGGCTGCCGTCTCCACGAATCCTTCCCCCACGTAATGCTCCTCTAATACCCAGAATGAGTTCAAAAGTGCCCAGTGTCTGCCTTTCTTGCTTGAGGCTTTCTCTGCCTGACTCCCAGTGGACGGAGGAATTCTAAACATGTGTCTGTGGTGAGGCTGTGTGTCAGGTCACGTGTCTTACTGGGGGGCTACGTCCCGAGAGAGACCAGAGGGAGATGCCACCTGAGATTCTGCAAAATCAGAGAAGATGGGGACAGATAGATGTAGTCTATCGACTTTTTAAGACCTTAGACAAGAACATAAGAAAACCATCTCAAGTTTTCAGCAGCTCTACAGAAGTAAAGAACGTGTCTTGGGTTCATAGTAAGACTCCCTTCTGAGATATAACGTGTGGGCTAGTCACTCAGTCGTGTCTGACTCTTTGTGACCCCATAGACTGTAGCCTGCCAGGCTCCTCTGCCCACGGAATTTTCCAGGCAAGAATACTGGAATAGTGTCACTTTCTACTCCAGGGGATCTTCCCAACCCAGGGAGGGAACCAGTGTCTCTTGCCTCTCCTGCATTGGCAGGTGGGTTCTTTACCACTAATGCCACCTGGGAAGCCCCACTGCCTAGGGCACTGTTCAGCATTTCTAACCCTGGTTGGATGATGAGGATGCAGGAGGCTGCAGCCGATCTGAGCTTAAACAGAACCCATTCCGACCTTGATCCCCAGCACCCTGGTGCTTGTGAGCTGAAGCTAGTAAAACATTGTGGATTATATCACAGTCCTCCTGAGACCCAATGCCAACTCCCACACCTGCCTCCTTCTCAGAGGCCCTGGCCAGGTCAGCTCCCCGTCCCCCAGACTCCTAATTCGCATGGTTCCCAGAGAAGATTCTAGTTACTTCCAGGACAAGGCTACTTCGGGCTGTGCTTGGAGTCAGCTCCAGGAGACAACTTAAGCGCACAACCCTGGATGTGGCCCCAGCATTTTCCTTCGTCTCCCTGGTCTTGGACAAGATCCTAGAACTCTGGGACCCTCTGTTTCCTCCTCTAAAAGGTGTATTAATAGGAGCTGGCCCAGAGAGCTGTTGTGAAAATCAAAGGTTTGCCCCCTGCGGCCCCCACTCTCGTTCCTCACCCCACCACCCCCAGGGGACAGGACAGCCACGGGTTGTGGGGGAAGATATGCAGTAACAAACGTAACACCTGCCCAGTTCTCTGGTCCAAGAAATCTGGTCACATCACCCCACAAACTCATCCCAAACACTTGTTAGTTACTTGTCCCAAACAAACCAGGCAGACTGCACAGTCAGTCTCTACCCCACTTGGCTTTGCCAAATGGGTGACTAATGCCCCCAAAGCAGCTGGTGAGGTTGCCAACTGGCTAAACTGTCCCAGCATCCCAGGTGGAGCCCCAATTATAGCAAATGTAAGAGCAGCACACCTCTGATCTCAGGAGAGGCTGCCGGTGACACCACATTCCTCCTCTCTCCCTCTCCCCTGCTCTACCTTCGGCACTTCTGTAAACCCTAAAAGCTGTTTGAAAGCCCCCACTCTGGGGGGCTGCCTCCTCCACTGAAAGTATGGCCCTGGGGACTGCCGAGTGGAACAAAGCTTTCAGCACCGTGAGCCCCCAGATCCTGAGCCCCTCAGGCCACTGAGAGGGAACGTCATCAGCACCTTCCCAAATCCTGGGCAACAAGAACATTCGAGAGACATGGCTGGCACCAGTTCCTTCCATACAACTTCTTCTTCTTCTTTTTTTTTTTTTTTATGTTTTCCTGCTTCCTATCTGGATGAATAGAGGGGCCTCCAGCTGTTGCTGTCAGTCAAATCGCCATCATTTCCTTTCTGGGAGTACATTTTTCCTGAAGCAGCATTTTAGCACCAGATGCATTAGGGCTTTTTATCGCCTGGCAATATTTGTCATCCAAAGGGCTGAGTCGCACAGTTCCCATCCAGCAGGTTATATTTGTTTGTGGCTCTCTGTCAATGGTCTCACTCTAACCTGCGCTTTAATCACACAAAATGGCTCAGAATGAGAAAGCAGGAGCACTATTAGGGTCCACAAATTCTTAGTCACTGAGCTCTGTCTTTCTCTTTTCACTAGTGTCTGTCCCCTTCCCCCCACCAACTCTTTTTAAACCCCAGAACTAACTTTTCAAAGAATATCACTTCCTGGGTGCATAGCAAGGGTTCAGTAAATATTTGCTAATATGATTTAAATCGCTGGCCATGGAAGGCTATTCCAGAAAGTGACGATGCTCATCAAAGACTTCTGGGCCCTTCGCACAGAACAAGCCCTGCATTTTGTAGATGGGGAAAGTGGAGTACCAAAAACTGAAGTCATTCACCCATGTTCCCAAGGGCTATTTGTTCATTTATTTGACTGCGGCGGGTCTTCACTGCAGTGTGTGGGCTTCTTGCAGAGCCCGGGCCTTAGTTGCCCCACAGTATACAGGATCTTAGTTCCCCAGCCAGGGATTGAACTCGAATCCTCTGCATTCTTAACCACTGGACCACCAGGGAACTCCCACCACAGGCTCTTTACTGTTGTTCACTGAGAACTTCTGACCCACAAGATAACAGGATTATGCCAAGGTTCTCTCCAAGGTCCCAACCAGAATATGATGCTGTTTTGCTATATTACCTTGACCCTAGGAAACTGGGTAATACAACCTTTTCATTTCAAAATTGGGAAACTTTTTTTTGCATCATTAACAGATTTTTTTTAACTTCTTTATTTTCTATGGGGTACACTCAGTTAATGGAGAAGGCAATGGCACCCCATTCCAGTATGCTTGCCCAGAAAATCCCATGGACAGAGGAGCCTGGTGGGCTACAGTCCATGGGGTCGCTAAGGGTCGGACACAACTGAGCGACTTCACTTTTACTTTTCACTTTCATGCATTAGAGAAGGAAATGGCAACCCACTCCAGTGTTCTTGCCTGGAGAATCCCAGGGATGGGGGAGCCTGGTGGGCTGCCGTCTATGGGGTTGCACAGAGTCGGACAGGACTGAAGCGACTTAGCAGCATACTCAGTTAACAACATTGTGATAGTCTCATGCGAACAGTGAAGAGACTTGGCCATACACATACCTGTATCCATTCTCCCCCAAACTCCTTTCCCATCCAGGCTGCCACTTAACATGGAGCAGAGTCCCCTGTGATATACAGTAGGTTAAAACTGGGGAATTTTTTAAAAGCTGGCAAATCAAACACTAGAATTTCTTTGTCCGAGACAGCTCATTCAAGATTCGGCAAACCTGGCCAACCGGGTAAGCACCCAGAATGAGTACCTGGCTGAGGTTTTCAATATATAATTTCCCTACCAAATCCATCTCTGGGCTTGGCAAGCCTTGAGACTGTCTGTCGATCGCCGGCTGGGGGAGGGCGGGGGCTGTTTGTTTCTGTTTGTTGTGTGTTCTCCCAGGGATCCTGCTGCACTCCAGGTTTGGAAACTAGCTCTAATCATTGTCCACAGCTTCATCATCCCATGTGTGGATGGCGTGGAGCATGTACTAAAAAACTGAGGAGGATGGCACGCTGGTGTTTTGGAATCACAGCTAAAGTTGCCCATCGAAATGTGAGTCCGAAACGCTTAACCTCTGATAAGAATAACAGTGCCTACAAATCCCACTTGCTGGCCATGGAAGACAAGTTTATCTGAGTCCCAGCTGCCTGGCCCCTGGAGGGCACCCTGGAGCGCTGTTGCTCCTGTCCTGTGAACAGCTGGGGAAGCTGGGGCTGAAACCTCAGGCCGCAGCCGCCGCCCAAGTAGAAATCACTAGACAAGTGTAATTTAAAACCTACACGTTTAAGCTAAGACGAGCTCTTGTCAACATATAGTCCCGGCACTTTATCTCTCTGCTGGCTCCGACTCCCTCCCACCGCCTCCTTTCCAAGTAATTCCCTGAGTTCTGGGAATGTCCGGAACTGTCCATGGCCAGGCCTGGGACCGATTTATCCTGAGTCAAGCCACAGTTCACGCTTTTCGATTGGTTTCAGTAACTAAGCAACCTTGTCACTGGGGGTAATGACCTGACTCTCATTCCAGGGGCGGCAACACGAGGCGGGACCCGGGGTGAAGGGTCACCAGGGCGGGACTCGTGCCAGCCTGGGGGGTGAATCCCAGCTGCACAGTTGCCTTGTGTCAATCATTTAGCTTTTGGACGTAAAATGGGGGTGAGGGCCAGCTCCCCAGCCGCTCATGATTTGAGATAATGTATATAAAGCACCAGGTTGCTTTTACTTAACAACAGCCTGAGAGCCAGAAAGTGGTGGCAGCAGCGAGTGAAGTGCGGGAGCCACACAGCTCCTGGGAGGGTCCAGCCACAACCAGAGTTAACAGAGAGGGCCACAACCCTCCGGGCCCCTGGCTGCCCCACAGCCCTTCGAAGGCTGCAGACACAGCTGGGCCTGGGCTTTTGTTGCCCGGCTGGCATTGGGAAACTCGATGTGTCATTTCTCCAAAGCCTGGAGCGTCCAGAAAGCTTAAAGCCTGGCCGTGGTGGCCAGCCCCAGCAAGGGCTGCTGTCAGTGTCCAGGGCTCCCTGAGGCCACGGCCTTCCTAGGTGCTCCAGCACTTCATTTACAAGCTCTGTTTGGGACTCAGGGCCAGTGCAGCTGGTCCTTTCTCCGCTCCATGATGCCTACTTAACATGGGATTTCACTCCCCCTTAAAGGCACTTTTGGGGTGTGGGGGTGGAGAGGGAGCAACAGCCAGATCAACAAATTTGCTCGCAAATAATCTCAGCTGAGAAGAGCCAAAAAGTCAGAAAGAGTGATCCTGCTTACTCCAGCATTCAAAGCTTTCTATTTAAAAATGAGGAAGGGCTGGCTTGGTCCAGGGGATTTAAAAATAAACTGGAAATCAGAGTAGGGACTCCTAAGGCAGGATTTACCAACAGTTCTCTATGACCAGGGGCCTACGAACCTCAATTAGCCCTCGAAATCCTCTTTCAGAAAAAGGGAGGAAGGGAGAGGGTTATCTTCCTAAACCAGGTGCTAATGAAGCTGGGTAGTTCAGACAACTAGTTCTGGTTAACAAACAGCATGGAGCCCCTCATATTAGAGGTGGGGACAATTTCTCCCAGCCACAGGAACCAGACAGGGCTGTCAGAACACAGGGAAATAAGACTCAATCCTCACCAGAGGCCAGGCAGAGAGGAAGGTGTCCCCAACACCCGGAAGGGAGAGTCTGGCAAGGCTCACCTGGGGCTGCAGTGTGCTCCCCAAAAAGGGGTGCCTGGTCTCCCATTCTGAAAATCTGTGCTCAAGCAGCTCTGAAAAGTCAGGTTCCAGGACCTGGATACTCATAAACATTTTTACTCTTTTTTTTTTTAAAAAATCAGTCCAATCCTGACATCCAGTTTCATGCAGTAGCAATACTGTTAAAGATGGTATGTATCTTTTAGCAATTCCCCAGAAAACAAGATCCATTTTACTTCAATGTCTGTTGTTCTAGACAAAGTTCTCGGTCCAGGACCTGAAACTAACATTTCTATTATAAGCAGAAAGAAAGAATATATTGAAAGGCTATTGTATAGCCTTTTATATACTTGAAATTTATGCTACCAAAATTTTTCTACGACAAAGATGTGCTGTATATATGATGAATATATACATATGATGGAATATCTACTATTGTTGTCTTAGAGATTAAATCATGTCTATCTCTTTTGCAACCCCATGGACTGTAGCCTGCCAGGCTCCTCTGTCCATGGGATTCTCCAGGCAAGAATACTGGAATGGGTTGCCATTCCCTTCTCCAGGGGGCATTTTTACTTATAATCCATAAAGTGTTCGAGGGAGGGGAGGACTGGACGGAAGGAAAGTGGTGCCCACAGNAGGCTCCTCTGTCCATGGGATTCTCCAGGCAAGAATACTGGAATGGGTTGCCATTCCCTTCTCCAGGGGGCATTTTTACTTATAATCCATAAAGTGTTCAAGGGAGGGGAGGACTGGACGGAAGGAAAGTGGTGCCCACAGGGCTGTGCTGACCAGAGGTATCCAGGGCACAGATGTCGCTAGCACGGTCCCCTCACAGAATCCCAGCCTGCTGGGCACACAAGCTATTCAATCAGGACCCTGAACCAGAGGAGCCGGGATTTTGGATGGGCTTCTGTTCAGCCCTGTGTGGACAGTGTTTGAGGAAGCAAGAAGGAGCCCAGGCTTGGAATCCAGAAGCCTGCCCAGGTTTGGCTCTGGCTCCACTGAGCGGTCTGCCACCCAGCTGAAAGTCCCAGACCTCTCTCTCTGCAGCCTCTGAATCTGTGAACTCTGGATTTCCTTTAGTGGGACTATGACAAGAGGGCTTCCCAGGTGGCGCTAGTGGTAAAGAACCCGCCTGCCAATGCAGGAGATGTAAGAGACTCAAGTTCCATCCCTGGGTCAGCAAGATCCCCTTGTGGAGGGCATGGCAGCCCACTCTAGTATTCTTGCCTGGAAAATTCCATGGACAGAGGAGCCTGATGGGCCACAGTCCACAAGGTTGCACAGAGTCTGACACGACTGAGTGACTTAGCACACACAAGATCTCCCAGTGACCCAGTCCAACTTGTGATGTGGACCACTCACATCAGAGCCACTAAGCATGCAGATTCCTGGGCCTGACACAGACCAATGGAAACAGAATTTCTGGGGGGAAAAAATTAAGAAACCTGCACTTTAACAAATCCTCAGGTGACTCATATGTGCCCTCAAGACTGAACATCATAGACCTAGAGGACAAGAGTCCAAAGTCCTTAATATGGTTTCAGGGCCCTTTCAATCTGCCTTTGGAGTCCTGTTCCCAGAGTCCTCTCTGCTTCTACCTCACCTGCTGACATTTGAGTCCTCAAGCCACAGGCCAGACACTGGGCTAATTAAATGCATCCATTTAACAAGGAAATGGCAACCCGCTCCAGTATTTTTGCCTTGAAAATTCCATGGACAGAGGAATCTGGCTGACTACTGTCCATGGGGTCACAAAGAGTTGGACACGACTGAAAGACTAAACCACCATTTAACCCTCAGAGCACCTCTGCAAGCAAGTATTAGCATCATCCCCATTTTACAGATAAGGAGACTGAGGCTTACAGACGTTCAGTAACTTAGCCAAGATCACACAGCAAGTACCATGAAGAGGTCATATTCGAATTCCCATCCATGAGATTGCAGCAGTCTCACTCTTGATCGCCGTCAATACACTCACATTGTTGTTCAGTCACTGAGTCATGTCTGACTCTTTGAGATCCCATGGGCAGCAGCACTCCAGGCACCTCATGCATTCCTTCAAACGTGCCCAGGTACTCAGGCCTGCATGGCCCTGTTCAAGTTGCCCCCTTGGCGTCACATACCTCACGCTACTCTTATCCTTTGCAAATATATAGAATTCAAATGTTTTTCCTGGATCCAAATGTTCATGGGTTCACTAAGGAGTATTAGCTTCTCCTGTCTTCACGTTCCAATGGCCTTTTGTTCTTAACTCTACTTCACCATTATTTAAATTGTATGGTGATTATTATGTTCCAGTCTCTCTTATCAGGCTTTAAAATTCCTAAAATACAGAGGGGTTTTAAGGCAGTGAAACTGTTTTGTATGACAATGCAGTGGTGGATACATGTCATTGTGCATGCATGCCAGGTCACTTCAGTCGTGTCCAATTCTGAGACACTACGGACCATAGCCCGCCAGGCTCTTCTGTCCCCTGAGATGCTCCAGGCCAGAATACTGTAGGGGGTTGCCATGCCCTCCTCCAAGGGATCTTCCCTACCCAGGGATCAAACTCAAGTCTTTTAAGTCTCCTGCACTGGCCGGCAGTTTCTTTACCTGGGAAGCCCACACATCATCATACGTTTGTTTGTCCAAATCCATAGAACATACAACACCAAGAGTGAACCCGAACGTCAAATATGAACTTTGGGTAATAATGGTATGTCCAAGTGGGTTCAGCTTCCCAAGTGGCTCAGTGGTAAAGGATCTAGCTACAATGCACCAGAGATGTAGGTTCAATCCATGGGTTGGGAAGACACCCTAAAGCAGGAAATGCAACCCACTGCAGTATTCTTCCCTGGAAAATCCAATGGACAGAGGAGCCTGGAAGACTGCAGTCCATGGGGTCACAAAGATTCAGACGTGACAGAGTATGCACGTGCCCTGCATGCCATGTAGGTTCAGCTGCTGTAACAACGGTACCACTCTGGTGGGGGATGTTGATAGCGGGGGAGGCTATGCATGTGTAGAGGTGTGGGGGAGGTACTGGAAATCTGTGTACTTCACGCTCAGCTTTGCAGTAAGTCTAAAATTGCTCTAAAAATGTTTATTTAAATTTTTTAAATTCCTAAGACTATGTTATCCATCTCTGCAACCACACAGCATGGCATATAGAAGCTACATGATGCATGCTGAAGGAAAGCGTGAGGGGCAGGACAGCTGCTTTCATATAAGGCTGAGAAACAGATGTGAGCGAGGTCCTCCACCATGACCAGAGGTGAGGAGGAGCCGAGGAGAAGGGGTTACCCAATGAAAATTTTGGAGTCAGCCTCAAAAGAAAGGAAGAGAGCTATGTCTCCAGTCTCAAAGATAAGCTGAAAGATGAAGACAGTTCTGCACAGGTGGAGTTTGGAGGGAGCATGAAAAAGCCAGAGTGAAGACTGGAGGTGTCAGAGTGGAGAAGAAGAAAACAGAAAGAGAATGAGACAGAGGCAAACTGAAACGTCCAAAGGTGCCTTGCAAGCACCTGTGAGCCCAGGCCATTCCAAAAGGCAAGCGGGGCCAATAGAAGGGCAGAGGGGACCCATGCTGTCAGCCCCTGAGAACAGGAAAGCAGATTCTAAGAGAGTGAGGGGACTATTCCTCATCTAAATGAGATGTAAGAGGAAAAAATTCAGCCAGTGGAATTGTGTTGCAGGAACCTGGTCTGTATTATCACAGGGAACGATTCCAAGAGATGTTTCAATGGCAATTTAGATGCCAGGAATCAAAGAGTAGGATATAGGCTTTAGAAGCAGGGCAATTAATAATTTCTTTTGGAAGGCAAATCTGGAAGAAGAGAAAAGGCGTACTACCAACTGTGGGTAATACCATCGAGTTGACCAAGGGATGGACAGGGGACGGGGGCAAATATATTAGAAACAAGATGGCTGCAGGAGAAACCTTGAGCTCTCATACGATTGTCCTGCAAAACCCAAGGCCCTTCCTCATATTCCTGGTTCAAAGGTTAGAGAAGCTTAAGGATGACCCAGGGAAAGAAGTTGGGAATTTACAGCCAGCTACTACTGGTGGATCAGCAGATCAGCAACAACACTGATAAGCCACAAAGTAGTTCCTGCTTGGCACCTGCAGAGGCGGCCAAGTGCTCAGCTTTCAGCCCTCAGGCCGGTCACTTCAGACTGAAAACAGCTTCATCTGGGGTTCCTCGTAAGGCCACTGGATCCAAGCAGAGGCTGAGACTGACAGTGTGCCCCCATAGTTTCCGGAACCAGGGGGTGACATCCTGTACTCACACAGCACTGCAACATGCTGTGGAGAAGCAGCACGATGCTCTGCCACCTGGACATTATGACAGTGGCCAGCTAAAGAGCACATGCTTCTCCTTTTGGACAAGAATGTGCTAGAGGAGTTTGTTCACCTGTGAGCAAGGATTGGGGTGTCACAACCCAAAGTGAAGCCAGTCAGGAGTGAGACAGAGGCAATAAGCTGAGCAGGGATTTTAGAAGTGAAACTCCAAAGTACAGTCCCAAATCTCTACCTTCAGAATATCAGGAGCTTATATACACACTGTGCATAGCTCAGTCAGTTAAGAATCGGCCTGCAATGCAGGAGACCCAGGTTCGATTCCCGGGTTGGGAAGATCCCCTGGAGAAGGAAATGGCAACCCACTCCAGTATTCTAGGCTGAAGAAGCCCATGGACAGAGGAGCCTGGCAGGCTACAGTCCCATGGGGTCACAAGAGTTGGACATGACTTTGCAACTACACCACCACCATGTTGATTAAATAAGACATTAGGGAGACCAGCCCACCCTTCTGCCACAATTCACACTAGATTTGGCATGAAACAGGCTTGCCCTAGAAAGCTCTTTCACTTTCTAGCTCTGTGAGCCTGGATGAGTTTCTCAAACTCCTGGAGGCTCAGTTTCCTTATTTGTAAAAAGTTTAATAGTACAGTTCTCTAGCTCTTGTTAGGAATACATGAAGGCAAGCACATGAAGTACTCCTGGAGCATGCCTGGCAGAAAATTCTATAAACGATGAGGATGCTAGTGGCGTCGCTTTGTTGTTGTTATTGTTCAGTTGCTCGGTTGTGTCCAACTCTTTTTCGACCCACGGTGTTACTTCATCGCATGTGTGAGTGCCAAGTCATGTCCGACTCTTTGCAACCCCATGGACTGTAGCCCACCTGGCTGCTCTGTCCAGAGCGTTTTCCAGGCAAGAATACTAGAGTGGGTTGCCATTTCCTTCTCCTGGTGATCTTCCTGACCCAGTGATCAAAATATTCCCTACCCAGTGGACTCGGGGGCTTATCCCTCACTGTTGGCCTCAGAGGAGGGGGAGCTCTTTACTAGACAGGGTTCCCATTCAGTGACTGAGTGGATTCACTCGGCCCTCACAACTCAGATTTCAACAACAACTGCGGATGGACAGTGACAATTAGTCCAGAGGAGACACATGACCAAGGCAACAATCCACTGTCCAGCAAAGGGAAGACAAGACGGACTGGCTGCAGTGCAAGGGGGATGGGAAGACATGTCTGCAGCAAGATGGAGCCAGAAGCTTGGACAGACTATAAGGAAGTCAGGGTGCAGTGTTGGGCCATGGCTGAATTTTGTTAGCAGATGCATTAGAGAAGGAAATGGCAACCCACCCCAGTGTTCTTGCCTGGAGAATCCCAGGGACGGGGGAGCCTGGTGGGCTGCCATCCATGGGGTCGCACAGAGTCAGACACGACTGAAGCCACTTAGCAGCAGCAGCAGCTAACACTGGAAATTCAATTCAGAGAGGAGGAAAAATGTGATGGGAGGGAAATTATACAGTCATTAAGAGTGAGAGAGAAGGAGGAACTTCCCTGGAAGTCCAGTGGTTAAGACTCCAAGCTTCCACCGCAGGGGGTGAAGGTTCCATCCTCTGACGGGGAGCGAAGATCCCCGTGCTATGTGGTATAATAAATACGTAATTTTCAAAAGAGTGAAAGAGAAGAACACAGAGGAGGACACATGGAAGGAGAGACTGACCAGCAGCTAGAGGGACTAATGGACAGACTGGTCAACAGAGAGGTAAGGACTGACAGAGAATGGACAAATCTGATTGGCTAACTCTCCCTTGTTGGGTCACGTGCGTGGTAGACACGTGGCTGCTGGTCAGGGATTGGATCCCTGACAAGGTGGGATACACACTAGGTACAGTGAAAGGGAAGTTATGACCAACCTAGACAGCATATTCAAAAGCAGAGACACTAGTCAAGGCTATGGTTTTTCCAGTAATCATGTATAGATGTGAGAGTTAGACTGTAAAGAAAGCTGAGCGCCTAAGAATTGATGCTTTTGAACTGTGGTTTTGGAGAAGACTCTTGAGAGTCCCTTGGACTGCAAGGAGATCCAACCAGTCCATCCTAAAGGAGATCAGTCCTGGGTGTTCATTGGAAGGACTGATGCTGAAGCTGAAACTCCAATACTTTGGCCACCTCATGCGAAGAGCTGACTCATTTGAAAAGACGCTGATGCTGGGAAAGATTGAGGGCAGGAGGAGAAGGGGACCAAAGAGGATGAGGTGGTTGGATGGCATCACTGACTGAGCTGGTGATGGACAGGGAGGCCTCGCGTGCTGCAGTCCATGGGGTCACAGAGAGTCAGACACAACTGAATGACTGAACCGAACTGGCAGTCCAGGGCTTCCTGCTAGCTCAGATGGTAAAGAATCTGCCTGCAATGCAGGAGACCTAGATTAGATCCCTGGGTCGGGAAGATCCCCTGGCGTAGGAAATGGCAACCCACTCCAGTATTCTTGCCTGGGAAATACCATAGACAGAGGAGCCTGGTGGGCTACAGTCCGAGGGGTCGAAAAGAGTCAAGACACGACAGAGTGACTAATAGCACTGGCGGTACAGTGGGTTAAGTCTCCGCACTTCCAGTGCAAGGGGTGTGGGTTCGACCCCTGGTTGGGGAACTAGGATCCTACATGCCATGTGGCACTGCCAAGAAAATATAAAGAAAATAAAAATAAATAAAATCAACACATATTCCAGACCTCTGTCTCTGTTCTTCTTGCTCTAGGCTGTTCCCAGGACACCTGAGTCCTCTGTAAAAAGGGAGACAAAAAGCTATGGTGGTAAGAAGGCTGGGGTGGGAACAGAAATCCCCCTGCTGCCAAGCAGAGGCAGGAGAGTGGCTAGAGCCAACACTGTGGTGTGAGCAGTGAGAAAGCAGCCCCGGCCTCAGCCAGAAGCCATCTCTATGATTTGGCCAATTGACCCAGCCTATGTGGACATCTGTTTGTAAATTTGCAAAATGAGGGGGTTGAACTGGATGTCTTCCAAGCTCGCTTGCAGGGCGGCTCACATTCTAGATTCTGTGATTCTACCAACCCATGGTTATTCATGAACATCAGACTTTTTCGCAACACCCAAAAGGTATTAGCTGTCTTGCCAGCCACGTCAATAATATTTTATTTATTATATTACTATGATGTGGATAGGTTATTTACCTTCTCCCGGTACAACCTGTACTTGAATACAATCCCAACGTGCGTAGTAAATCTCTCCTCCTTTGAACTCCAAAGTAAATCTAGATGCTTCTTAGTGTACTTATCACATTCTATTTTATGCTATGATTATTCAGGAAAATGCCCTATGGTCTAGTACTAGATGTTAAGCTCCCTGAACACTTCCTGGAAGCCCTGCTGCAGAAAGAAGAACCGAGCTTCTGAAGCTGCTTTCACCTCAGTAGCCCTGAGAAGCCTGAGCTGTTGCTCAGAGGTATTTGTAGGACAAGCATGTTGTTGGTGAGAAAGTAAAAGGAACATAAACGGAGTTCATCCAATGAGTCTACGAGATCCCCAGCCTTGGCTCCCCCTCCAACCCACGAAAATAGCTGACCCAAAACCTTTGCCTTAAACAGATAGACTGACCCAAAGTCACTGACAATTTCCCAATCTCAATGCTATTCAAGGATTTTGGAGAAATACCCAATACAGATGAGCGGGGTCATTGCTGAGCCCATTGGTGGCAGGGGAGGGCAGCAGGACACCCACAATTCCCAGTCACAGAGCATGTTCACCAGATGCTGGCAGTCACTCAAAAGGGAAACTTCTACGGAGCTGAGGGCTTCCCTGGTGGCTCAGACAGTAAAAAAGCTCCCTGCAATGCAGGAGACATGGGTTCAACCCCTTGGTCAGGAAGATCCCCTGGAGAAGGGAGCAGCAACCCACTCCAGTATTCTTGCCCCAAGAATCCCATGGACAGAGGAGCTGGCAGGCTATGTCCATGGGGTCACAAAGTGTTGGATGTGACTGAACGACCAACACACATGCTATAGAGTTAAAGGACCCGGATGGTACCAGACTGGCTGGCAAAGCAGTTTCTCAGGTGAGAGAACAAAACGAGGAGGAAAAAAGAGAGAGAGAGAGCAAGAAATTGCCGAGGCAGTTTCTCTTAAGGTAAAGGCCACCCAAGCCAGATTTTCTAATCACTCGGCAAGAAAGTTTAGATGGGGACCTGGGAGTTTGATCTCGGCAAGCACTCTGCAGGCTCTTCTGAAGTGTCCCAGTGGCTGTGCCAAGCCCTCTGTCTCCTGCTTCTTTTCCAGTTCCCAACACCTCTCCCTCAGCTCCCCAGCAAGTGCTCTGGGTCCCTGTTAATAATCTGCTTCCACGCAGTGCCCCTCATGCTCGGCCCTAACCACTGTCTGCTTGGCCTCCAGGTCTTGCGCCCCCGCCCAGCGTGGTCCTGGGACAGCAGGCTCCTTTGTCACCGCGCGGTCTCGAGCTTGCTGGGGTCAAGAGCCGTCTTCTCCTCACCTCCAGCCATCTGATCGCACCTCCTGTCTCTCCCTCTCCATCTCAGCAGCCCTCCCCTCTGCCGGTTTTTACTTTTCCCTCTCTCATTCCCTCTTCTTCCATTACTAATGCCTCTTCTAGAAACATGCTCCATGATGACTGAACCGTCGAGTGATCCCGGGAGCCTCACACTACCCAAGTGTCTGCTGGTCTTGAGTCTCATCAGCTGAATTTTTGTTCTCTTAACTTACTGGGCTCTTTTTTCTTTCCCTCCATATTTATTCACATTAAGACAGTTTCTGAGCTCACCCTTGGGAGCAGGGAAAGGAAGTTCCTTCAGCGGAGGTTGGCTATAGCCATAGGGATGGCCAACGGGGGTCTCGAACCTGCCTCCGCTGGACAGAAGGTGTGTGATTCCCAGCCTGGCTCCAGGATGCAGCTCGGTTCTTTCCCAGCAACTGTCCTCAGAGATGGGCAGATCTGAAGGCCGAAAAACTGCCATGGAGAATTCGCTTGGGGTACGAAAATCCCAAGGAGAGTCTGTCAGCGGGGAGGACCTCTGTGACTGGTGCCAAGAACTGCATGCCCCGCGGCCACAGAATGCTGAAACCGGCTGCAAAGGCCAACCTTACAAAAGAGTTAAACCAAGGCCACATCACCAGACTGTTAATGCCTCCCTGCTCTCAGAGCCAACAGGAACAGGATGTCCTCGGATGGGTACGCCCCTGCGCCCGCGATTCACCCATCACAGCACGGAACATCGAGCGTGGGGCTCCGACTGGTTCCTGCAGCCTCCCTCTCTCACCTCTCTGCTGGGCTCCTGTTTTGGTTACCAGGCTCCTACTTAGCTCTACAGAATCGAGCATCACTTTCACTTGCATCCCTGGCCTGTCTTGCGGTCCCACACGCTGTCGGCGACCAGGGCCCAGAGGGCCCAGGAGGTCATAACCAGCAGCGCCACGCCCCCGGCCGGCTCCGGCTGACTCATGGGTCTTGATAACTGGCATGTGTTCCAGTTGCCACCTGGGTTGTCTCCAAAACATCTGGCCAGTTGTTTATGTCCTCGGCGGCTTCTCGGTGCTCAGTTCTCTGTCCTCGGCTCCTGCGGGCCTCTTAAAAAGAGGAGTCCAGCCACCCACCCAGCATTTCTCCCTTCTGCCATGTGGAAATCCATTAGAAACAGCCTGGCTTTGGCTGCGGAATGGGCCCCCCCTGCCACCCAAGCTGCTCCTCTCCTGGGTGTCCCCACATGTGCAGCCACAACTCTTCCTATCCTAATTCTTTCCATCTCCCCAGCCTGCCGCCTCTTCTATGCCTTGATCTCCCAGGGCTCCCCTTCTTTGCACAAAGGTCCTGCGGTCTCCTTTGAGCTTCCCAGGTGGCTCAGCAGTAAAGAATCCACCTGCCAATGCAGGAGATGCAGGAGAAATAGGTCCAATCCTTGGGTTGGGAAGATTCCCGGGAGGAAGAAATGGTACCCCACTCCAGTATTCTTGAATGGAGAATCCCGTGGACAGAGGAGTCTGGCATGCTACAGTCCAAGGGGTCACAAAGAGTCGGACATGACAGTGACTGAGTATGCATGCCCTTGCGGTCTCCATTACCTTCTAAACTTATGCTTTGAAAAGTCCACAGGTGTGTTTTTTCCCCAGTTTATACCCACATGCCTCACCTGGGTTCTTGCTCACTTAGCAGCTTTCTCTTCATCTAGCTTTCCTGCCAAGCCTGCTTTCTCAAGAACTACCTAAATACTCAACATGCACCTACCACCTGGGGTTTCTGTTGGATAGAGGGAGAGTCTTCTCATCAGGCAGTTTATATTTCAGCGAGATGAACCCAAATTTCAAATTACCTTCCTGACAGTCATTCTCACCGACTGATCCACTTTTCTCTCTTAGAGACCTCCTCTCCTTGCCTCCGTGCCCCCTCTCAAATTCCTTCAGTTCCCATTCTTCAGCAAAATCATATTTGCCTTCTAAATCAGAGCCCAGTATTTTCAGGAAAGTGAAAGTAAAAGTCACTCAGTCATATCCAACTCTTTGTGACACCATGGACTATACAGTCCATGGAATTCTCCAGGCCAGAATACTGCAGCGGGTAGCCATTCCCTTCTCCAGGGATCTTCCCAACCCAGGAATTGAAGCCAGGTCTCCTGCATTGGAGGTGGATTCTTTACCAGCTGAGTCACAAGGGAAGCCCAAGAATACTGGAGTGAGTAGCAGCATCCATAACTAAAGCAATCCACTCTTTGTGATACATCTTTTCCTCTTTGATTCCACCCACTGCTGTGGTGCCCACCTAATTCCCAACCTCACAGTCCTTGCAGGCGGGCACACCTGCATGCCTGCACACCTGCAGGCAACTAATGATGATGCAGGTGAAGAGGAGGAGGAGGAGAAAGACAGCTAACATTTTTTGAGCACTGCCTATGTGCCAGGCACTGCTCTAAACACTTGGCATATAAGATTCCCCAGCTCTGCCCACTGCATCTTACTTCAGTTTTTCTGAACTCTTACCTATCTGAGGAGAGCCAGCAAGGTAAGCAGAGGGGGTTAGAAGCTTTAGAATAACCTATTGGATCAATGTACATATCTCCAGAAATCCTGATTCCACGTGTTTTACTTTCTTTATCTCTTCATCTATAATCTGCACTCCTTCCTGTCTGAGTCTTCTTCTTGTTTTTAAGCTAAGAAGTAATATTTCATTTTAGACACTACACTACAGATGATCTTAACTGCAAAATGAAAAGAGAGACGCAGATTTAGAGAACGAACATATGGACACCAAGAGGAGAAGGGGGGATGAGATGGGATGAACTGGGAGATTGGGATGGACATATATACACTACTGATACTATGTATAGAAGAGGGAACTAATGAGACCTACTGTACAGCTCATTGTTCTGTGGTGACCTAAATGGGAAGGAAACTTTTTAAAAAGAGGGAATACATGTATATGTATAGCTGGTTCACTGTGCTGTGCAGTAGAAACTAACACAACATTGTAAAGCAATTATCCTCCAATTAAAATTAATTTAAAAAATAAAATAAATTAAAACTGCACATTTGTATAAAGATCTCTGAATTTACAACAATAAATCAAAAGAACACAGAATTGGAATAAGAATGATACATATTTGTAAGTCCTGCCCTGCCCATTACTAGCTTCATGATTCAGGGAGCTTTGCTTAATGCTACTGAGCCTCAGTCTCTTTGTTTATAAAGTGAAAAATAATACACACAAAGCACAGGAGGTGATGTATGTAAAGTATTAATACCCTGGGGCCCAGCGTCTAGTGAATACTCTATAACCCCTCCTTTACTAAAAACACTTGTATTGTCTCAGTGAAGTAGGCACATATTTCTTTGCCCTCCTATCTTTTCTTAGTGAGATCTCTCCCAGAAATCAGGAGAAATCTCTCTACATGACATGCAGCAAAGAAATTACCATGTCATAGCATACAAGAGGGCAGGACACTTTAATAAGACAAGCTAACAAATGTGGATCATTGAAAAAGCAAGAGAGTTTCAGAAAAACATCCATTTCTGCTTTATTGACTATGCCAAAGCCTTTCACTGTGTGGATCACAAAACTGTGCAAAATTCTCAAAGAGATGGGAATACCAGACCACCTGACCTGCCTCTTGAGAAACCTATACGCAGGTCAGGAAGCAACAGTTAGAACTGGACATGGAACAACAGACTGGTTCCAAATTGGGAAAGGAGTACGTCAGGGCTGTATATTGTCACCCTGCTTATTTAACTTCTATGCAGAGTACATCAAGAGAAACTCTGGACTGGATGAAGCACAAGCTGGAATCAACATTGCTGGGAGAAATATCAATAACCTCAGATATGCAGATGACACCACCCTTATGGCAGAAAGTGAAGAACTAAAGAGCTTCTTGATGAAAGTGAAAGAGGAGAGTGAAAAAGTTGACTTAAAGCTCAACATTCAGAAAACAAAGANCGCCGAAGAATTGATGCTTTTGAAGTGTGGTGTTGGAGAAGACTCTTGAGAGTCCCTTGGACTGCAAGGAGAGCCAACCAGTCCATCCTAAAGGAGATCAGTCCTGGGTGTTCATTGGGAGGACTGATGTTGAAGCTGAAACTCCAATACTTTGGCGCCCTGATGCAAAGAACTGACTCATTGGAAAAGACCCTCATTCTGGGAAAGATTGAGGGCAGGAGGAGAAGGGGATGACAGAGGATAAGATTGTTGGATGGGATCACCGACTCAGTGGACATGGGTTTGGGTGGACTCCGGGAGTTGGTGATGAACCGGGAGGCCTGGCATCCTGCTGTTCATGGGGTCGCAAAGAGTCAGACATGACTGAGTGACTGAACTGAATTTAACACCCAAGAATCATATTAAGCAACACACTGGTGATGGGTTAGAAACACAATCCACTCTGGACATTGGTGAGACCACTAGATGCAACACGTGTACAATCCTATCAACACTTGATACAGGCTTCCAGATCATAAAACAAAATGAGACAACGTCCTCATTCCAAAGCATTAGTACATAACCTATGAGTTAGTGACCATACACTTCACTGCTTCCTAAATGGAAGGTGATTTTCCTGGCTGAGATGTAATAACGCTGGGCAGAGTTAGTTACATTCAGTTCAGTTCAGTTGCTCAGTCATGTCTGACTCTTTGTGACCCCCAGCACACCAGGCCTCCCTATCCAATTCCTGGAGTTTACCCAAACTCATGTCCATTTAGTCGGTGATGCCATCCAACCATCTCATCCTCTGTCATCCCCTTNAAAGTTATGACCAACCTAGACAGCATATTCAAAAGCAGAGACATTACTTTGCCAACAAAGGTCCATCTAGTCAAGGCTATGGTTTCTTCCAGTGGTCATGTATGGATGTGAGAGTTGGACTGTGAAGAAAGCTGAATGCCGAAGAATTGATGCTTTTGAAATGTGGTGTTGGAGAAGACTCTTGAGAGTCCCTTGGACTGCAAGGAGATCCAACCAGTCCATCCTAAAGGAGATCAGTCCTGGGTGTTCATTGGAAGGACTGATGTTGAATCTGAAATTCCAATCCTTTGGCCACCTCATGTGAAGAGCTGACTCATTGGAAAAGACCCTGATGCTGGGAGGGATTGGGGGCAGGAGGAGAAGGGGACAAAAGAGAATGAGATGGTTGGATGGCATCACCGACTCAATGGACATGGGGTTGAGTAGGCTCCAGCAGTTGGTGATGGATAGGGAGGCCTGGCATGCTGCGGTTCATGGGGTCACAAAGAGTCGGACATGACTGAGCAACTAAACTGAACTGAACAAATGTTATATATTCTTCCCCGGGCAAGTTGCAGGCCTAAAATCTTACCATTTCCCCAATCTCCCTGCATCCCTCAGTGAGTTTACTTTGGGTCCTTTAATAGGATTTATCCTCTGGCTCTCCCACCAGGTTCAATGTCTTTTTGCCCCAAGAACACCCCAGCCTTCTCCCTGGACAACTAAGAAAGCCATATTTAAAACAGTCATCCTCAATATATGGTCAATAGACCTGCAGCAGCAACAGCATCTGGGACCTTGTTAGACGTACAAATTCTCAAGCCCTACCCTAGACCCACTAAATCACTAAGTCTGGGAGTGGGGTCCAGGAATCTGTGTGTGAGCAAGCCCTCCAGGCATTTCTGCTGCAGGCTCAAGTTGGAGAACCATTGGTTGAGATATTAACACGGGAATCTTCTCTGAACAGAATCCATGGAGGCAGTTGCAGCAATAAGTCAGTAGATCAAAGACTGTAACCTCTAGAGGAACATTGCCAACTGCCCCTAAAGCATACCCACCCATCAGGGGAGAGGGGTACCATACCTCCTCACCTAGAAGCATCCTGCCCACCCCCAACCTCGCTAGCACCTCTCCTTGCTTTTCTAGCCTAGAAGACACTAGCACAACTGCACACAGGGGCCCGGGAGCCCAACACAGGTGCTCTTGCTGTTGCTCAAACACAAGATTTATTATCTGCTCCCCACTGCACCACCCCAATCACCCTGAGACCGGGGAAGCACCTCCCACTTGCACCTGGCTTGTTCTCATTCAGCACTGAGTGGAACAGATAAATCAAAGGTGCTGTCAGTTCCCACACAGGTCACCCACTCTCCCCAGCTGTGGCTGTGTCCTCCCAGCCCCCGTGAGTCTGGTTAACCAGATAGCTGAGCTACAGTTCTCCTCAATCAGCAAGAAGCAGGAGAGAGGTCAGGAGCTCAGAATGCTGGCTATAATCAGTAACCCAGAGACTGCATCCCAGCACTCTCCTCCCTCCACAGAAAATGTTCCTTGCCCAGACTGAGAGTGACTTTTCACCCCAAATCTGAAGAACTCAATTGTCCATAGCCCCACATTTCTTCCCGCCTCCACTCCTAAGGGCTTCCTCTCACCTCTCCCCACCCCCACCTTTGCCCCCAACCTCATCATCTACTGCTTCACCTTATTCTCCAGTCAGGAGAAACTCACGATCAGGTTTTTGTTGCTGTTAGTAATAGTGATGGTGGTGGATCTGGCCAGGCCCCACAGCAAGTGGGATCTTAATTCCCTGACCAAGGATCAATCCACGGCCCCCTGCATTGGAAACAGAGTCTTAACCACTGGCCTACCAGGGAAGTCCCTCACAGTCCAAGTTTAAAATTAACCAGTAGGTAACTCAGGCGACCTCATGGGTGATCGCGAAAAGAGTTACAAAGCTGGCCTAAGACAATATAAGAGAAACGTTGGGATGATCCTGCTATCAGTCTTCTTGTGTGTAAATATGTCTTTATTTATGGCTGGGCTAGGTCTTGGTTGCGGCTTGCAGCTTTTCTCTGGTTGCAGCGAGCGGGGGAGTTGATGCGCTCGGGCGGTCTCACGGCTGTGGCTTCTCTTCTTGTGAAGACGGGCTCTAGGGCATGTGGGGCTTCAGTAGTTGGTACTCCCAGGCTCTAGGGCACAGGCTCAGTAGCTGTGGTGTGGGGGCTCAGTTCTGAGGCATGCAGGATCTTCCCCACCCAGGAATCAAAGCCGATTCTCTTGCATCTCCTGCACTGGTAGGTGGAATCTTTACCACTGTGCCACCTGCAAAGCCCTCATAGCAATATATACACACACCGTATGTGCATGGCCACACGGCATCAGGAAACACCCAGGACATCAGAAGCATGTGGATGTGAACACTGCTTCCACCTTTATGTAACTCTGTAACTGGGGTAAGTTATTTAACTTAGTCTCTAAGCTCTGT
Organism: Neotragus pygmaeus; assembly: GCA_006410875.1. Classification (NCBI taxonomy): domain Eukaryota; kingdom Metazoa; phylum Chordata; class Mammalia; order Artiodactyla; family Bovidae; genus Neotragus; species Neotragus pygmaeus. The sequence continues at coordinate 1,162,503 of SJYV01032831.1, forward strand.
TTTCCTGGGAATAATATACTTATTATGAACAATGAAAGAACAATCAATATAAGGAGCCCAGTACACTGTCCACAAATCACTAGATAGATAACCAGCGTCCCCATCTTCCCTGCCTACTTGACACCCTCTCTAGTTTGACTGTTCTTCTTGGCTTATCCTGCTGTACACCTACAGCAGGTGTGCTTTGTCTTGGATGCCAACTGCTGATGCTAAATCCTCAGCCTCATTCCAGCCGTTCCCTGTGAGATCTTTAGAAGCTGGTTTGAGCCACAGGAGAACTTTTAAATTCTATGATTAAAGTATTATTGACTGTAATTTTACTTGCTAGGAGTTGTATTTGAAGCAAATGTCTCTAACTATATTTTTAAACCCTTTGTTTTGGTTGCTATTCTATTAATATGCAGCTCCGGGAGAGCTAAGAACCAGAAGGAGAGAACTCTAAGAAGGATAAAATTCTATCCCAGTGTCAGGAGGGGAGTTTGAGGGAAAACAGATACATACATATCGCGGCTGAGTCCTTCCGCAGTTCACCTGAAACTATCACATTGTTAACTGGCTATCCTCTAATACAAAATGAAACGTTTCCTTTAAAATGAAAAGAAAGAAATTATACCTAAGTGTTAATCACCCTTAACATCATGCTGTTCTTAATGATGACCTAAATCGTCCTTGTCATGATTGTGCCTTATTTTCTATCGTCCTCTACATGCTGTATAATATACTTGAAGATAGTCTTTGAGAAGCTTTTAGGTTTTTATCTCTAGGTTTTTAACCCTTTTCTCATAGAGGATCGATCACATTTATCAAAGAGTAGCTATATTTCAAGCACTATGCTATGCACTTTGTACATATGTTTTCATTTAATTCTTATCCCTGTGAGCATCTCCTACATTCTATAAACATTATTATGTCTATTTTATGAACGAGTACATCTTCAAGAGGTTCTGTAACTTGCCTAGGGCCATCCAGTAAGTAACTGATGGTATCAACATTTGGGCAGTCTGACACCAGACTTACTGATTAACTTTCAAGGTCTTAATGCTCTTATTGGCCTTTCTCTCATTTTTCTTCAATCACCTTAATAACTATTCAACAATACAGATGAGAACAATCCTGATGCTAAGAATGGGAGATCTCAGTGTCCCAGTGGACCACCTTTACAGTTTGGAAGAGCTAAGGGATAGGGTATTAAAAAGAGCTTGACTTAATTTGACTAAACAATGGCTGGAATTACTGGACAAAGACTGTGGCAGCTGGAACCCCAAGACAAAGTTCAACCCTAAGAACCACAGCTCGTAATTCATAACAACCCTGACTCGATGAGCACCTGCAATGGGCAAGGTGTTTCCTAGCACCAGGTCCCCCGCAACATGGCGCTTGCAGATGAGCAAATGGGGATTCAGAGTCACTGACTCGCCCACAGTCACATGGCCATACATGGCAGGTCTGGGGTCTGTCTTATTGGGGCCCCCATCTGAGCTCATGCCTGTGCTCCCCGCCCTCACCCACCTTACTAGCTGAAGGGTTCTGGCCATGTTTTCTCCAGAATCCCAAACAAAGGGTGGTCAAGGCAACATTCCTGTCTACCCCAGGGGCTTGGTGGGATTGCAGGGGGCAGGTTTTTCCCAGGATACAGGAATTCATCTCTGTGATATCTACTCACCCACACCTCAGCCTACACTGTCACTCATGCCCATGATTACAACACCTCACATTCATTGAAATTTTGTAAGTCATAGAGGTTTGTTCATTACGAAGCTCAGGTGAGCTTGGTAAATTAGTGAAAGCCTCCTAATTCCTAATCTAGTACACTTCTCACCTGACCTTGCTATCTCTGGGCAAAAACAAACCTTCTGTGGGAAAAAATAAAGTAGTTGGAACTGTGTTGCCAGGGTGTGTTGGTAGAGACAAATTGAGATCTAACTTCCCCTATGCCAACCTGGAGGCTTTTGAGTCTTTTTACATACACAATGGTGAGGGACCCACCTGCCAAGGATCTCCTTAGAGTGATGTCCTCAAGTCCAGTTTGTAAAAGTGCAATTGTCAGGGTGACCCTCATGTGTTGTTTAGTCGCTAAATCGTGTCCAACTCTTTTGTGACCCTGTGGACTGCAGCCCGCCAGGTTCCTCTGTCCATGGGATTTCCCAGGCAACAATACTGGAGTGGATTACCATTTCACTCTCCAGGGGATCTTCCCCACCCAGGGATCGAACCCGAGTCTCCTGCATTGTGAGCATATCCTTTACTGCTGAGCCACCAGGGAAGCCCCCATATGACTTCCATTAAATACTGAACACTGAAAAAGCAAGTATCCATGTGGCTGAAATGACCAGCATAACCCCTCCAATCTTCTGTGGTCCCATAAGAGATCATTCTAAAAGGCTCCTGACCTCAGGATGCTTGTCACCTGCCATGAGAAGAGGCGGCACATGGCTAAACAACAAAGAAAAGAGAGAGACATTTTCAAGGGCTTATCAACATGGAATGCAAGCTTTTCTCTCCTGGTGGTCTTTGAAATCCAGCCAGCTGCTCAAGCAGAAAAGAGTCACTGGCTTTCTCATTGGGGTCTCTCAGTCAGGCCATGTGCTGGGTGTTCTTTCTCCTGGAACTGAGGGGCAAGCCTGGCATCAGTGCCATAAAAGAAACTTTATTCATGGGAAGCATCCAAAATAGAAACATTGCTGTAAAAGTAATTAGACTTGAGTTGAAAAGGATCAGTTCCTCATTAAGGGTTTCCCTCAAAGGCTTTTTACGAGTTTAAAGCTTGAGTCTGATCTCCAGTGTCAGCTGTGGAAGGGACGAAAACATGGATGCATGTTCACATACCAAGACCCGTGTGCTCTGACTTCACTGATAAAGCATAATAAGGATTTTGCTGTTCATAAATATATGCTCATCCCCACCATCTGCCCCCCACCAACCCCTTAGAAATGTAGACCCTGGAGATCAAAGTCAACACTTTGCACTTATAAAGGTTATGATTAGAATTATAATTGGTTGCTTTCAGCAGCCTGAAATGTCAACAGAAACCACTCCCTTTCGGCATTCCCTGTGATACTATCTCAGCCAATAGGGGATTCGAATCCGGCTCTGTTCTAGATTTGAAGATGCAAAGATAGGTGAGACACAGTCCTGCCCTCAGGGAACTCACCAGCTCAAGCAGGGCTTCTCAAAGTGTGTACCCACTGGCATCCACTTGGAACACCTGGCTCCTAGGAGTTTGCTGCAAATATCAGGCAGCAAGTTGAGTTTTCAGACTCTATGCAGAACCACCATGTTAGAACTTCATCGGAATCTCTGAGAGTGGGCTCAGCGCTCTTTATACAAGTTCTTCTGCTGGTTCTATTACTATGTACTTGAAAGTAACAGACACTCTAATTTCAAAGCATTTGTAAATACCTGGTGATTTTCTTTCTGATAAGCCTGCAAATTCTGGGCTTTGGATTGCAAACCCACCTCTTAAGAGAGCAGAGACAACCAACTCCACTCTTTGTCAGCTGCTACAAAACCAGTCTTGGCCAGTGGAACACAATGAACCATCCTAGCTCCTCCCTTTTCTCAGTAAGCCTCTGCACTTTCCATATTTCACAAGGCCCACAGCAAGCCCCGCAACCACTGGGTCCTCCAGTGGGAAATGTTCTGTTTAGGGTAAGAGTTAAAAGCATGAGATCTGGGTCTGAATCCTAGCACTTCAGCTTATTGGTTGTGAAACCAGAGGCAAATTATTAGTACTTTTGATTCCTCATCTGTAAAATGGGGATATTAATGCTAACAGTCCCTAGTTCATAGGGTCATTTAAACTGAATGAAACAATGCATACAGAAAGCACATATATACAGTATAGAGTAAGCATTTAATAAATGTTGTTACTGTGGATAGGACTTCCCTGACAGTCCAGTTGATAAAGAATCCAGCTGCAATGCAGGAGACCCCAGTTCGATTCCTAGGTCAGGAAAATCCACTGGAGAAGGGATAGGCTCCCAACTCCAGTATTCTTGGGCTTCCCTTGTGGCTCAGCTGGTAAAGAATCCACCTGCAATGCAGGAAACCTGAGTTCAATCCTTGGGTTGGGAAGATCTGCTGGCGAAGGGAAAGGCTACCCACGCCAGTATTCTGGCCTGGAGAATTCCATGGTCCACGGGGTCACAAAGAGTCAGACATGGCTGAGTGACTTTCACTTTCACTGTGGATACCAAAGTCCTTGGTGGAATTCTTTTGGATTAATGGCTCAGAGCTCAAAAAAAAAATCTCACAACATTCAAAACAGGCTAGTCTTTTTCCTGAAACAGATCTCAAAAACCATGAAATGTAGGCATCTAAATGAATGGAAACTGATATACTTCTGAACTGTGCCTTGGAGTCTATAAATGATGTGAAGTGAAGTGAAGTCGCTCAGTCGTATCCGACTCTTTGCGACCCCGTGGACTGTAGGCCAGCAGGCTTCTCCGTCCATGGGGTTCTCCAGGCAAGAATACTGGAGTGGGTTGCCATTTCGAGATAATATATAATATATGCTTAGAGGAGGGAGAGTGAGCAGTGGTTGACATACAAAATGAACATTTTAAAAACTGAGTTTATAATACACATATGGGTATATCACACTGAAAGTAAGCCAGATATATAAAAATCCAGATTTATTATGCATATCTTTATCAAAAAATAGACATTTAGCTCCCTAAAATACTTAAATGTTTGATTTTATTTAGAAGAAAAAAAACACAACTGTATCCAAATGCAAAATTTCAGGAGGGTATCTATTACATAGTTCAAATAAGATGACCAGATTTAGCACATTAAAATACAGGATAATCAGTTAAGTTTGAATTTCATGTCAACAAGAAATAACTTTTAAGTATAAATATATCTCATACATTATTTAACAACCCTAACTACAAAGCATGACTTATAATTTAATACCCCTACTAAGTTTTATGTTAAGAAAGGAAAAACTGATCAGAAACAAACTTATCACTAGTCAAGTGAATTAATAAAATTGTGAGTGTGAGTGTTATGGGAAATTAATGAAACCAGGGATCAAATTAAACCAGATGTGTATANATTTCAGGAGGGTATCTATTACATAGTTCAAATAAGATGACCAGATTTAGCACATTAAAATACAGGATAATCAGTTAAGTTTGAATTTCATGTCAACAAGAAATAACTTTTAAGTATAAATATATCTCATACATTATTTAACAACCCTAACTACAAAGCATGACTTATAATTTAATACCCCTACTAAGTTTTATGTTAAGAAAGGAAAAACTGATCAGAAACAAACTTATCACTAGTCAAGTGAATTAATAAAATTGTGAGTGTGAGTGTTATGGGAAATTAATGAAACCAGGGATCAAATTAAACCCTAGCTTTTCTCTGAATGTTGAGCTAGAATATCCTGATCCACCTAGAGAAATCCCTGCATAATCTGTATGTTAAAAAATGCTCTGCTAGTACTAGAGGAATAAATGGAGGGAAAGTTAACTTAGGAGAAATTAGTTATTAAGATCAGGGGCCAAGGTTCATCTGTAATCTGGGCTCAAGGTTCAGACTCACTCTTTCACAATGAAGAAACACGACTGACCTGGAACTTCTTGTTGCCTAGTTGAGGGTAGCTAACCCTCAACACACATTTTCTTTCATCCTTTTTATTCCCTCTAATTTGAGAACAGGTAAAACACTTTTTGTCTGATTTATAATACTCTTTGAAGTTAAAAACAATCATGGTTTTGGAACTGCCAAATAGTTTCCATGGTAAAAAGCTAAGCACTTCTTTCGAAATGTTTAAGTCTTTAATAAGCTTTGCATAGCAGAGGGATGGGAAGTGAAAAGTTAAGAATATTTCAGGACATTTCATTATGTTTTATATTTTTTGAAAACCCTTCCACCACTGATGTTCAGGCTGCTATGTTTTTCATTCCTCCCAAATTGGTAGGCCACAGTAGTTAAGAAATTATTCCACTGGAAATGAAAGTACCCTAGGGACCAAAGGAAAATTAGAAAAAAGAAAATTAGATAGGGAGGGGGCAGGAAGAACTGCCACCTAGGATGAGGAAAGCCAGCTTACACCCCCAGCCCTGGTCACCCACAGGCTATATGGCACCAGGCAAATCAATTTCTCTCTCCCGACTTCTGTGCCCTTATCTGTAAAATAAAGGCTTTCCACAGGCTATTTATGGTCAGAAATTATGCGATTCTCAGTCGAGTCCTTTGAATTCAGACCGCTCATCTTCCACGGACTGTAAGACTGGGAGAGAATCCTCCCCTTCCCCGTCCCTGGGCGCCTGCTGTATGAATAACTCCCATTCTAAAGATGAGCTCACATGCTCTTTAGAGACCACTCTGAAGACGACTGTCACACAGCACAAGAGTCTATGGGGAACACATATGAAGTCAGAAAACGGCTTTACATGACCATCACGGTCAAGGAAGGAAGAACAATGCTGGGGAAGCAGCATCTCAGATTGCTGCTAAGACTCAGGCTTGAGCTGCTGAAGGCTGAAAATCCTGAGCTGGCAAACAAGTGGAGGGAGGGTCAGGAAACCGTGGCCTCCGAGGAAGCGTAGGGAAGGCAACTGACCAGGACTCGGGAAGACGTGACAGCCACCTTCTCAACTCCTGGGCCTCGGGGCAGGTCTGCCACACCCACTCTTCATTCTTGGCTCAGAAATGAAGGCCAGCCACCTCCAAGACCACCGCTAGGGGTCCCGGCTCCAGGTGAATAAATGGTGATGGCGGACACTCAGCTCTGCTCCAGATGGACCACAGACATTTAAGGACAGAAAATCAAAAAGAGCTTTTCCCCCCTCAAATTCCTAAGCAAAATCATGTTTAGAAGTGCTAGCCCTCCACAACAATGAGTCTTTTGAGTTTTTTCTTCTAGAGCAGTTAAGTGTTGCCTGACTCACATTGTGATGGGTGACGAATCATCGTATGAGTCGGCAAATAAATCCTAGTCCTGAAATTACCTTATCACCTCCACACCCTTATACCCGCCCACATAGGAACAAGGAAGATGTAAGAGGTTCCTTCCTTTAGGAAAAATTCACAGCAGTAGACTAGGCAAAAGTCAAACCAACCAGCAAAGATGGACAAGCAAGGGCTTTTTGGATAACCCCTGAACTATAAATAATTTCTGCTCATAAGGAACACAAGGGCTTCCCACATGGTGCTAGTGGTAAAGAATCCACCTGCCTATGCAGGAGATTGAAGAGACGCTAGTTTGATCTCTGGAGGAGGGCATGGCAACCCACTCCAGTATTCTTGCCTGGAGAATCCCATGGACAGAATACCCTGGTGGGCACAACTGAAGCAACTTAGCATGCACACAGACAAGGAACAGAAACAAAAGGCAGACCATAAGACCAAGAGAAAAAATTCGATGCTCAAAAAAATAAACCAGCAACTGGACAATGATTGTCTGGGGCAACAATGGTGGGGCATGCTGTGAACTCACGATTGTCTAAGTGGATGGTGATGCAACTCCTGGTCCTTTCCACATGCCTCATGAAAGAGATGTGCTGAATCTACACATGTGATTTTGTCCATCTCCTTATTTATCACTCATTACTGGCTTTTCAAAAGCAAAAGCCAGAATTTCTGAATTGTCAGGGTTCACCCCAGAGAAAGCTCAAGGAAAAGAAGGCCCCAGAGGCCCAGGAAAAATGGTAACTTCCAACTAAGGAAAAGGGTTTCTACTGGAACCCAGAATAGTGGTACATTTTTCTCCTCCCATTGAAAAAAACATGTATCTATGTCTACATCCTCCCATCACTCAGCTCAGCAGAGCTCTTAAACCTATTTGGAGAAGTTTCTCCCAAGAGTTCTTCAAGCTTTTATGTAGTCTATAAGCTTTGAAAGATTTGAGTGTGTTTCAGGATTATTTTTAATGTCCAACCAAGATGCTAGTTTTGTTCCTTCACAGAGTTTAGCTTGTCTTTTTGGTCATTATTATTTTTACTCTTACTGTCATTTTTTCAGAAGAACATCTTTGCAAAGGAAATCAAGAAACATCATAAAACTCTCTTGATCACTTAAAAAGGTGAACCAAACCCCTCTGATAGCTTGTTGTTGTCTCTAGGTAAGAAGATGTCTTGTGCACTAGAAATATTTTCATCTTTTTTGGTAAATAAAGGTACACCTTTGAGTGGGGGCGCCCATCCCTGGTCCTCATGCAGGATGCTGGGTCAAAAGCGGCAGAATGCTGATGTAACAACCTTTGCTCCAGAAATGGAAGGTGATGCGACTGACAGGGTAGGTAACCATGGGTTCCACAGTGACCTCAAAAGATGTTTGTGTGCCCCTAGACCTTTCTCAGTATGATGTCTGCATTGTATAGAAACCATCTGCAAGGCCAACTGAGGCATGCTGTTTGCTCAGCCTTGTGAAGTTACCACAAAAGTCCACTTTCCACATCTCTCACTGTTGGTCCATTGGGTTAGAGTTGGAGATGCCCAGTTGTCTGGCAAATTTACAAATTCAGCAGCTTGTAAGCAAGTTTCTAGGATGTCAAGGCTTCATATAAGGCCATACCCGAGGCCACTTCAGAGCAAGAACTGTGCATCTATTTCCTGCCATGCTGAGAGATGCTTACTGGAGTGCTGAAACAATATGGAAGGCTGCCATGTCACCACCCTGCAAAGATTGATTCAGAACTACATTCTAATCATTCTGCACATCGATTAAAATACGCTATGGCCTTGGGACCTCCCCATCAGGCAGAAATCGCACTCTCAAGCCCCAACTCTGTCATGTGTTTGATTTGTGGTCATGGATTGTTACTTGCTTGTTGTAGCTCTAAATCTCTCAAGCTTCTCACTATCACAGAAATAAAATAGCAGTGGGCTCCCCAAGGAACAGGCCCTTTAAGTGTTTGTAATTTTGTTTTTGTGGTGTGTTGGTTTGTCTTGGGCAAGGTTCCCAGGGCAAATAAGTGTGATGGGAAGATGGAAGGGCCTTGGAAATGAGAGCTAGCTCTAGAAAGAGCTGGGAGTGGGCTAGACTCTCCACTCTGCAGGCTACTGGCGATGTCACCTTGAATTAGATGCTTCAGCTTCATGGGCTTCAAGTCTTGCAAGGATAGAATAAGAATGCACACTTGGCAGTGATTTTCAACGTGTGCTCCCTGGCCCAACAGCATCAACCTCTCCTGGAACCTGTGGGACATGTACATCCCTGGCCTCTGCCCCAGAATGACTGAATCAGAAACCCTAGGGATGGGGTCCTGCAATCTGTTTTAACCAGCCGTCTTGGTGATTCAGGCTTCCTCAATGGCTCAGTGTTAAAGAACCCTCCTGCAATACAGGAGACACAGGTTCGATCCCTGGTGTCGGGAAGGTCCCCTGGAGGAGGGCATGGCAACCCACTCTAGTATTCTTGCCTGGAGAACCCCATGGACAGAGGAGCCTGGCGGGCTATAGTCCATGGGGTCTCAAAGAGTCAGACACAGCAATCACTGTTGCTTTCAGGATACTGCATTGTAAGATTAAAAATATTTTCTCTATTAGTTGTATATTTTATGTATGTATTATTTGTGTGATAAGTACTATACACCTATTCCAGCACAGTACTATATAGCCGATTGTGTTAGTTGGGTACCTACACTAACTTGGTTGGACTTTCAAACAAATTGGACTTCTGAACCCACTCTTGGAAGGGAACTTGTTCGTATGTAGGGGGCTTACTATATGCCTGCCTACTTTTTCCTTCCTTGCATTGGAAATCTGAAAGACCCTCAGCTGAGACCTTCAATGTGCCATTTCTTTTGGTAATTTGGCTTTTTTGCTTTGGCTACAAGCTGTGAAAGAATTTTCTTTTATCCCTTCATGAGAACAATATCCCTGTTGCTGCCATGGACGTTTGAGGTCTGGAAAAAAATGTTATATGACAAATCTTGGATGCCAGTCAATCATTCTCTGGCCCATGAACTCTTCCCATCACTCATGTGAGAAGACAGGGGCTGGACCCTGGGTCATGAGCTATGAGTAGAGAGCTCTTTGACAAGTCATTTCTGAGTGTGTGAACGGAGTCCATCCTGAAAACAAACAAACAAACAAAATGATCGAGTCCTTCCAACAAGGGATCTTCAAGATTTTCTTTTAATGGAAAAAAAAAAATTAGTCTGCTCTGGAAGTGGCAAAGGTGAAACTTGTCATGTGGCAAATATGAAAAAGTTGAGTCCTGGGCAGGAAGGAAGACATTGCTCATCAAGGGGCTTTCAGGCCACAGACGACAGATTATCAAATCCAGATGTGGCCTGGAACCTTCACCAAACAGTAAAAGCAACCAAACCATCCACTTCATGTAAACTGAATAAATAAACATCAGTCAGCCATTCATTACACAAATATTTACTGAGCACGCACTCCATGTAGGGCCTGGGATGAGCTCCTGGGATGCAGAGAAACTGGAGAGATGCCGTGAGCACTGAGACGGGGGAAATGAAGATGGGAAGATGAAGACGAAGCTGCTGAAGGAGGTAGGGACAGGGCTGCAGAACCACCGGGCGTGCTCGGGGCTGGGCGCATGTCCAGGGTCCAGCAGCTCTGAGGTCTGTAAGCAATGAGCCGCATCGACCCAGCATGGCACCAGGATCCAAAAAAGATTGTAGATTCAGAACCGGTTCTGAACCTCCATTCTTTCACTTTTAAGCTTACGTCCTTGGCCAAGTTTCTTGACTGCTCTAGGCTTCAGTTTTCTTCCATAAAATGAGGGTTTCGTGACCTTTACAGTGTTACAATACAAAATGAATGAGATGAGTGTACATAAAATGGTTAGCACAGGTTTGGGGATGTAGTAAGCTCCTAATAAATATGTAATGCTATTACTACTATTATTATTAAGAATGCAATGTTATTATTATTAATGAATATTAATAGCTTCATATGACCACAGCTTTTGCCCCTCCCCCTGCCCATCCAAGAGAATTGTGCTGGTTTTCCACTTTCTTTCTCCTTTTTGCAAGAAAAAGAGGCTCATTCTCTGAGGCTGAAACTAAATGAGTCATCCAATCTCTCCTGGATGTTGGGGTTGGGCCAATGGGGGTGGAAGGAAGGCTTCTTGATCAGTCATCTCCAGCGTGTGCAAAAAGGATCCATCCTGAAAAAGCAGAGATTTGGCGTTCCCCACACAATGGGGGTTCCAATATCTTTTTCTAATGGGGGAAAAAAATTAGCCTGCTTTGACAGGGAGAGAGGAGAGCAGAGGAGAAGAAAGGTGGGAGAGAATCTGAGGAACCCGTGACAGGCTGGGGAGCAGTTGGGAGTCGGGGGATAGAGGGCAGGAAAGAGAAGGAATTCAATTAAGAGTTTCATGTGGACCCCTTTCCAGTTTTTTCCTAAAGGAACAAGAATAAAATTTCCTTTTAATTAGTTTGGCTCTCGTCCCACGTTTCTTTAAAGTTGACTCGGTTTGGAGTCAGAGCCGTTCAGACTACTTCTGTAGGATTTCAAGGGGTTAGAGTATTAATGATGAAAATGGGTATATGAATACCTACCCCCCAGGGCTAGTCTTTGGATTAAATGTGGTGATGCATGGCGTAACCACCAGCTTTCACTAGATTATGCTGCAAACAACCCGAAATCTCAGCGGCTTACAACAACAAAGGTTGATTTCTTGTTCCTCTTACATGTTCTTTGTGGTCTGGCCGCGTGTCTTTATTCTGGGAACCAGACACAACCTGGACCCACCCCTTTCTGGGCCCGACGGGGCTGGCTCAGAGGGAGGAGAAGCAGAAGCCGATGACAACGGCTCCTGGAACTTCGATGCTGAAGTCTGTTGCTTCCAATCCCATCTCGTTGACTGACCCAGGCCTGCAAGTCATTCTCAGGGTGGGGAACATGACTGTCCCCTCGGGAGGGGCAGCGAGTACTCAGGAACAAGAACAGAATCTGTTCCAAAGATGAAGTGCTTGGGACATTGCCTGGCACTGGAAGAAGTCTCCAGAAATGATGAAAACCCTTCCTATCAACCTGTCAAAAGGGGAAATCACAGCATCAGCTTCACAAGGGCATCCGAGGGTTGGGAGAGGTAATACACTCAGGGCCTGGCTAAGTGACAGACAAAGGGTGGCTCCTGGGGATTTTCTAAGGGACCGGACACCCTGGGGCCAGGAAAGGGAGCCCAGCAGCAGTTACAGAAGACAAGGGAGCATGTGACGACCCGAAGCCGGAGGGTCTCTGGAGCCCTGATGGGAAAGGATGTCCCTGTCTCGGGGGTCAGAGACCGGAGCAGGACCCTGGAGAGCGAAGGGCCACAAGGGAGCAGGAAATGCCAATTACCCTCTCCCACCAGAGGCCAGAGGGGACGGCGCTCAGCCCACACGCCGAGCGACAGAGAGCTCGCTGTGTGCCTGGCCTTCCCTGGGCCCTGGGGGCCAGGCTGTGGGGAGCGGGCCCAGCACCCACGCCCTTCTCGAGGGCTCTGTGGCTCGCACTGCCCGCCCGGCCCTTTCCCACACAGAGAGGGAAGCCAGGCCACCCACTATCCACCCAGCAGGGTAAGGCCTGGGGGAGGGCCAGGGGCCACGGGCCTGCTGTGAAACATATGTAGAACACGTGTGTGGAGGGTTCCTCCCACCCTCTTCAGCCCTGCTCTGTGGTCCTTAACCCAGGGCTCTCCACTCGGCTCCCCACCCCTCCCAGACCGCCCTTCCCACCTGCCCTCTCAGTCCATCAATCAGCGGCAGCCGGAAGTCCTGCTCCTGTGGCAAGGCTCACGTGGTGCCAGGGGCAGAGCAGGGAACACGAGCGGCCTCAGCCCTGGACTCATGCCCCAGGGCATCTCCCAGTGCTTCTGCCCCAGTGAATGGCCCAGCGCCCATGCTCCGGAGCCCAGAGGAAGAAGTAAAGCATTTCCTATGTTGACCAGCACCAAGTGCTAAGGGGAACTGGTGTCATTTTAGAGGTGACACAGAAGGCCTCCCTGGGTCCATGGAGTAAAGACCTAAGGAGCCGAGAGAAAGATGTTCAGTCAGAGGCAACAACAAGCCCAAGACGGAGCCTGAGGCTTTAGGAAAAGGGCCCCGGGGCCAGCGTGGCTGGAGGGGCTGCAGCAGAGTTCCCAGCTTCTCCCTTCTTCCGGGTCTTGGAGCCTTCCCCGCGGGCTACCTACAGGTTAGGGAAGCGGCCAGCCGACTCTCTCTGTGACTGTTTTCAGCCACACTGTATCTGTCGGCACCAACTTTTTCCAGCAGTGTTTGCTCATTGTATGCCTCTGGGGCACATTTTGGTACTTCTCGTGATATTTCAAACGTTTTCACTCTTATTGTGCTTGTTATGGTGATCTGTGATCAGTGATCTTTGATGTTGCTATTGTGAAAAGAGTACAACTCCCGAAAGGCTCAGATGATGGTCAGCATTTTTTAGCAATGAAGCACACTTTTCATTAAGGTATGAACATTGTGGAGACATAATGCTGCTGCTACTGCTGCTAAGTCGCTTCAGGCGTGTCTGACTCCGTGTGACCGCTATTGCACACTTAATAGACTACAGTATAATGTGATGATAACTTTTATACACAGCGGGAAATCAGAAAAGTTGTGTGACTAGCTTTATCTGTATTGTGATATAATTATTAGCTTTATTGTGGTGGTTTGGAACCCAACCCAAAGTATCTCTGAAGTTTGTCTACGGATGGAACAAAACAAAAGTTCTTCAACACTCACTCCTCACCCCCTCTTAACTATCAACTTAGAACCCCTCCCTCAGGTCCCTTTTACACAGACAGGTATGTATACATTTTTTTTTCCAGAAGTATTATCATGCTAGACTTGCATTCAAATTATTATGCAGTTTGTTTATTCCTCTCCAAACATATTATGGAGATTTTTCTATGATGGTACGTCTAATTCTTTTTTTAATCCTTCAGAATAGATATACCCTAGTTTGGTTTAACAAATCCCCTATTGATAGATGTGCAAGAAGTTTCTAATCTTCCCCCTTTGGAGGCCAAACCACAATCAACATCTTTGTCCAGACATCTTCTCCCAAGCAGATGAATATTTCTTAGATGAGATTCCAGGAAGTGAATTTGCTGGGTCAAATGGGGTGTGAATTTTTTGTTTTGCTGAACACTGCCTAATTGTCAGCTAATTTACACTCCCACCAGCTTTGGGGGGAGGTTTGTTTTTGTTTTATTTATTTGTTTTTGTTTTCAAAACCTGTAGGAGGGGTTTTCTCAGGCAGTTAGTCTAGGCAGAGAAGAGTCATGTTTTTCCCTGACAAACAGAAACAGCTACAAATGCTGTTCCTTTTTTTTTTTCCTGGAGATCCAATATCCCTGCTGCGTAAGCCCTCCTCCTCTTATCTTCTATCCCTTTCCTCCCCACATCTCACATATTCACACAGACACACACACAAAGCAACAGTAATAATAGTGGAGAAGAATTATCTGCCTCTAAAATGCTGCTGACTTGATTTAGGACATGATTCACACTAAGGTTTAAAGAGATTAAGCCTTCTCCACTGTGGTCGTCAGAAACTTTGTTGTTCTGAGTAGGGTTTCCTAATCAACACTCCTGCTTCCTTAGAAAGAGAGCTTTATAGTGTTGGAAAGATGACATCTTGACAACTAAAGAACTACATTTCCCAGCCTGCACTGCAGGAAGAGGCAGCCAATGAGCTGGAAGTGGAAGTTGATGCACAGAGCTTGTGAGAAACACTGTGTAAAGGAAGCCAGCTTACCTGGGAAGTGAGCCCTTTTGCTTACCCCTCCCCACCCTAGAATTGGGGGCCATTTTGAACACGTTCAACCATTCCAATGGACATCAACCTTAGCCTGAGCAGAGTCCTACAGGATACTTCTGCAACTTGTATTAACTCTTTAGTTCCTGGATTTGGGGGACAGTCCAGAGATACCAAGAGGCAGAAGCTATTTGCCCATTCATTCAGAAATACGTGGATATTTTAACAATGAATTGGTCACCCCTATAACTTCTTAGTAAATATTAGCCCTGCCTAAAATAAAGATGTAATGGTTGGAGCTCCAATTGCCATTCAGGACCATGAAGTATCATCTTCAAGATGGCAGCCAGACATTAATTAATGGACAAGGGAGAATCTAGGCATCTGATGAAGATGGAGCCACCTAATCTGCCATCTGGGCTTCTTTTACAGAAAGTCACTGAACTTAAGCCCCATGGCATTCCTTCTCCCATGTTTTTGCCCGTTAAAAGCAAAAAAATTCAAGTCCACACTTTCTATGGTCAAAGGAGCAGCCTCAGTCTATAAACTTATAACTGCTTGGAGGGATCTCTTAACACTCTGAGGCCTTCTATAAACAAGCTCCCATTTGCCATTTCCATTGTTATACATAACATTAGACTTTTGTACAATTCCCAATGTACAGTCTGACGTTTTATGCTCTGGACACTGTGTCGATTCATTCTGAATAAACCTGAATCAATTTGGGACATAGCCACACGAAGCCGTAGGCTTCCCTGATTTCCATCAGCCAGCTAAGCCTCCCAATACACATTTCTTCCCAGACACGATTCAGAAAATCAAAGGAATTCAAGCTGAGGTTGGCACCCGTTACAAAACAGGAGATTTCCTCAGAGATGTTGTCTTGTTTATAAGAAAGGAAATAAATTCTCCTACAATACAGAATTAAATAAATTGTGGTAAATACATTCAATGGATGACTGCTGCTGCTGCTGCTAAGTCGCTTCAGTCATGTCCAACTCTGTGCGACTCCATCGACAGCAGCCCACCAGGCTCCCCCGTCCCTGGGATTCTCCAGGTAAGAACACTGGAGTGGGTTGCCATTTCCTTCTCCAACGCATGAAACTGAAAAGTGAAAGTGAAGTTGCTCAGTCGTGTTTGACTCTTAGCGACCCCATGGACTGCAGTCCACCAGGCTCCCCTGTCCATGGGATTTTCCAGGCAAGAGTACTGGAGTGGGGTGCCATTGCCTTCTCCAATGGATGACTAAAAAGCTATTTAAAGACCATGATATACAAACTTGTCTGCAATGTTCAATATATATCAACTGAAAAGTATGTACTGAATGTCTCCTTTTATAAAAATAATTATATAACAACCTTATATACTTATATATGGTATGTATTTATTTACATGTATTTGTACATATATGTATTTATATAAACACAAAAGGATAACACTAGCAAACTAAATGCCAACTGTTTAAAATTATTATCTCTGACTTCATGAGTGATTTTAAATTCTCTCCTCTATGACTTTGAGTATATACACATTTCACGTTTTTTACAATATGTATTTTTATAATCAGAAAAAACAATCCAAATATCTACTTATTGTTATCATTATCTATATTGGTCTATATATATATATATGTATATGTATATATACTTATATATATATTTTAAATAAATTGGGAGTAGATAAAGGATGAGGTAATAAGAAAAGTCCAGCCTGAAGCATCAAGTTCATGAGCAAGTCTTAAAAGCATTGCTCAAAACCAAGGCTGTCTTCACTTTGGAAACCAAACCTGTTGAGCTTCTCCGGTGTCTCCTAAGTTGTATCACAGGTGCAATTGCTGTGCCCCATGTGACAAGAGCTCCAGTTCTTTACAGAACAAAGGCTAGAAAAGGCCACTTGAAGGCCATCCCCATCTTGATGGTCGGTGGCCAAGGCTGGAGTGGCTCCTGCCTCTCCCTTCTCCCCTGGCTGGTCAGCTCAGGCTTCCCTCCCACTGACTTGGCACCTCTATCCACCTCTGCCCCGGATCCTCTACTCCCCCCCAAGGGACAGTGTGTTCTGCCAGCTCTTACCCCATCAAGTGAGGAAAGGGAACTTTCCCTGTTGCTGCCCCATCTTTGCCCAGGGAACCAACAATCCCCTTGGGCCTAAACAAAGGCTGCGTTGGCCCAGCCCTGCCCCAGCCTCAGTGTGGAGACGGGAGCGGGGCTCCATGGTCTCAGCACCAGCTCCCAGCACCAGCCCCATGCCTGCTGTCACATCTGGCTCTGAGGGAGGATGAAGGCAGGTGGCACCCAGCAGTGCACATCAGAGAAGCCAAGGACGATTCGGATCCGGCCGCCGATTCTGAAGCCTTAGCTGGGCAGCCTGTGTCCAGGCGGCCAGAGGTGGGAAGGGGTTTGACCCGACCTCCCCACCAGTCAGCCAGCCATGCCCACTGCCTGTCACTCTCTCGCTTCATTAGGACTCAGAGAAACTAAAGCTGTTCCTTGGCAGGGAATCCTGCTGCTCCACTATTGCTCTGAGCTGAATTGTTGTTTAGTCGCACATCCAACTCTGTGCAACCCCACAGACTGTAGCCCTCCAGGCTCCTCTGTCCATGGGATTTCCCAGGCAAGAGTTCCCATGTCCTCCTCCAGGGGATCTTCCCAACCCACGGATCGAATCCACATCTCCTGCATTGGCTGGTGGGTTCTCTACCGTCAGAATCACCAGGGGCAGCTCTGAGCTGAATCATATTCCCCCAAAATTCACATATTGAATTCCTAACCCCCAGGACCTCACAATGTGCCTATATTGATGAGTAGGGCATTTAAGGAAGTAATTGGTGGTGGGGTGCGGGTGGGGGGGTTAAAGATATAACTACATTATAGAAAATTGGGTAAACAGAGGAGAAATTGTATCCAAAATACTAACATCATAGCACAGTAAGACGTCATTTTCTTTTTAAAGCCTAAAGAGTAGAAATTAAGGTAAAATGAGGTTGTAAGGGCAAGTCTTAATCCAGTAATACTGATGTCCTTTTAAAAGAGAAAAATTGAACATAAACACAAAGAGAGGGAAGGCCGTTTAAAAATGCAGGGAGAAGACAGCCATCTGCACATCAAGGAGAAAGGCCTCAGGAGAAACCATCCCGCCAACAGCTTGCTCTTGGAATCCAAGCCTCCAGAATTAGGAGAAACTGCAGTTCTGCCGGCTAAGCCTCCCAGTCTGCAGTGCTTGGTTATCTTGGCCAAGGCAAATCAACAGATGTGGGGTAACAGTTGCTCAGTCATGTCTGACTCTGCAGCCCTATGGACTGTACAGTCAGTGGAATTCTCCAGACCAAAACACTGGAGTGGGTAGCCTCTCCCTTCTCCAAGGGATCTTCCCAATTCAGGCATTGAACCCAGATCTCCCACATTGCAGATGGATTCTTTACCATCTGATCCACCAGGGAAGCCCCATCAATCCTATAGCCTGGGTCTCATAAATTCAAAACATTAAGGCTGCTCCTTTAGCTTCAGATAAATAAGCCCTCTGGATCTCCCTGCCTTTCCCCCTAAGCCTCCAGAATAATATCTTTCTTTGAATAAAACCAGAAAAAAAAAAAATGGCCTAATTGTGGCATCATAAGTAAACTGAGTTACTCACTCAGAGAGAGACACAGACATCCCTCACCCATATGCCCACCTGCCCTCTCTCGTCCTCCCCTAGCCAGCAGCCATCTCCTAGGGGGCCTCCCTGCAGGATCACACACAAGAGAAATCCCCAGAGTTGTTCTTCCAGAAAGGGCTTCTCCAAACCCCTGAACAGCCTATGCTCAAGGTCATCAGGAGCCGGCAGGGTCTCCGCGTAAAGCAGACAGTCCTAGTGTGGGGAGAGCCCTTGGGACTGAATATTCATAAGAAAACTGAGTCTGCAGCATGAGGCTCCTGTTGGACCAGGCGGTTCGGACCAAACCAGTTCACACCCCTCCCTCTCGGGGTCAGCTCTCTCCCACAGGCTGGGCACTGATCACAGCCTGAAAAGGACCACTTCTGTGGACAGGCCAAAACGGAGAGACTTGGAACATAACATCCAATTCATTCCTCCCAAGAGGAAACTCAAAGGCACCCCCCACTCACAGAGGGCTACGGGGTCCCCTCTGTAACTGGCAGCAGAGTGGGCTGTGAGCAAAGACTCAGCCAGGCTGGCTGGGCGTGATCCTGGCTCCATCTCTCCCTTCCTCTGATAAGTCACTTAACTTTCTGTGCCTCTGTTTGAGCAAATAGGATTTTTTTCTGTGAATTGGGCATCATAAAAATAGCACCTGCTTCCTAGGATTGTTTTAAAGAATTAGAAGCAATCCTGTACATATAAAGCAACTATGCACATAGCAAATGTTAAATAACATTAGTTGTTAGAATGATTGGTTTTCAGAAGACATGAGTTTGGTTTCTGTCTGTTGCCTCTATGTGAGATTTTGAGTGAATGTTAGTCATCGCCCAGAGCTTCAGTCACCTCGCCTACAAAGCGGGAGCAATGTATGTTTATCCACATTAAGACTGCTCTGAGGACTAAGAGAAAAATCTCTGAATCTGCTCTATGCTGCCCTCATCCTTACATCATGTGCATCTCTTATAGTGCCTGATTGTTCTTGTCATTTATTCGCTAAGTCGTGTCCAACTTTTTTGTGACCCCGTGGACTGTAGCCCGCCAGGCTCCCCTGTCCATGGGTTTTCCCAGGCAAGAGCACTGGAGTGGGTGGCCATGCCCTCCTCCAGGAGATCTTCCTGACGCAGGGATCCAACCCATGTCCTCTGCATTGGCAGGCGGATTCTTTATCACTGAGTTACCTGGGAAATCTTCAGTACCTGGTATTGGAATGTTTTTTGAGGGAATGAATTTAAAAGTCCATGATATGATTTATTATTTGACTGCTTGCTGAACGTTTCAGTTTAGGGCGAAGGACTTGAATGGCTGCAGGAAGTGTGGCCGGTCCAATGCAATAGGGATCACATATCAGTATCCACCTCCTACGGTTGTCGCCTCTGGTTTTTAGGACACAGGCTGATGAAGTCAAGCCAAACACACCTCAGCACACAGGCCTGATCCTCATCCAACAGCCTGAGTAGAAGATATACTGAGGCCTCCTGATGGATTTGTCTGCAGTTAGGGTCAATGTTAAGACAAATCGATAGTCATCTGCATCACTTAGCACACAAAGTCTACCTAAAGTTGCAGTTTAGAGAAAGTTTGTGCTCTGAACTCTGTGCCTCTTCATAATCAAAATCCCTCCCAAGAGCTGTCCCTTTTTAATGGGCCTGGATCAACNGTTAAAGATATAACTACATTATAGAAAATTGGGTAAACAGAGGAGAAATTGTATCCAAAATACTAACATCATAGCACAGTAAGACGTCATTTTCTTTTTAAAGCCTAAAGAGTAGAAATTAAGGTAAAATGAGGTTGTAAGGGCAAGTCTTAATCCAGTAATACTGATGTCCTTTTAAAAGAGAAAAATTGAACATAAACACAAAGAGAGGGAAGGCCGTTTAAAAATGCAGGGAGAAGACAGCCATCTGCACATCAAGGAGAAAGGCCTCAGGAGAAACCATCCCGCCAACAGCTTGCTCTTGGAATCCAAGCCTCCAGAATTAGGAGAAACTGCAGTTCTGCCGGCTAAGCCTCCCAGTCTGCAGTGCTTGGTTATCTTGGCCAAGGCAAATCAACAGATGTGGGGTAACAGTTGCTCAGTCATGTCTGACTCTGCAGCCCTATGGACTGTACAGTCAGTGGAATTCTCCAGACCAAAACACTGGAGTGGGTAGCCTCTCCCTTCTCCAAGGGATCTTCCCAATTCAGGCATTGAACCCAGGTCTCCCACATTGCAGATGGATTCTTTACCATCTGATCCACCAGGGAAGCCCCATCAATCCTATAGCCTGGGTCTCATAAATTCAAAACATTAAGGCTGCTCCTTTAGCTTCAGATAAATAAGCCCTCTGGATCTCCCTGCCTTTCCCCCTAAGCCTCCAGAATAATATCTTTCTTTGAATAAAACCAGAAAAAAAAAAAATGGCCTAATTGTGGCATCATAAGTAAACTGAGTTACTCACTCAGAGAGAGACACAGACATCCCTCACCCATATGCCCACCTGCCCTCTCTCGTCCTCCCCTAGCCAGCAGCCATCTCCTAGGGGGCCTCCCTGCAGGATCACACACAAGAGAAATCCCCAGAGTTGTTCTTCCAGAAAGGGCTTCTCCAAACCCCTGAACAGCCTATGCTCAAGGTCATCAGGAGCCGGCAGGGTCTCCGCGTAAAGCAGACAGTCCTAGTGTGGGGAGAGCCCTTGGGACTGAATATTCATAAGAAAACTGAGTCTGCAGCATGAGGCTCCTGTTGGACCAGGCGGTTCGGACCAAACCAGTTCACACCCCTCCCTCTCGGGGTCAGCTCTCTCCCACAGGCTGGGCACTGATCACAGCCTGAAAAGGACCACTTCTGTGGACAGGCCAAAACGGAGAGACTTGGAACATAACATCCAATTCATTCCTCCCAAGAGGAAACTCAAAGGCACCCCCCACTCACAGAGGGCTACGGGGTCCCCTCTGTAACTGGCAGCAGAGTGGGCTGTGAGCAAAGACTCAGCCAGGCTGGCTGGGCGTGATCCTGGCTCCATCTCTCCCTTCCTCTGATAAGTCACTTAACTTTCTGTGCCTCTGTTTGAGCAAATAGGATTTTTTTCTGTGAATTGGGCATCATAAAAATAGCACCTGCTTCCTAGGATTGTTTTAAAGAATTAGAAGCAATCCTGTACATATAAAGCAACTATGCACATAGCAAATGTTAAATAACATTAGTTGTTAGAATGATTGGTTTTCAGAAGACATGAGTTTGGTTTCTGTCTGTTGCCTCTATGTGAGATTTTGAGTGAATGTTAGTCATCGCCCAGAGCTTCAGTCACCTCGCCTACAAAGCGGGAGCAATGTATGTTTATCCACATTAAGACTGCTCTGAGGACTAAGAGAAAAATCTCTGAATCTGCTCTATGCTGCCCTCATCCTTACATCATGTGCATCTCTTATAGTGCCTGATTGTTCTTGTCGTTTATTCGCTAAGTCGTGTCCAACTTTTTTGTGACCCCGTGGACTGTAGCCCGCCAGGCTCCCCTGTCCATGGGTTTTCCCAGGCAAGAGCACTGGAGTGGGTGGCCATGCCCTCCTCCAGGAGATCTTCCTGACGCAGGGATCCAACCCATGTCTCCTGCATTGGCAGGCGGATTCTTTATCACTGAGTTACCTGGGAAATCTTCAGTACCTGGTATTGGAATGTTTTTTGAGGGAATGAATTAAAAAGTCCATGATATGATTTATTATTTGACTGCTTGCTGAACGTTTCAGTTTAGGGCGAAGGACTTGAATGGCTGCAGGAAGTGTGGCCGGTCCAATGCAATAGGGATCACATATCAGTATCCACCTCCTACGGTTGTCGCCTCTGGTTTTTAGGACACAGGCTGATGAAGTCAAGCCAAACACACCTCAGCACACAGGCCTGATCCTCATCCAACAGCCTGAGTAGAAGATATACTGAGGCCTCCTGATGGATTTGTCTGCAGTTAGGGTCAATGTTAAGACAAATCGATAGTCATCTGCATCACTTAGCACACAAAGTCTACCTAAAGTTGCAGTTTAGAGAAAGTTTGTGCTCTGAACTCTGTGCCTCTTCATAATCAAAATCCCTCCCAAGAGCTGTCCCTTTTTAATGGGCCTGGATCAACGATCTGACCCCAGAAAATGGAGGGGGGGGGGAGAAAAAGAAGAAGAAGAAGTGGGAAGAGAAAAAAATCAATGGTTCAAGATAATTTTGATTCTGCAGATTAGTAAAAAAACCACTAACACTGACCGGTCATGTCTCAACTTGCCCCCTCAATCTCTGGAATGAAACAAATCCCCTCACAGGCTTTATCAGAGCAGGCTAATAATATGAAGTTGCTGTTCCAGTAATTTCCAATAACCTGAAGAAAACTTTCCTGGAAAGCTCTACTTTCCCCATAAGAAAGCATGGCTTTATTAAGGTGCTTAAGATTAAGAGGATTTGGGTACACGAAGGCACTCTGAAGGTATTACCACTTTCCTGCCGGCCCTTGCTGGCTGTGTGGCCCTCAATACAGGGCTAAGTGCAGAGCGGAGTAAATACGGGGACCAGATGGGTCTTTGGTGCTTCCAGAATTCCTGTCCCTTCTTGAAAATGGGCATGATGGCACCTGCTGAGGGAGTCTGCTAGGACTGTGGAGATCACATGCACAAAAGTGCTTTGAATTCCTTAGAGAAATAGCATTCTATAAACTGTTTTATCATCGTGTACCGGTTTTAAGTGTGTGCTTGTATAACCAAGTGCCACTAGTGAGGGTCACTTATAGCCCTATTTCTAAGTGTTTCTTAGGTGTCCATCTACTTCCAGCTCTCGTCCTCCACGTGTTCCTATCTTCCCACTGACCAGTCTACAAATAACTCAAAAAATAAAAAAAGACAAAAAGTCGAGGACTCGAACATCCAAGTAGTACCTCCTTGGTGCCAGGTAAGACACTAGATGCTTTGTATAAATCATCTCCTTTAACCCTTACAGCACCCTGGGAGAAAGGGGTTAATCATCAAAGCCCTCAAGATTCGGACTCAGAAGGATGACATCTGCAGAATCAGGACATCAGCCCAGGTTTCTCTGGGTTCCTAAGAGCTCTCCCTTTCCAGTCGACAATGCCCTTGTCCCTCGAAGAGCTCCCTAAGATTGACCAGATGGCCCCCTCAGATCTGAGGGCTGCCAGCAAGGACCTTGAGAATAAGCTGGAGCCGTAAACAAGTACAGGTTTGTTCGTGATTACAAAAGATGACACTGCTAATCTGATTAAAATAACATTTTTTAAGAGTCCCGAACATGTATTTTTTTTCCCCAGCAGAGTTGTCCTCCAGCCACTCCTAGACTGGTCCCAACCTCCTTTCCACTGACTGGCAATAAGCCCACATGGTCCCCCCCAGATCTGTGGCCTGATCACAGGGAGACGGGGTGGCTCAGTGGCGGGCTGACAGTGGATGGTGTAAGAGGGTTCCACAGCATCACATCCCACCTCCTTCATCTCACACACCCCTTCTCTGCTTTTCCACCAGCTCCCAGTCTCTAACTTCCTTCCCCAACAATCCTACAGACATTAAGAGTCCTCACTGGGGCTCAGACTGATCTAGGTGTCGATCCAAAGCCCCTGCCCTTGGACACAACCCTTAACTTCTTCATGTCTCACTTTCTCCATCTGTAAAACACGGCAACAATGGCGGTAGGGAGGATCCACAGAGATAAACGTATCTATAGAAAGCACCCAGCACAGTGTCTGCCCATATACGTCAGAGCTAGGGAGTTCTTTCTTTTTCCAGAAACCGACTGTGGCTACTGTCCTTTAGATTAAAACTTCTCCTTATGGCTTTTAGATTGCTCATCCGTGAGACCCATTCGCCGTCTTCATTCATTCTTTCGTGCATCAAATATTTATCGAGCATCTAACAACATGTCAGGCCACAACAAATGAAAATATCTGCCCTCCTGGGGCACTGGAGAGCAAAGAATAATCCACAAATCAATTAGTAAAGACCTCAATGAGTAATCTAGTTGTTCTGCCTTGAAGCTATGTGGTCTTGATGATTTAAGTCTTTGTTTCAAGGCTCAGTTTCCCCATCTGTAACCTGGAAATAACCACGCCCACCCTCAGGGCTCTCCTGAGCCCAGTATTACTGTAGAGCCTATGACGTCTGATAGGATTCTGACGCAGCCGAAGAGCTTTCTCTTTCTACCCTTATCCACACTGAAGCCTCTTTCTGTCACTGAGTGGGAACAGGAGTTGCTAAGAGAATGCCAGGCTCCTCCAGCGGCCCCCAGTTCCTGTGGGGAGGCAGATGTAAGGAAACCCTGAAGCCAGGACGATCAGAGAAGGATTGAAATGCTGCCAGCAGCGCTCTTGGGGGTTTGTGGAAAAAAAAAAAAAAAACTGTCACAGCTCAGCTCTCACCAGCTTCTGGCTGTGACAGACGGGTGCCTGCGACACCCTCTTGCTGCCACCCCCAACTTTGACACTTTCAGCGGGGAAAATTTGATGCTGCACAGAACAGCAGCTCCCAAGGCCATGGAGGATGCTGGGATCCAGGTCTTCTCTGCAGGGTAGCGAGGAGCACTAGCGCCCTCGTCTCTAACCTGGTGGACGACTGGATTCCCTCTCATGGGTGGGGAGGACCTAGGGTTCCTGACCTGAACAGTTCAGTTCAGGGAGGGTCAACCCCTTTGCACAGGGCTCAAGCCACTCAAACATTTTGCAGTATTTGGCTGGAAAGGCTGAAATGGTTCCACCTGGGGATTTTGGACCAGCAAGAGCAGGCCACCGCCCCTCTCCGTGGTACTCTGAGGAATTCCAGAAATGAGGATGCAGAGAGTAGTGGGCAATTCAAGCCGGAGGTGCCCTAGAGGACAGCCAGCCCAGTCATTTTCAAAGGTTCCTTTCAGCAGGGGAAACCTCTTCATTTCAGATAGAATCATATGCATATTTTAAGTTTTTACTTTCTACTGGAGTATAGCTGATTAATAATGCAGTGATACTTATAGGTGCACGGCAAAGTGATCCAGCCATACATGTACCTGCAGCCATTCTCCCCCAGACTCCCCTCCCATCCAGGCTGCCACACAACACTGAGCACAGTTCCCTGTGCTAAACAGTAGGACCTTGCTGATTATCCATTTTAGCAGTGTGCCCGTCCCAAACTCCCTAACTGTCCCATCCCCCCATCCTGTCCCCTGCAACCATAAGTTCGTTCTCTAAGTCTGTGAGTCTGTTTCTCCTTCTCTGTCTGACTTACTTCACTCAGTATGATACTCTCTAGGTCCATCCATGTTGCTGCAAATGGCATTATTTCACTCTTTTTTTATGGCTGAAATTCCATAAGTATTTTTCTAAAAAGAAGAAAAAGATGCTCTTCTGTGTTTCTCAAGAGGGATGCTATTGCAACTGTGGGCACAAGTCTTCATTTTGCGGGATGGTCCTGCACGTGGTAGGACATTTGACAGCCCTGGCTCCTATCTCCCTCCACCCCCAAGCGACTGGAACTGAAAAGCCCCCACACATTCCCAAATGCCCTCAGCAGGTACCCATCCCACTTGAGAATTCACCTAATCACGGTTGCACAATTAGATCTGCCCAGTGAGGGCTGCTGTTGATCCTGACAGGATGGCCCTGAGCCTAAGGGATGCTGAGTGCCCTGGGAAAGCCCCTGTGGGAAAGCCTGACCCCCCCCCCCCCCTGAATGGCATTCTCACTGTGTTGCCAGGAGTAAGCCAGTTACCCTCCTTGGGCCTCAGTTTTCTCTTCTGCAAAATGGGAATAACAATCCTTACCTTCATCACAGGGCCTGTGTGAGGAGCCAGTGAAGTACTGTCCACAGACTTGCTTTGTAAATTCTCCAGCCTCTGCTGATGCCTCGTCCACACTCCTCTCCTGGGCTTGTAAAGGCCCTGCTATCTTAGTGTTCTGAAAAGACTTCCCATGGAAACCAAAGAATAAAAGCAAAAAACCCAATCATGAGGATTCCACAGAAAACCACTTCTATTCATGTCCCCCGCACTCACACCCTAGGAGACGATGGCTGTCCTCTGCTCCCACCAAGACATCTACTTTCTCTCTTTTGTGAGCCAGCAAGACAATCAGCCAAGGTTGGCCTGTGGGCAAGGCTCAGCCAGCACAACCTGAAAGTCAACGACTTTGAGAAAACAGCCTGGCAGAACTCAAGCCTTATCTTTATTACCCCAAGTGGTGTGTGTGACTTGAAAACCTATCAGGAGAAATGGTATGAACAGAGTCTCCCCAAACTTCACCCCTGTTAACTGAGAGCAGATGTCACCATGCCGCTTCTAGAGTTTTTGATAGGTTGGCACCTGATTCATGAAAAAAGACTGAGATTTTCAGTTGCAAAGGGAATCAAGATGACATCACCTCACTGAGGCTCTTTTATCTTTTCTCTTCTTTGTTTTTTCATTTTTTAAAAACTTCATAGTGGAGTACTGAGTTTCCCAGGTGGCTTGGTGGTAAAGAATCCACCTGCCAATGCAAGAGACCTGGGTTTGATCCTCGGTCCAGAAAGATCCCCTGGAGAAGGGAATGGCAACCCACTCCAGTATTCTCGCCTGGAGAATCCCACGGACAGAGGAGCCTGACAGGCTACAGCCCACGGGGTCGCAAAAGAGACTGACATGACTTAGTGACTAAACAGAAACACCACCACCACATTAGCGCGCAGTTGATCAGTGATGTTGTATTAGTTTCAGGTGTACAATCAACAAAGTGATTCAGTTATACATATACACGGATCTATTCTTTTTCAAATTATTTTCCTATTTAGGTTGTTACAGACTATTGAATAAAGTTCCCTGTGCTATACAGTAGGTCCTTGTTCTTTATTTTAAATATAGCAGTGTGTACCTGTATATCCCAGACTCCCAATCTCTCCCTCCCACTGACTTCCCCCAGCCCCTCACCCCCTCATTACCACCATTTGCAGCAACAGGAATGAACCTGGAGATTATCATAAGTGAAGTAAGTCAGAGAGGGACAGATATCACATGATAATGTTTATTTGCAGAATCTAAAAAAAAAAAGAGAGAAGATACAAATGGACTTTTTCCCCTCTCTGCTTTGAAAGAAGGTTGTGCAGATATGAGCAAAAGAATCTATTCTGACTTCATCCCAAACTGGAGTCAAAGTTTTTCTGAGTTCCCGGTCTTAAGTGATAAAGTTGGGGTTTATTTTCTCTTTTCCTCTGTTCTCATGCCTGGGTTCAGGCCCTGAAAGGAGCATCCTTCAAATGTTCCCATGTAAGTGCCAGGGGTCAGGAGTGGTCACTTCAGGTTTAGGGCCAGCTTTATAGAATGAACTTCACAATATCCCCACTCACTCGTTCAGCCCCACTCTGCCTCCAGCAACTGTGCCATCTCATTTGGACTAAATATAACTTCTCGGTTCAAAGAGAAAATGCGTGGAATGGTCCCGCCAGCTTCCTCGAGATATCTGGGGAGTCCACGAAGGTAAATCTAAGAGAAATAAGAAGCACATGATTCCACCTTTCTATAAACATGCCTGCCTTAAGAGAAATGGAAAGGCGGTGCTTCCAACTGGGCTGGAAACACTGCGCTTCATCCACTTCAGAAAGAAATAGCGTGAATCAGCAAAGTGCAGAGAAAACACCAGCCTGGGATCATCAGACCCGGATGAGGGAAATACCAAACACCAGAAGGGCAAAAGAAAATCTAAGTGAAACTTGCATTTTTGCTCACACTGGGGTGCTCAGAGAAGCCAATCGTGCAGCTGAGTTTCTGAAGGTCACCTGTGTCTCCGTTCGTCCCCCACGGCCGCCAAGGTCTGGCCATTTTACCCACTGACCTGGGGTAGCTGCACTTTGGCAGAGTCCGTCCCCACTGATGTATTCGAGCTCATTGCCAAGGGAAAATGGAACAGCCCCAGAAGCAAAATGCCAATAGTGGCAGCAGAAGAAAGGAAGCCTGTTAAATGTCTCTCCCTCTCCATTACCTTTGCTGCTTTTTTAACATTAAATCCCTCAAGAACCAGATGCTTATGCTAATAAAGGCCCATTAAGTAAGCAACTCAGAAAAGGTACAAGAGCACATCTTCTCATGGAGAATACTAAAAGTTTACTCTTCAAAACAAAAGGGCCTAAAGTCTAAGCCACAATACGGATAGCTGTTCAGCACAGGTATCCCGAGTCAGTCAGATTAACTTGGCCACTTGCTTCCGTGTGACCCCAGGACAAGTCAGTCTTGGGTTAATTCTTGGATATGCATCTAATAGGATTAATAACTGTGACTAGCTCATGATTTTTGTGTGCCTTGAAGATATAATGCAGACAAACCCTTAGCACATTGTCTGGTACAAATTCAGTTCTTATAAATGTTAGTTGTCATTGTTATTGTTACAGACCTAAAATATGATATGAAGGGCAGATAAAAGAATTTCTTAAAAATCACTTCACTCTTGATTCTATGTATAACTTGCAGCTTTACTCCCCAACTATAGCACTTAAGAATTCTTAAATGCTTGTTCCTAGTGCTTCTTAGGCCCTGTTAAATCTGACAGAGTCGGGGCTTCTCTGGGAAGCTCACCAACTCCCTGTCGGCATCTGGACCAGGACATTAAGTGCAAATGAAGAACACAGAATTCTCATCTCGACAGAAACAGCCTCTCCCAGGCCAGCACTGCCTACATCAAGGGCTTGCCAATGAACTAAACTGAAAAATAGGAACTGGCCAAGAGGAAATTCAGATAATGGAGTTATCAAGCACTGACTTTAGAATAACTATGCTTAGTATGTTTTCAGAGCTTAAAAGAGAGAGAGAATGTGGGCCAAGAACTCAGCCAAAAACTTGGAAGGCTTATTTTTAAAATAATCAAATGAAACGAAAAGTTCAATAACTGAAATTATCTCAAAAGAAAATTTGTGGACTAGATGATATTAGAAGAAAATATCCAAACTGAAGCAAGAAAGGGGAAAAGGAAGAAAATAGAGAAGAATGTAAAGATGTATAGATGTATAGGAAACATGTACAAGAAAATGGCCTAAAAGTAGAATCCCAAGGGAAGATAGAATAGCTGAGAATTCCCCAAAAGTGACAAGAGATCTCAAGCTAATCTCTCAGTAAGTACTATAAACACCAGAAACCAATACCAAAGAAAATTACATCTTTGCACATAGTGAAACTACTTAAAACCCAAAGACATATCTTAAAAGCAGCCAGAGGAAAAGAATAAACTGTTAACACAATACTTCTCAGTAGAAACAATGGAATCCAGAAGACAGTGGAATCCCGAAGACTTTGAAACAGTATCTTCAAAGTACTGAAAGAAAATAACTCCCAATCTAAAATTCTATATTCAGCAAAAATCCCTCAAAAATAAAGCTTTAAGTAAACATATTTTCAAACAAAAACTGAGAATATTAGCAGAACATTCAATCTAATGAGAATACTAAAATCTTCTCTTTAGACCAAAGAAAAATGATCCTAGATAAAAGTTGAGAAATGCAGGGAAGAATAAAAAGCAGCAAATGGTAAATCTATAAACACAATTTACATAAATCATAACAAACATAACTATTTAAATAAACAGTGACAACATTATGTAATGGTCTTGTGGGGTTTAAAATACATATAAAACTAAAATACATGACAAATAGTAAATAAGTTGAAAGTGGGGTTAATGGGAGTTAAAATGTTCTGAGGTTTATTGTGTCTAGGGAATAGTAACAATGTGAACTTAGGTTAGATTTTACATAGTCAAGAATGTTGCTATCTCCAGAGTAAGCGTTGATATTAATAAAAGCATGTATAAACTAACAGAAGAAGGGAATATTTTCTTCAAGAACTTCTATGAAAGAGAAGGCAAACAAGGAGAGATAAGAAACACAGAAAAGGTAAAACACACTGAAAGAGAAATATGGGAAGATGATATTTCTTATCTCAAGTATATTGTAATTATATGAAATGCAAGATGACTAAACACTTCAATTGAAATACTGAGAAATCAAAACAAAGCCCAATTACAGGCTGCTTACAAAAGACTCACTTTCAATATATAGAAATAGAAGTGTTAAGAGTAAAATGATGAAAAATACATACTATGCAAACACTAACCCCAAGAAAACTAACATAACTACATCAATATTAGAGAATATAGATTTAGAAGCACTTAGAGAAAGAGAGTTATTTCATGATCATAAAAGCTTCCACCTCCTAGGAAGATATAGCAATTCTAAATTTCTAAGCAAGTAACATCATAGTCTCAAAATATACAAAGCAACAGGAAAAAAAAAACCTAGAATTTCATAATCATTGTAGATTGTAACACATTTCTTCAAGCAGACAAAATCAATAAAAATATTCAAAACATGACACAATTAATAAACTTGACCTAATTGAGAACTATTAAACACTGAATCCAACAGCTGCAGAATACATACTCTTGAAATATACATGGGAAATTTAGCAAAATACGCTAGTTCGAAAAGCAAGCCTTAATAAACCTGAAAGGATTGAAATCTTACCATGTACATTCTTTAATCAATAATAGAAAATCTCTAAATGCTGGGAATTAAGTACCATGCGTGCATAATCTAGGCACTATTTACTCATCAAAAATATTAATACAAGCATATCTAAGGACTCAAACAACAAGCCAGGGTGGGTGTCAGGGGGCAGGCACAGGAAATGAGAAAAGTAAGAGGGAAAGAACAAAATAGAACAAAGAGAGGGGCCTTGCACAGAATGATGATTTGGGTGAAACACGACTCAAGAAGTGTACTAAATTCAACTCTACATTAAAGGTCAAAAATGAAATGAGAAAATTATTTTATAAGACTAACAGAAATCTGAATTGTAGCATGTTCTAAATTTACTAAATCAGTCTTAGAGCTTCATGTTTGATATACAGGAATATTACTGCTAATTAACAAAAAGTCCTTATACCTCATCAATCAATTCAATGAGCATCGGATGAACACAGATTATATGCCAGAGACTGTGCCAGTTGGTGCAGATACAAAGTCATACGAGACAGAGTCCCAGCTCTCAAGGCACTTACACCTCGTGGGAGGTGACATCATATGAAATAAATGGAGGAAATATTATAAGGATAACCACAGAACATAATTGCACAGAAACCACAGCTTACACAACAAAGTAGTACTAGGTATTTGATCACTGATGTTGACTTGGCTGAGAATGACCTACTTTCTGATCTTCGGCTTGCTCTGCAATGAACAAACTCCTTGAGGGCAAGGACAAAAGATTATTTAATTCTGCAATCCCAGTGTTCACCAGAATGAGAGTTTATCACATTTTTGCTGAATGAATGAAGGCAAAATGGGTGACAGTTTGAGCCAGTGTTCCAAGTTCTATATTTCTACATCAAGAAACCAGGTACAGAAACAACTGGAGCCCTTGACTGGAAGCCAGATCCACAAGGAGATGGTCCTGCTTTTGGTCTGGTCTCTAGATGATGTCCAAATCCCAGATGTAGTCATAGTTCAAGGACTCACTGAGGATGTTACAGTCAGAGCCTTGGAGAACTTTGTTATTCATAGGTCAACTCTGAATCAAACATATGTGATGCTTAAAAAGAAGAAGAAAGCCCTACCCATCATAAAGTTCTAGAAATCACCTGCAGGGCAATGAGTGAACACAGAAGAGCTTATCTGTAAAGCCACAGGATGATAACTTCTCAGAAAGTTTTTGGAAGAATGATATGGCATGTGAAAGACCTGGCAACTAGAGATGCCCAATAAATAGTTGCTAAATGAGTTTTAAAAATAATGGGCATTTGGGACTTCCCTGGCAGTCTAGTGATTACCCGCCCCTCACAGTGTGACCAAAAAAAAGAAAAAAAAATTTTAATTTTTTAATTAAAAAGTGAAATAGTGGGCATTCTTTAAGTTTGATTTCTCCTTCTTCCTCCAATATACCATCCCCCATTTTCCCAAAAGAGGTGGTAATCATGAAGTGGAGAAGTATTTTGAGGGACTTTCATGCATAACTCTCAGGACATTGAACTACAGAAAAGCATCACCACGGTTGGAGCACATAGAGACCAAGACAGAGTGCCGAAGACAAAATTATTGTTGCAGGCAAGGGCTGGGACTGAGCCATGGAGCAAACGAGACTGGACTGGAACGGCAACATCTACAAATCAAAGGGCAACCTGAGGCACATACACGCCCCTGAATCGAGATGGGCTCAACTCCTTCATCGGTGGATGACAATTGAATCAAGTGGGCCAAGATGCTTGCCCCATATACAACCCCCAGCACCCCAATATGCTCTTCCTCTCATCATAGATTAAGTAGCTCCAGCCTCCACACAGTTTTGAAGATCAGTAAATGACCCAATTTCTTTAGACACAGTCAAGTAATCCCCAAAGCACTTTCAATTTATAAAATGCATCAAAGTGCATTTATTTATAGCCTGTAATGCACCAGAAGTTTTGCTGGATGCTGTACAAATGAGCTTCATATATTCTTGGGCCCCAGGCTTTAAAGAAAGAATCTGGCTTTTCCAACCGTCCTTCTATAAACATGCCCTCCGATTGCTTCTTAATCCTCAAAGTCAACAGTTTTTCCTGAGACCACACTTGTTTCAGCTCGTCCACAGCCCCTGGTCTCTCTCATCTCCTCCTCTTTTCCGTGGTAAAGAACTTCCCCATATTTCCCTACTATCTCTCCTACTGTTTCTTCTGCTTGCATTGATTTCTGTTCCTTCTCTGAGTCCTAAAAGGACATATTCCTGAGGCTTTTGTTTTCTGCTGACTTCTTTTTGGTCCTGAACTAAACAACAACTGACATGTTCAGTTCAGTTCAGTCGCTCATTCGTGTCCACTTCTTTGCAACCCCACGGACTGCGCCACGCCAGGCCTTCCTGTCCATCACCAACTCCCGGAGTTCACCAAAAGTTATGTCCACTGAGTCGGTGATGCCATCCAACTATCTCATCCTCTGCCATCCCCTTCTCCTCCTGCCTTCAATCTTTCTCAGCATCAGGGTCTTCTCAAATGAGTCAGCTCTTGTATCAAGTAGCCAAAGGACTGGCGTTTCAGCTTCAACATCAGTCCTTCCAATGAACACACAGGACTGATATCCTTTAGGATGGACTGGTTGGATCTCCTTGCAGTCCAAGGGACACTCAAGAGTCTTCTCTAACACCTGACTATGAGCATGGCACCACTTAAGTGCTTTACATATATGAACCCACTTCATGCTGATGACAGTCCAGGGAGGCAAGTACCATGACTGTCCCTGTGTTATAGATGGGAAAGCTAAGAACCAGAGGGATTAAGAAGTCCAGTTAAGTCGCTTACTCAGTCGTGTCCGACTCTTTGCGACCCCATGAACTGTAGCCTACCAGGCTCCTCCGTTCATGGGATTTTCCAGGCAAGAATGCTGGAGTGGGTAGCCATTTCCTTCTCCGGGGATCTTCCCGACCCAGGGATCAAACCCAGATCTCCCACATCGCAGGCAGACGCTTTAACCTCTGAGCTCAAAACAGCTTGGGAATCAGCGTACCTGGGAAGCTTAATAAAATGCAGAATCACATGCTCTGGAAAAAAAAAAATGGAGGAGTGAGAAGAAGACCAAAAAAGTGGAACTCTGAGAAACAGCAGCTTCATTCATGAGACAGAGGTAAAGAACAGTGGACCCCAAGGCGGGAGGTGAGAGAGGACAGAGGCGCCAAGGCAGAGTGGTGTCCTGGGAGCTCTAGAGAAGATCTCCAAATACAAGGTTGATTCTTCCAGATCAGTGAAGGGGATGGGCAGTGTTTGCTGGAACTGAGGGTTAGGAGGTCGCATGTGACCAGGTGGGAAGAGTTTTAGTGGCATTTAGGGGAAAGAATCCAAATATTTTTTAAGACCCTAAAGGAAGATTTCTGTCTCTCTCTCTCCTTCTCTTTTTCCTCTCTCTCTCCCTTTCTCCATCTGTTGTGCCTAGGACCTAGCTTACACATAATCACTCCTCATTTGCTGGCTTGCCATTGCAGATGAAAAGGAAACCATCGCCCAAAAATCACTGTTAAGGAGTCCAAAAGGAAAGACAGTGGGTTTGTGACTTGCGAGTTCAGAAGTGTAAGAGCAGGGAGCTCACACGTCGGTTTCAAGCTGGACAGGAACATTTCATGGAGGAGGTGACAGGTGGACAAGGCCCTGGTCCCCCGTCGAGCCTGCCCACTGCAGGCTGCAGAGTGGACACGGCCGCTCTGCTCAGACAGGACACCACGGTTCTCAGACAATAACACAGTGCCCCGCTTCTGGAGAGGCAGTTGCCAACAGCTGAAGTCACAGTTCCAGGTCACTGTGACCTACGGCCCACCCTGAAACGCCTTCCAATCCTCGACCTCTTAGGGTCGCCCTGCTCGGCTGCTAAGGCCGACGCTCCTGCATGGTCACGGCCCTTCTCCTTCGTCCTGGAGAGGAAACACCCAGCTCCTCACGGCTGACTGTCGCTCCCACAGCTCTGGGAGCATTAAGGCTTCAAAAGAGGAACCACTCACGCTGTCATCACCACAGCGGTCCCTTCCACGGGATTCCTTTTTCCGACTGAGCATTGGCTGGACAGGCTTGGCTCTTGCCTGGGGGTGGAGGGCAGGGTGGGAGGGCGATGCAAAGCCTCTGACTCATTCCGCCCTCCCTCTCGCCCTCCCCAGCTGCCCCGAACCGCACTTCCTCCTCCTCTGAAGTTAAAGGTCAGCCTCTCATGCTCAGGCCAAGGTTTTTTAGACACACACATTTGCACACACACGCACAAAAACTGGCTTCTGAGAGAATACATTTTTTAAACATGAAAAGAAATAAGGAAAGGAGCTCTCAAAAATAAATTTAAAAATAAATAATCATTCCCCCCAAACTACTTAATAATTTCAGAATAATAAAACTTTCCAATTGTAAACGCGTCAGGAATAAAATAAAAGGCATGAATGCTTCACTGTGTTCACGCAGGCCTCTTAAAAATGATCCTAATTTCTTCCAGAGGCTCCGTAGGGGAATGGCAAGGTTCTCCTCAAGAGAGATGTATTCCAGCAATAATATAGTCACTTCTCTTCACATGTCCTGAGTGCTAGTATGAACACGGCAATGTTTTACAGTTGGCATCCTGTACATAGCTGTTCAAAAATGCTGTATTCCTAGGGGCTACAATCATGCCTTGTGCATTTGAAACGCCTTTCACTAAGCAAGAGCAGTCAGCAGCCCCAGACGACCCCACCAGGGACCATTACACAGAGCTTTCTACTTCTCCCAGGTCCCCCTGCCCCTGGTAAGGGATGAGCAACCCACTGAGCCCTTGGACCCAGGCGATCAGCCCAAGCAGGACACTGAAGCATGATGTCTCTGCCTTCCGGGTAATTTCTGCCCCCCATCCCTCCTTTGTCCCAACCTCAGTGTTCAGAAGTTCTGTGAAACTGGCTGGACAGAGGTGATTACGATACTGTTTCTATATTCCTGATAAAGAAGCTGAGTCTTGAACTTCCCTGGTGGCCCAGCGGTTAAGAATCTGCCTGCCAACGCAGAGGACACAAGTTCAATCCTTGGTCCGGGAAGATTCCACGTGCCGCAGGGCAACCAAGTCCTGAGCCGCAACTACTGAACCCCGTGTACCTAGAGCCCGTGGTCCGCAACAGGAGAAGCCACCTCAGCGAGAAGCCCGTGGACCCAGCGAAGAGCAGCCCCCACCGGCCGCAACTAGAGAAAGCTGGGGCGCAGCCACGGTGACCCAGTACAGCCAAAGATAATTTTTTTTTTTGAGTTTATAAGAAAGAAACTGCACCTCAGAATTTAACCACACAGTTCAGGAGGGGGCAATAAATACCACAGCCCACAAGGGCTGCGCCTCGCCACCCTCTGAACTCACTTCCAGCCCACTGGAACCAGAGGCCCATCCAGTTCTGAAAATGGGGACCGAGCTGGTTCCAACAGGAGTCTGGGGTCCCTCTCTTCCCGCCCAGTGTCCCCGCACTGCGCCCAAGGGCCTGACCTTACAGGCGGCGTTTGTAACCAGGGCTCCCTCGAACTTTCAGAGTCCTCCATCTGACAGCACAGCCGCCCGTTTCCACACCTCCTGCTTTGCTGCCTGCCAGTGACAACCTGTTTCAGATTAGCCTTGACAATTTTCTCTGGAGAGCTTCCAAAAATGTCCTCAACCTAACCGTCAGGGAAAGGGCTGGGCCTGGCGCCCACCCAGCACCGGGCAGAGGAGACCAGTCACCGTCACTCCCCGCGGCCCTGGAGACCGCTCGTGGGCACAGGCCACTTCGCCCCAGGAAACTTATGGGAACTGCTTCAGGTTATTGAAGTTCAATTACATGAGAGGTGTAGTGTCTTGAAATCTATCCCTCTGCTTTTTCTTTTGGCCTTTCTCTGCGAAAGACCTGCATCTTAGTTGAGCTCGGAAGTACTGCAGAGATCATTAGGATGTTCAAGTAAGGATGCCAAGGAAAAGGGAGATTCAAGTTCAGCCTTTAACATCCATAATAAGATTATCAAACCCATGCAAAGGCTTTGTCAAGAGAGAAAAGGGTTTTTCAAAATCCCTTTATCTCCCCTTCTTTAACATTTCAGGCAGCAAGGCTGGAGTTCCCCCTGAGAGAGATCCCCTCCAGGAATGAGAGAAGGAAGATGAAGAAGGGGTTACAGGTTGCAAACCCCATACCCCAAAGGCCAGCATCTCTCAAAGCGACAGGGCTCAGGATGCATCAGGTCAGATATGGGTGGGACCTTCCAGGGACCTTGACAGCAGTTGGCCTTTGCCCTCTTGGAGCGGGAGCAAAAGTTGGCAGGGAGGCAGGTTGTTGGACAGTTGGAGGCAGCACCCCGGATCTCCATGGCTGGTGCACTGTATGTCAGGGACCAGGAGCTCCCTGTGCCTTCGGGAGATAAGAACCAGAGGTGGTGAGAGGCAGCTGAGTGGGCACCGATCTTATTGTCAGTGAAGACATCACAGTGGGGAGACAGTTAGACCGGAAGAGATGCCCATCAGTATGCTGCCTAAAGGCTGCTTTATTACTACAGTCCCACTGGGGGGCTACCTTCAATATAGAAAAGGCAAAATCAAGTCACGTCCCGCTGCCTCCACCAATACCACCCTAGTCCAAGCCCCTTTCATCTCACCTTGACTTGCTTTCTAGCTGCATCAGCTTCCGTATTGCTCATCCTGCCTCCACTCTTGGTCCCCTGAAGTCTGTTCCTCGCTAGGGACCCCAGGTGATCCCTTTAACATAATAACTGAAGCCATGTCAGCCCTGCAATCAACACCCTCCAGCAGACTTCCCTGGTGGTCCAGTGGGTTAAGAATCCACCTGCCATTGCAGGGGACCCAGGTTTGATCCCTGGCCCAGGAAGATACCACATGCTGTGGGGCAACTAAGCCCACACACCGCAACTACTGAGCCCATGTGCCACCACTACTGAGGCCTGAGCGCCTAGAGCCCCTGCTCCACAAGAGAAGCCAGTGCAATGAGAAGGCTATGCCCCGCACGAGACGAGAGAGCCCACGCGTGGCAGTGAAGACCCAGTGCAGCCAAAACGAAAAACTAAAATCAACACACAAATCAAGAAACATTTTTAAAACCCTCCAGTGACTTCATCGGAGAAGGCAATGGCATCCCACTCCAGTACTCTTGCCTGGAAAATCCCATGGACGGAGGACCCTGGTAGGCTGCAGTCCACGGGGTCGCTGAGGGTCGGACACGACTGAGCGACTTCACTTTCACTTTTCACTTTCATGCACTGGAGAAGGAAATGGCAACCCACTCCAGTGTTCTTGCCTGGAGAATCCCAGGGACGGGGGAACCTGGTGGGCTGCCGTCTATGGGGTTGCACAGAGTCGGACATGACTGAAGTGACTTAGCATAGCATAGTGAATTCATAATCGACTTGGAGAACACCCTGAGGTCCCTACCACGGTGACAGGATGCGGCCTGCTCTGGCCTCGGTCTCCCTCTCAAACCCCATTTCCTGCCTGCTCACCCCACCCACTCCACTCTGGTCTAGGACCTCCTGGCTGAATTTCAAACACGCCAAGCACGCTCCCAGCTCGGGTTCTCTGCACCTGCTCTTCCCTCTACCTAGAATGTTCTCTCAAACATCCTCATGCCCTGTCCCCTCATTTCCTTTGGGTCTCTTCTGTTATGTCCTAAGAGAGGCTGTGCCTAAACCATCCTTCCCAAAATGGCAAATACCCCGGGCTACTCTCAGTTCCTAGTACCTGCTTTATTCTTTTTAGTGTTCATCACCTCTTTGGGATTTATGTTGTTTTTATAGTAGCATCAATCATAAAATACACATAATAGAAAATTTACTATCTTAATGATTTTTAAGTGTATAATTCAGTCTGGCAGGCTACAGTCCATTGGGGTCATGAAGAGTTGGATACAGCTGAACACAAACACTTTCACTTTTCAAGTACATTCACATTGTCATGCCACCATCACCACGATCCATCCGCAGAATTCCTTTCACCTTGCAAAACTGAGACTCTGTGCCCATTAAACACCAGCTCCCATCTCTTCTCCTGGTTACAGCAAGCACCCTTCTTCTTTCTATCTCTGTGAACTTATGTGAACCTGATGTGAGTTATTCTAGGTGCCTTCTATAAGTGAATTCACACAGTATTTGTTTCTCTGGGTCTGGCTTATTTACTTAGCAGAGTGTTCTCAAGCTTCATCCACACAGTAGCATGTATCAGAATTTCCTTCCTTTTTAAGGCTGACTAATATTCCCTTGTGTTCATGGCACCTTTGGTATAGCCATTCATCCGACAGTGGACACTTGTGACGCTTCACCTTTGGGCCACTGTGAACGTGGGTATCCAAAGGTATCGAGTTTCATATTTGTTCATGGCCTGTCTTTAGCACCAGCACAGCACTTGGTACATAACAGAAGCTCAGTGGACATTTGTTGAATGTCTGCAAGAGGCACAAAATGTCTACAGGTCTGTTCTGACCACGGGGTTCCTGCTCTTAATCAGGACTTAGTGCTGCTCCCCAGCATCAAGAACTGCTGATCTGTCTAAAGGGGCTATGAGTGGTGGACTTGCTGAGGCATGTTTTGGCAGTCCAGTTAGTGTACCAGCCAAGGGGAGAAGGCACGTCCCGCCCAAGGTCTTAGTCATTCTGCTTCTGGTGTCAGGAGTTTACCAGCTGCTGAAAGGCCAGGCCACTAATAGAGCAGGAATCAATTAAACATTTGATTCACTACCACAACATCCTGTTTTATACTCTTCGTATCAATTAAGTATTATTTGAAATGACCATGTTTATTCATCATATCCTTGTTGATCATCAGCCACCTTCTCACCATGTAGGCCCTAAGGGAGCAGACACTTTGTCTTCAGTTTAGAATGATCAAAACATTAAACAAGTAAAGGAATTCATGCAACGGATTCTTTTACTTCTGGTTCCAAGCTGTGCTTAGCTGCTCAGTCATGTCCGACTCTTTGCGATCCTAGGGACTGCAGCCCACCAGGCTCCTCTGTCCATGGGATCCTCCAGGCAAGAATACTGGAGTGGGTTGCCATGCACTCTTCCAGGGGATCTTCCCAACCCAGGGATAGAACCCAGGTCTCCTGCATTGCAAGAGGATTATTTACCATCTGAGCCATCAGGGAAGCCCTCGGTTCCATAATTCTTGAGAAACTTTCTCATTATGATTCTACTTCTCAGGTAGGTAAGAATCAGGTCAGGCTAATGCAAAGATAGTATTCACTGAGTTTAAATAGAGTGGCATTTCTGTTGATTTATCCATAAAGGAAACACTATTTTTCTCCTATGTGGGGGCTTTCCCTACTTCAAGCAACTCCCCAGTCTCAGCAGACACAAACATGTCCTACAAATTCAGTTCTGACACCACTACTTACCTGGAGATTATAGCAGATCCCACAGGTTAAGGACTCAATCTCAGAAGACTCCCTGCCACCCTTCCCACCCACACCCACCCCAACTTCAGAGGCTGACTGCAAGTCAGGTTGTCACCTGCATTTCTGACCAACCGCCTATAAATCAGGTTCCCCTGACCTCCTTCTCTGGCTCAATAATTTGCTAGAATAGCTAACAGAACTCAGAGAAACATTTACTTGTGTTTACTGATTTATTCTAGAAGAATACAACTCAGGAAGAGCCAGCTTGGAGAGATGCTTGGAGCAAGGCATGGGGGTGGGAGCATGGAGTTTTCAGGGTCTCTCCAGGTGCACCACTCACTCAGCCCACCAAGTGTTCACCAACCTGAAAGTTCATCAAATCTCACTGTTTGAGAGCTTTTATAGAGATTTAATCTCNCGAGTCTGAGTGAACTCC
The DNA here is from genome assembly GCA_006410875.1 of Neotragus pygmaeus. Lineage (NCBI taxonomy): Eukaryota > Metazoa > Chordata > Mammalia > Artiodactyla > Bovidae > Neotragus > Neotragus pygmaeus. The sequence goes on from SJYV01032831.1 coordinate 1,203,066, forward strand.
GAGAGATGGTGATGAACAGGGAGGCCTGGCGTGCTGCAGTTCATGGGGTCAGAAAGAGTCAGACACGACTGAGCGACTGAACTGAACTAGACTGTTCTGCACACATGTGAGAGGGAATTTCTCAGTGGAAAGTCTGTTGTGATCAGTGAAGAAATGCCCTTTGATACCAATCTACTTTCTCATCAGTTTCCCCAAGTGGAATGATGCATTGACTTCATTCAGAGTGTCTACAACTTACATAATGGATACTGTGTACGAACACCTGCCATATTCTAGATAATTAACTCACTTTATTATCCACATTCTAACCTTGTGAAGTAGTGCTATTTCCCCCCATTTCAGAGATGAGGAAACAGAGGCTCAAAGAGGTTACAAAACTGAGCCAAAATCACAGAGACAGACAGTTGCAGAACTGGCCTTCGGAGCCGTGTATTTTTGTTCCCAGGCCCATTGGTTGGGGGTCGGAAGGGGGAAGGGGTAGAAACACAGCACCCACAGAGTCACATGTTGGTTCTTTGGAGCCAGCAGAGTTACAGAACAGAACACAGGAGGCCCAAGTCTATGACTGGAGGGTCAGTTACACACAGGGAAAGGACAGGGGTCCAGGCCTCAACCTTGCAGCCTGGCTTAGCTGTGTGGGGTTTGCTGGGTCAGAAAGAAGCTTCTTCACTTACTGCAGAGGAAGGTTCATCATAGAATTAAAGGAGTGAGCAGAAATAACCAGCTCAGGCTGTGTCACAACAAATCTTTCAGCAGCTTTCAACCTACTGCCTTACTTCTGAGCACTAGCAGCCGACAAACCAGCACTGTGAGGCCCACCAGGATCGCCACTGCCCCCGAGAGCATCACCAGGGCAGTGCCCTCTCTGCCACCCACAGCACCAGCACCAGCAGCTCACCTCCACTGCCTTTTGTCTCCTTTTATTCACTCGTACCTTACAGCCTTTTCTCAGGTGTTCTTCCTTGGTTGTCTCCTACTAACTAACCAAAAGGCAGGAAGGTTACAATTACCAGCTTTTGTCGTTGTTCAGCCCCTCAGTCATGCCCGACTCTTTGTGGCCCCATGGACTGCAGCATGCCAGGCTCCTCTGTCCTCCACTTTCCACCAGGGTTTGCTCAAACTCATGTCCATTGAGTCAGTGTTGCTATCCAACCATCTCATCCTCTGCTGCCCCCTTCTCCGCTAGCCTTCAATCCTTCCCAGCATCAGGGTCTTTTCCAAAGAGTCGGCTCTTCATATCAGGTAGCCGAAGTATTAGAGCTTCAGCTTCAGCCTCAGTCCTTCCAATGAATATTCAGGGTTGATCTCCTTTAGGATGGACTGGTTGGATCTCCTTGCTGTCCAGGGGACTCTCAAGGTCTTCTCCAGCACCACAGTTCAAAAGCATCAATTCTTCAGCACTCAGCCTTCTTTTTGGTCCAACTCTCACATCCGTACAGGACTACTACTAAACCAAAGCTCATTCTGCCTTCCAAATCCAAAGCCTGGGAGCGTATAATTTAAGACATAATTCTCATTCAGAATCCTCACCACAAGGACATCTGCCATGCATCAATTTTAGATTCCCAACATCTCCAACCAGAGCAGAGTAGAATGGGGACTGAACAAGACATTTGAACTCCACAAATTCTGACTCTGACCTTGCCAAATGTCTTCCTGCCACCCGCTCCATCTACTTTTCTGCATCTACAATTGAAGACCTTATATAATCAAGTCTTTTTTTTTGGTAGCTCCTACTGTTTTGATTTGAAAAAAAAAAAAAAGCCCCTTCCAGGACATTTTAAAGCTTAAACAAATGGGTGCTTATCTTTTCTCTTTTGTAATATGTGATTTGACCTATTTCTCTTGTATGAATTTCAAAGTCTAACTCTGATAAACGTCAAGTTTAACTTCGGAAATTAATTTAGCATGCAGTGTATATAAATGACACTAGAAATCTTAGTCAAACACAACAGCATTACTGACCTTCAAATGATATAGGGGAAGGGAGTGGGGCTGAGAAATTCCTTGTTTTATTACAGGATTGCTACAAAGAACACCATCAACAGGTTTATATATTTCTATTAATTTTACTTTAAGTGCATTTGTGCTTAGGTTTTGATTTTGATGATCCAAAATCTTAGCATGAAAAATAATAATAAAAATGAACATTTGGCTTTCTTCCAACTTAGTCAAGGACACAAGGCATTTTTCCATTAATTATTCTAAGCTTCAGCCCTTGCTTTTTTTCAATTACAATCTAGCTTAATTTTTGTATGTTACCTTTAATTCAGGAAATTTTCAAACTTACACAATATTGGCCACTTTAATTTCATTTTTGTCCACACAAACACCAATGATTTATGATTGGAAGTAAATCCCCAAAACTATTTTATCTTCTTAAATGTATAAATTGAAATGACCACAAAGTTTAAAAATCACATTAACTCAATACAATTAAACATTGAGTAAGTGTTCACATTTACCTATCCTTTAAAAAAATTTTTTTTTTATTATGTAGAATTTAGCACTGGGATCCATGTAAGGTCTATACACTATTATTAGTTACAGATCTTAATTCTCTTTTAAATTACTGATTACTCCATTTCTTTTTTCCCATGTCTTCTTGTCACTATTGTTATCAAAGAAGCAAAAGAAATTAGATTATCTTTGCTTTGTTTTTCAATCATTGTTCAGTCCCTAAGTAGTGTCTGACTCTTTGCAACCCCATGGACTACAGCACGCCAGGCTTCCCTGTCCTTCACTATCTCCTGGAGCTTGCTCAAACTCATGNATCTACTTTTCTGCATCTACAATTGAAGACCTTATATAATCAAGTCTTTTTTTTTGGTAGCTCCTACTGTTTTGATTTGAAAAAAAAAAAAAAGCCCCTTCCAGGACATTTTAAAGCTTAAACAAATGGGTGCTTATCTTTTCTCTTTTGTAATATGTGATTTGACCTATTTCTCTTGTATGAATTTCAAAGTCTAACTCTGATAAACGTCAAGTTTAACTTCGGAAATTAATTTAGCATGCAGTGTATATAAATGACACTAGAAATCTTAGTCAAACACAACAGCATTACTGACCTTCAAATGATATAGGGGAAGGGAGTGGGGCTGAGAAATTCCTTGTTTTATTACAGGATTGCTACAAAGAACACCATCAACAGGTTTATATATTTCTATTAATTTTACTTTAAGTGCATTTGTGCTTAGGTTTTGATTTTGATGATCCAAAATCTTAGCATGAAAAATAATAATAAAAATGAACATTTGGCTTTCTTCCAACTTAGTCAAGGACACAAGGCATTTTTCCATTAATTATTCTAAGCTTCAGCCCTTGCTTTTTTTCAATTACAATCTAGCTTAATTTTTGTATGTTACCTTTAATTCAGGAAATTTTCAAACTTACACAATATTGGCCACTTTAATTTCATTTTTGTCCACACAAACACCAATGATTTATGATTGGAAGTAAATCCCCAAAACTATTTTATCTTCTTAAATGTATAAATTGAAATGACCACAAAGTTTAAAAATCACATTAACTCAATACAATTAAACATTGAGTAAGTGTTCACATTTACCTATCCTTAAAAAAAATTTTTTTTTTATTATGTAGAATTTAGCACTGGGATCCATGTAAGGTCTATACACTATTATTAGTTACAGATCTTAATTCTCTTTTAAATTACTGATTACTCCATTTCTTTTTTCCCATGTCTTCTTGTCACTATTGTTATCAAAGAAGCAAAAGAAATTAGATTATCTTTGCTTTGTTTTTCAATCATTGTTCAGTCCCTAAGTAGTGTCTGACTCTGCAACCCCATGGACTACAGCACGCCAGGCTTCCCTGTCCTTCACTATCTCCTGGAGCTTGCTCAAACTCATGTCCATTGAGTCGGTGATGCCATCCAACCATCTCATCCTCTGGCATCCCCTTCTCCTCTTGCCCTCGATCTTTCCCAGCATCGGGGTCTTTTCCAAGGAGTCAGCTCTTTGCATCAGGTGGTCAAAGTATTGGAGCTTCAGTTTCAGCATTGGTCCTTCCAATGAATATTCAAGGTTGATTTCTTTAGGATTGACTGGTTTGATCTCCTTGCAGCCCAAGGGACTCTCAAGAGTCTTCTCCAGCATGACTGATAGAAAGCATCAGTTCTTTGGCACTCAGCCTTCTTTATGGTCCAATATCCATACACGATTACTGGAAAGTCCATAGCTTTAACTGTACGGACATTTGTCAGCAAAGTGATGTCTCTGCTTTTTAATTAGATTTGTTGTAGCGTTCCTTCCAAAGAGCAAACATGTTTTAATTTCATGCAGGCAGTTATCACCTGCAATGACAGTGAAGCCCAAGAAAATAAAATCTATCACCATGTCCACTTTTTCCCCATCTGTTTGCCATGAAGTGATGGAACCAGATGCAATGATCTTAGTTTTTTTTAATGTTGAGTTTTAAGCCAGCCTTTCACTCTCCTCTTTCACTCTCATCAAGAAGCTCTTAGAAGTACCTATATCTGAGTTTTGCCAACTGCATCCCATGATGTCTCTTAATACACTCCTCTTTCTTGTTTCCCTATAAATTTGTTTTCCTAAAAATTGGTCACTGGGTCTAGAAGCTTGATTAATCCAAAATGTTACTGATTGTATTTTCTCCCCTGGCTTTCAATTCCTTCAAGTTCATATAACATTGGAAATATATTTGATTTCCTTACACAAAAGTTTCAAAAAGTCTCAGGGGAAAAAAAAAGTGTCTGGAAACACTGCCCAATATTTGGTGGTGGTTTAGTTGCTAAGTCATGTCCAATGCTTGCAATTCCATAGACTGTAGACTGCCAGGTTCCTCTGTGCATGGAATTCTCAAGGCAAGAATCCTGGAGCGGGTTGTCATTTCCTGCTCCAGGGTATCTTGACCCAGGAATGGAACCCAGGTCTCCTGCACTGCAGGCAGATTCTTTACCAACTGAGCTACAAGGGAAGCTCCACCCAATATTTATCCTTATGTATTTCAGTATAAATTATTAACTTTAAACTCCTTAAAAATAAAAACAAGGACCAGGAGATAAACAGGACTGAAAATGACAAGCATCACTGCAAAAACCCCCTTGCCTTTCAACACATGATTTTCTTTTTCTCCAGAGCACTGCAGGAACTGGACAGATTAGCTAAACAGCAGGCCCTGCCTGGACCTTCCCACTCTATCACTCTCAGCATAATCTAATCTAGAGCAGTAAAACATTCATTGTAAGAGAAATAATTTGAGCATCCAGGCCTGTGCCTCCTATAGTTATTCTCTGCCTCAACAGAAAACAAATTTGGTTAACCAAAAGTCAGCTTTAGAATTAAAAAAAAAAAGCCTTTGTTCTTTACAAAAATACTTTGATATCACCCTTCAAGAAAGATGTCAGATATTAATTTGAGGCTAGAGTATTGCAGGAGTAGGGGCAGGGAAGAGAGGGTAATAGAAAATCTCCCCATGGATTGGTCATGAGCATGATCTGAGATCATGAACCTGTATGGAGAGATTTAGAGTAACTAGACTGTTGGAGAATGTAACAGAGAAAAGGTGTTGTTATCTACAAACCATGATGCAAATTAAATAGAGCTATGAACAGGTATAAATTTGAAGGAAGCCGAAGCCATGCAGCAGCCTAAACTTCACTCGGTCTTAGAAACAGAAATCTGTCACGTGAACAACACACATGTCAATGAAGAGCTGAATGAGTCCAGCAGAAAAGGAGAGAAAGCAGTCAAGAGGGCTCAGAACACTTGCATGGAGTTCAGCATAGCCTGGCATCATTGGCATTGCTGCCGCACTCAATCAACAGTGCAGAGGGGAAGCAAGGAAGGCAGAAGAAGCACCTAGAATAGGGCAATTCTGTGGACTAAGCTGTGAACCCTGCATACATTCTCTGCTGTTCTCAGCCCCTCTGACCAGAAATCATGGTGCCTCATTTCCCCTGAGCTCTGCCAGGCTTCATACCCAGTGAAATCTGATGAACTAGGATAAGTTAACAGCCTCCAGCCTCTCCCAGATGGATCTTGAAAGTGACTGGTTATCTCGGAGGTGAGCCCCTGGACATCCTTGGTCCTTCCATCTCTGGCTTCAGCAACACACTTCATAGAACTCACTGTCTGCCTTAGTTTCCCTCTAGTTTACCACCAGGCAGTGTCCCCTTTGAGTTTCACCTGGCTGAACCCTGACAGTTTGCTGTGGATGCTGAATCTGGGCCTCCTGGATCTGCAGCCCAGGGACAGTTTTAGGGGGTGCTACTACCATCCCAGTCTTCCTCAATAGAGAGAGAACTGGACCACAGGTCTTGAGTTCAATCTGGAACTTTACAAATCTCATTAAACATAGTCATTAAACTTGTGAATTCCCATTTCTTCATCTGAAAATTAAGGTTACTATTCACTACCTGCCCCATCTTTGATGGTGGTTAAATAAAAGCAAGCTAATGAATTAAGCTGTGCTTCCTCTCTTCAATGCAGGCCTTATTTTTGCCACCAGCTTTCTGGGCTCTTCTCATTTCTCCAGGAATGATCCCCCCTTGTAGGCATTTCCCACATATCCACCTTATGGATATTCCAGATGGACAGCCATGCAGTTTAGAACACTCTGGAGTAGTCTGGAAGCGTGTTAGCAGCAGCAGCAGCAGGCATAGTCTGAATGGCTAAAAACATAGCAAGGGTTTAGCTAAGCCACTAGGTAGAAGGAAATTATCATGAGTGACAGATTCTTCCAATCTTAGGTAGAGCAGCTCACCCAGGAAATAAGTTCACATGTGCACAGAGTGAAAAGCCTCACAGACCCAACCAATCTCACTGAGCTCAAGTCACTCCCACTGGAACCACTGTCAACAGAGCCACCTTTGAAAACAATAGGCAGCTTTAAACATAATGAGCTGTATTATCTACACAATGTGGTCAAACAGTAATATGACCTATCTCATAATGCACTTGGCAAAACCAAATGGATAGGGTTAAGACCACGGTCCATGGAGTCGCAAAGAGTCGGACACGACTTAACAACTGAACAACAAGCCCATTAGAGACAGTTGCTCTAAAAAATACAAGGAAAAAAGCATCCTGTTCAACAACAATCTAAACAGCCAATATATTGCAAACAAGTCAAGAGGAATAGAATTTCCCAACAAGTAAGACTTACCCTTCTCTTGAAAATGGTTTAAAACCGGAGTCGTTTGTCATGGTGAAGTCTGGTCCTTGAACAGAAGCTCTATTTTCCACAGAGGAAGGATGCTCAGCTGATGGAGAAAACAAGCAAATGCTACATGTCAGGCATTGGGTTAGGAACTTCCGTCTACTTTCTCAGTTAGTTCTCACAAAATGCCATAAGCCAGATAAAGAAATCAGTTCAGAGAGAATTCGTGACGCGCCAAGGGTGCATAGCCAGCAAATGTGGGAGTTAAGGACTTTTCCATCTCAGCCCACTGACTTCTCTGTAAAAGGCAGATTTAAAGCAGAGCACTTCCTACTCCTGTTAGCCCAACAAACCTCGTCACACGTGTACGGTTGTCATTGCGGGGGTTGGGGAGCCACAAGGTGGGAACTCGACTGAGAATGTCAGAATGGGCTACACTTCTGCTTTCACTCATGAGTCATGGTTACCATTTTGTACTTATGAAACCATGACCAAAATGGCACTGTATGGGGTAATTTTTGCATTTTAGTAATTCAAAAAAATTACACCTCTACCTTGCACAGTAGACTCTAGCCCTGAGATTTCTATTACCGAAGATTATCAAAATGCAAATCCAACCAAGAGGTCAGTATGGTGGTGGTGAATATGTAAACTGTACAGACCTTTGGGCAAAAGCTATCAAAATTTAAGATATTGAAATCTTTTGGCCTAATATTTTCTCATCTAGAAACTTAACTATAGTAAGCCCATATGGTACTCAAAAATCTGTAGATGAAGACATTCATTTCAGGATTGTTTATAAACGTGAAAAATTGAGAGCAATGCAATAGGAACTGGTTAAATAAATTATAGTACACATATAAAGTGGAATATTCCACAGCCACTAAAAAATACAAATGTGCGTTGACATAAAAAATATGCCCAAGATATGTTACTGAGAGAAAAAAAGCATATTGTAAGACAGCATGCATAAAATTATTCCATTTTTGTAAATAATAAAACATATGGTTGTATATGTGTAGGGAGAAAATCTGGAATAATATCCACCAAACTAGTCACAGTGGCTTTTTATGGGGGATGGAACTAGGAAGGGTCCTACTTTCTATTTTTTATTATTTCTATACTTGTAGAAATTCTTCTTATATGACTATTTTTACCATTAAAAAAAATTAAAAGGGGGCTTCCTTGGTGGCTTAGTGGTAACGAATCTGCCTGCCAAGGCAGGAGACATGAGTTGGATAACTGATCTGGGAAGATGCCACATACCGCAAAGCAACTCAGCCCATGCACCACAACTATTGAGTCTGTGCTCTAGAGCCTGGGAGGTGCAACTACTGAAGTCTGTATCCTTCAAAGCCCCTGCTCTGCAACAAGAGGAGCCACCGTATAGAAGCCTGAGAATCGTAACTAGAGTAGCCCCTGCTGCCTAGAGAAATCCCACAGGCAACGAAGACCCAGCACAGCCGAAAAGAAATAATTTTTCTAAAAAATTAACAGGGTCTTCCCTGGCAGTCCAGTGGTTAAGACTCCACATTGCCAATGCCAGGGTCTCAGGTTAAATACCTGGTCAGGTAACTAAGATCCCACGTGCCAGGCATTGTGGCCAGTAAATTAATGAATAAAACAAAAAATAAATTAAAAAAACTTTTTTAATAAATCCAAAAAATTAACAAAGATTTGTGTTCTATTTTTAGTTTGGGGCTGGGTGTTTGGGATATGAGACATAACCAATACTTCAAGTCTAGAACCAGAAAGGAGACTAAAGGGAACTGAAAATCTCCAAAACATGATTCTTATGTGAGAAACTATTTGAATAAGAATTTGCTGGTAGCTTTCAAACACACAGCTGCAGATATATATATAACAATATATATGATGATCCAAAACTGTCTTTGAGATTTCTGGGGGAAACGGCAGAGTTAGAGTATGTTTGTATGACTTCTCTCCCTGAAATTTATTTAAGCAAACAAGAATCAATTCTGTTCACGGTTGGGTCTATCATTTCAAGTCAGCAATCAAGTTTATTTTCAAGAAGATTCTTTAAAGGGGTGTTTGGGGGTCTCCAGAGTGAAAAAGTTGGCTTAAAGCTCAACATTCAGAAAATGAAGATCATGGCATCCAGTCCCATCACTTCATGGGAAATAGATGGGGAAACAGTGGAAACAGTGTCAGACTTTATTTTCTGGGCTCCAAAATCACTGCAGATGGTGACTGCAGCCATGAAATTAAAAGNTTTGAGTAAACTCTGGGAGTTGGTGATGGACAGGAAGGCCTGGCGTGCTGCGATTCATGGGGTCACAAACAGTCAGACACAACTGAGCAACTAAACTGAACTGAACAGGCTGACTGCAGCAGCCAGAGACAAAGATGGAGGAGAGTGCTGATTCCTAAGAGCCTCAAAGTGACACCTGACTTCCTGTCCACGTGTCATGGACCAGAGCCAGTCATGTGACCAATCTAAGTGCAAAGGAGGCTGGGAAATGTGGTGGACCACTGGATTATCTGGAGAGAGCTGGCTGCCTCTGAAATAGAAAGCTACCTGACTTCCAGGTTTTTACAAGCTCTTTACTGTCACCCATGTATACCAGCAATAGTTTTAATCAGAGGGCACTTGATGCTTCTGAACTGCCCTCTTAGCTCCTGTCTGTCTTCACTGAATCAATATAATGCAGGTCATTTACTGAGTGTCTAAAAATCTAGGTTAGACTGGAATACAGAGTAAGACTCAGCTTCACCCTTGAGAATAGAGGGACTTCCCTGGCGGCCCAGCAGTTAAGCCTTCACCTTCCAATGTAGGGGATGTGGATTTGATCCCTGATCAGGGAGCTGGGATCAGAGGGGCTTCCCAGGTAGCACTGATTGTAAAGAACCCACCTGCCAATGCAGAAGACATAAGAGACATGGGTTTGATCCCTGGGTCGGGAAGATCCCCTGGAAAAGGATATATAATACATGTTTAAAGATATACAACCATAATACAGAGGAAAATTAAATGGTGACTAAATGTACAAATCAAGTTTCATTAGAGAAATAATTCCATCAGGAAGAATATGGAGTATGAGCTTGGGAAGTGCAGAATTCTGACTAAGCTTGCAAAGGCTCCTGAAAGGCAGAGGCATGGGAAGAGAATAAGGGAAGGCAGGGGGTGTGACTGTGACGACATGGGTGGGGGAGCAGGAGGGAAGCGTTTGATGTGTCTGGAACATCAGTAAATGCAGGTTAAGAAGTGGCTGGAGATGGGATGGGAAGTTAGCATGAGGCGGTGACTGCCCCTGGGCTGGTCTGGACTTTGGTCTAAAAGCCACAGAGACAACCTGCGGGTCTGGGGGAAAGGAAAGTACCCAACCCTCCTTTAGAAAGACAAGCCAGGAAGCAGACTCCAGACCAGCCAGGAAGCTGCTGCAGGGGCTCCAGAGAGGGTCCTGACTCCAATGGCCCACCTCCTGCCAGGAGCCTCCTGCATTTGAATCTCCCCAGGTGCCGAAGATCGCAGAAGCTTTCCAGGTGTACATGCATAGACATGACGTTACCAGTCCAAACTCATCTCTTCTCGTCCCCATACTCAATGTCATCAGCAAATGCCATCAGCTCTGCCTCCAGAACAAACCCTGAATCCGACCACTCCTCCCAGCTCCTGCCCTTGCAACCGAACCCAAGCCTCCTTCCTGTCTCGAGAGCACCACACACGCCTTTCAGAGGCCCCTCTGCTGTTACCCTGAGCCGTCCACACTGCCTCGCCCCCAGCCCCACACCAATGCCCGGCACCCAGCAAGCCCTCAGCAAAGGCGTGTGTGTTCATGAAGCAGCTGTGCATGCTTAGTCATTCAGTCGTGTCCAACTCCATTCGACCCCATGGACTGTAGCCCACCAGGTTCCTCTATCCATTGGATTTCCTGGGCAAGAAAACTGGAGTCGGTTGCCATTTCCTTCTTTAGGGGATCTTCCCAACCCAGGGACCAAACCCATGTCTCCTGGGTCTCCTGTACTGGCTGGCAGATTCTTTACCACTGAACCACCTGGGAAGCCCCAGTGAAGCTGCTAATAAATGGCAATATCAGAACATCAAGTGAAATAAAAATGAGGTTTACAGGCTAAGAGCCTAAGAGGCTGAGCTCCATTCCTCCTATGGACCTTAAGAAATATCTCAGACCCCATTCTCATTCCAAGCACCTCCACTCAGGTTTAGTTCAGGCTCAGCTTGGCTTCTTCCTCAAAGGCAGGACAGGGGTATTTATCAAGAGCGACCAGAGGCCAGAGGAAATGCCTGAGAGCCCCACAGAGCCAGAGCAGCCACCTGGCAGGTGCCTCCCTGCACCTGACTGGGAGGGGGGAGAGGGTGAAGGTGGTGCCCCCCAGACCAGTGAGGAGGGGAAGGTGGTGAAGCGGGCCCTGGCCCCCAAGACAGGACACTGGGTCTTGGGAAATGTGTCTGCTCCCAGCCTGCGCATCACTGATCCTCTCAGATCTCAAAGGTGTTTCATAAATAAAAGAACACAACCCCTGGTGTCTCTGAAAAGGGAAAGTGTTAGTCACTCAATCGCATCCGAATTTTTGCAACCCCATGGACTGTAGCCCACCAAGCTCTTCTGTCCGTGGGGATTCTCCAGGCAAGAATACTGAGTGGGTTGCTATTCCCTTCTCCAGAGGATCTTCCCAATCCACGGGATTGAACCAGCTCTCTTGCATCATGGGTAGATTCTTTTTACTACTGAGCCACAATAAAACAAAGTGATGTTTGGGCAAGTAGCTTGCACCCTGAGTGTGGATGAAGATGTCTGACCACGTGTCCACTCAGGGTGGGGGGACAGAGTCCCTCCCTGTGCAAGGGGAAAGGAGGAACTGATGCTTATAGGAAGGTGGCAGGAAATTATTTGCAGTCATCTTGAGAGCCAATGAATGGTTTGCCTGCTCAGAAAGACTTGAAGATTTGCATCTGTGATGCCTCCTGTTGTTTTGACAGAGTCCTTTTTTTTAAAGCTTAAAAAGGGGAGTAGAAGGAAATGTGACCATTAAGCTAGTAAATGAGCTTTGGGGAGGCCCCGCTGTATGATAAGCCGTCGTCAGCGGTTCCCAGTACGCCACAGATCTCCCGTTTGCATGCCCAGGACTGAGCTCAAGTCACTGGGCCGTCTCTGGCCACAACTGAGTCCCGAGCTCACCTCTGCCTGTTTCAGGCTGTGTCCATTCGTCTCTTAAGATTCAGGTAAGAGTGATTCTATAAAGACAACAAGAAAGAGAATGGACATGAGCGAGAGTAAAAGGGAGAGAGAAAGTGTATGGTTTTGTACCAGGGGGAAAAAAATCCATCTCTTTGCTTTCAGTACCTGATCCATTTTCTCCACCCGAAAGGTAGGAACTCCCTACCTGTAAATTAAGGACATCAGAAATCGACTGAGTGGCCTGACACAGGCCCTCCTGGGCTTCACCCCAGAAACCCTGATTCAGGGTATGCGTGGGTGTATTTATAACGTGGGGGCAGGGGAGGGCATAACATCTGTATTTTTAATGCCCTGGGTAATCATGAGTCAACTGAGTAAGTCGAAACTCCCCTGGCTGTCCATTGGTTAAGAGGCCACACTTACATTGCAGGGGCCACAGGTTCAGTCCTTGGTCAGGAAATGAAGATCCAGCATAGGGGATAAAACACACACACACACAAAGAGAGAAAGAGTATAAGCTGTGAACCACCCTAATGGGGAAGAGGGTCTGAAATGACGCTGGCCACAGAAGGCTGTGCCCACTGAGCAAGATTCCTTCTAGAAGAGTCACTTATCAGCCATGCGAAGCTCCAAGTTACAGAGGCTCACAAGACCCCAGAATATTGGCCTGAAGACATTAGTCAAGGTCTTTATCAGTAGCAGCTGTGAATTTGAGTATTGAGTTGGCTTTCGATGTCCCTCTCCTCCCACTCTTAGCCTCTCCTGACTCCATCCATTCATCCAAGATGTACTGAGCACCAGGCCCCATCCAGCAGAGGCCCCAGGACACAACAGAGATAGTCCTTCCCTCCTAGCAGGTGCTGTTCCAGTGGAGAGGAGCAGGAAGCAGTCATTCCACAGACAGCCGTCTAAGAGCTATAATCAACATGGGCCAAGAAGCATATGGAATGACCTCTTTTTCTCCATCACTGTGCCAAGTTTGAAGGGCACAAAGCTTCAACAATCACAACGCCTAGGTTCCAGAAACCCACCACCTATTAGGGGAGACACATGAACAGGCCATTCTAAATTAAAATGTATATGGAGAACACTATGAGGTTTCCTGAAATACTAAAACTAGAGCTAGCAGCTGACCCTGCAATCCCACGCCTTGGCCTATACCCAGAAAAAACCATAATTTGAAAAGATACATGCACCCCAGTGTTCAATGCAGCACTATTTATAATAGTGGCACCTATAATCAATGGACTGTTAGTCATAAGAAAGAATGAAATAAAACCATTTGCAGCAACGTGGATAGACCTAGAGATTGTCATTACTGAGTGAAGCCAGACAGAGGGAAACCAAGATCATGTGACATCACTTACATGTGGAACCATTTTTTAAAAATGAACTTATTTACAAAATAGAAATAGTTATAGATGTAGTAAACAAACTTATGTTTACCAGGGAGTATTAGACAGGGATAAACTGGGAGACTGGGATTGATATATATACACACTGCTATATACAAAACAGACAGCTAATAAGGACCTACTGTATAGCACAGGGAACTCACTCACTACTCTGTAACGATCTATATGGGGAAAGAATCTAAAAAGAGAGTGGATACATGTATATGCGTAACTGATTCACTTTGCCAAACACCAGAAACTAACACAACACTGTAAATCAACTTTACTCCAATAAAAATTAACAGCAACAAAAAAAAAAATACTAGCATGTAAAATGGAAATTAGAAAAGATATAAAACTCGAGATGAGAGAATTAAGAGAGAGAATCTGCAAGCATGCAAGATGCTTAGAAGAGTGCCTGGCACATAGTAAATACTCAGTAAATATGAATCATCATTACTAGATGATGCACGTAGGGTATCCTGCAGGTAGAATGAAGTAGTATAGGAGCACCTGGCTGAGGTGGTTGGGAAACAACCGAAAGGAAATAACACCTGAGCTGGGTTCCAAAGGCTGACGAGGAAGAATCAGTCTCCATCATCTCAGCTGGAGGATGCTGATAACAACGGCCAGCCTCCTTGGTGCTCTCACTGCACCCCAGGCGCTGTGTCATCCTCATTTCACAGGTGGGGCCCCCAAAGGTCTAACAGCTAAAGGTCACAAGCACAGCAAGTGGAAGACCAAGGGCCTCAATGCCATCTTAAGACCTGAAGCCAAAGGCATCTTAATCTAGACGCTAAGTTTTTTCTAGTTATTATATGGTGGCATTTTAAAAACCATATAACTTCTGGGACTTCCCTGGCAGTCCAGTAGTTAAGACTGACTGCACCTTCCAATGCAGAGGGTACAGGTTCAATCCCTCGTCAGGGAGCTAGGATCCCACATGCCAGGTGGCCAAAAACCATTAAACAGAAACAACATTGTAACAAATTCAACAAAGATTTTTTAAATGCTCCACTTTTTTAAAAAAATCTTTAAAATTTTTTTTTAAAAATTTTTTTAATTTTAATTTAATTTTTTTTTAATTAAAAGATACAACTTCAATAAAGAACAAAAAATGTATAAATATGCATGTACCCGCAACCTGGAATTGTTATAATCATTTTCATATGTGCTTCAGTTACTTTTCGTAAAGGCACCAAAACACTATGGAAATAGCCTCTTTGGACTTCTCTCCAATTCCATTGCTCTCCTTCCCCAAAGATCACATCTACGTGGCCCTGCTGTGACACTTCAGCTCTCATTGGACCACATGTGTAGGTATCCAGAAAGAGTAAGATAGCTGTAACAGTAAGTAACAAGTTGTACTGTATGTTTTAAATAGCCACCTAAACTGTCTCATTCCCTATGGGGAAAGTTACTCCGTAACTTGTCTTTTTTCAGGCCATATTATACTTTGCATGTGATATGATAAGGCTTAAGAGATTGGATTCCCAGTATTCTATCTCATGCCTCTGCAGATGTGTTGGTGGGGAGGAGCCCGCTGATGGACACTAAGCTGTTTCTACCTTCCCACCCCCAGTAACACTACTGCTCTGAACATCATTAAACAAGGCAAGAATTTCTTCAGAAGCTGAACCTCTCACCTTAACATGTTATTCATCCCTGCATGTGTGCTCAGTTGCTCAGTCATGTCCATCTCTTGGCAACCCCATGCACTGTAGCCCACCAGGCTCCTCTGTCCATGGGGCTCTCCAGGCAAGAATACTCCAGTGGGTAGCCTTCCCTTCTCCAGGGGATCTTCCTGACCCAGGGATCAAAGCTGCATCTCCTGCATTGGTGGGTGGATTCTTTACCTCTGAGCCACCAGGGAAGTTACTAATTCCCTAAGGAAATATTAAGACAAAAAATGGAGGTTAGGTACAGCCAGCTGGTGCTCTAAAGCAAACACTTAGGAAAACCCCTCCCACCTATACTGATGAGTCCTTGAAAACTGAAGGGACTTTGCTTCATTTGATAGATAGCAGCACAAATGAGCCATAACCTGGTTAATCTCCTCAGTTTCAGAGTTGAGAGGACAGCCCTCTTGGCCATAGATGAGAATCGCCTAGAAAGGTTTAGCATCACCGGAGATGCATGATTTCATCGGTGTGGGCAGGTTTCACTGGCACCGTTGGTTCCTCACACATGGCTAGAAGCCCTGCCCTGAAACATGCCACGGGTTCACGTCCACCTTGGGACAGACAGGAACGCTCCTCCCCCACCTTCTTGGCACTCTCCTCCCAACCCCCATGGCACTCCCACCCCACCCATTCCAGGTTGCACAGAAGAGAAGAGCCTGTACTGGCTGCCCCAGGTGCTCCAGTCTTCCTCTGGTGCCCTGGCAGAAATTTGTCATAGGGATCCTGAAAGAACACAGCAAACTCCCGGACTGCATTCATTTGCGCTACTGGAAGCTGAGAAGGAAACTCTAGTCAAGGAAAAACTAGGAGAGGAGAAGCAATATTACAACTGCATACACTCAGTGATCAGGGCATTTATATTGGTTTGACCAAATAGTTCGTTTGAACAAAGTTTTTGACCAACCCAATATCATACAAAGTATATGACTCTTGTGTCTGGGAAGAAGAGTAGCCAATATGAGACTTTACAACAACGTTGATAGGGAACCCAGGCATCTATGCCCATTTAACAATTGAATAAACAAGGTTCCAAAGAGTGGACTTAAATCAGGGCTCCCAGACTTTGTTTATGTATCAGCAAAAGAAAAAAAAAAAATGTGATGGCGAGACAGGCTATTTATCTTGTCCATTGACATTTTTAAATGCCACCTCCTATCACCATCTAAAAACAAAAGAATAATAACAACAATATCAAAAAGAAAACAAAGACCCTTATCTTAGAATAAAGTCCTTAAAATTTAATACGTTTAGCCTTAGACAAAATGTAATCTATTGTTCTTATTTTTTCTGCATTTTTCTGCAGGTGGTGAAAACTTTGTCGTAGGCTGGTGTGGCAGGGAACTCTTGAGTTAGAGCACACAATTTTAGAATGACAAAATATCTTTCAAATAACCATGTTCAACCAGCCCTATGATGCTTGAGTTCCCTGTGTAATATACTTGAGTAGCATGTGTCCAGCTAGTTGTAAGAACAACATTCCGATCAGACCGTTTTGACACATGGACATCTTGACATGTGGAGTATAATATTATAATTGAGGCTTTGGGGTAACGGTACAAAAAACCAACCACTCCAGAATTCAAAAACGTGAATCAGTGTTTTCAACTCTCACCCCAGCTCTACCCCAGAGGCCCGTCACTGATCGTCAATATCACCATATCTCCATCTTCAAGCAAATCAAAAGGGACAAGTGCCAGTGTGGGGTGGGGGTCCCACAGATCTATCAAGAATGCGACCTGGGTCAGGGNTTTTTTTTAATTAAAAGATACAACTTCAATAAAGAACAAAAAATGTATAAATATGCATGTACCCGCAACCTGGAATTGTTATAATCATTTTCATATGTGCTTCAGTTACTTTTCGTAAAGGCACCAAAACACTATGGAAATAGCCTCTTTGGACTTCTCTCCAATTCCATTGCTCTCCTTCCCCAAAGATCACATCTACGTGGCCCTGCTGTGACACTTCAGCTCTCATTGGACCACATGTGTAGGTATCCAGAAAGAGTAAGATAGCTGTAACAGTAAGTAACAAGTTGTACTGTATGTTTTAAATAGCCACCTAAACTGTCTCATTCCCTATGGGGAAAGTTACTCCGTAACTTGTCTTTTTTCAGGCCATATTATACTTTGCATGTGATATGATAAGGCTTAAGAGATTGGATTCCCAGTATTCTATCTCATGCCTCTGCAGATGTGTTGGTGGGGAGGAGCCCGCTGATGGACACTAAGCTGTTTCTACCTTCCCACCCCCAGTAACACTACTGCTCTGAACATCATTAAACAAGGCAAGAATTTCTTCAGAAGCTGAACCTCTCACCTTAACATGTTATTCATCCCTGCATGTGTGCTCAGTTGCTCAGTCATGTCCATCTCTTGGCAACCCCATGCACTGTAGCCCACCAGGCTCCTCTGTCCATGGGGCTCTCCAGGCAAGAATACTCCAGTGGGTAGCCTTCCCTTCTCCAGGGGATCTTCCTGACCCAGGGATCAAAGCTGCATCTCCTGCATTGGTGGGTGGATTCTTTACCTCTGAGCCACCAGGGAAGTTACTAATTCCCTAAGGAAATATTAAGACAAAAAATGGAGGTTAGGTACAGCCAGCTGGTGCTCTAAAGCAAACACTTAGGAAAACCCCTCCCACCTATACTGATGAGTCCTTGAAAACTGAAGGGACTTTGCTTCATTTGATAGATAGCAGCACAAATGAGCCATAACCTGGTTAATCTCCTCAGTTTCAGAGTTGAGAGGACAGCCCTCTTGGCCATAGATGAGAATCGCCTAGAAAGGTTTAGCATCACCGGAGATGCATGATTTCATCGGTGTGGGCAGGTTTCACTGGCACCGTTGGTTCCTCACACATGGCTAGAAGCCCTGCCCTGAAACATGCCACGGGTTCACGTCCACCTTGGGACAGACAGGAACGCTCCTCCCCCACCTTCTTGGCACTCTCCTCCCAACCCCCATGGCACTCCCACCCCACCCATTCCAGGTTGCACAGAAGAGAAGAGCCTGTACTGGCTGCCCCAGGTGCTCCAGTCTTCCTCTGGTGCCCTGGCAGAAATTTGTCATAGGGATCCTGAAAGAACACAGCAAACTCCCGGACTGCATTCATTTGCGCTACTGGAAGCTGAGAAGGAAACTCTAGTCAAGGAAAAACTAGGAGAGGAGAAGCAATATTACAACTGCATACACTCAGTGATCAGGGCATTTATATTGGTTTGACCAAATAGTTCGTTTGAACAAAGTTTTTGACCAACCCAATATCATACAAAGTATATGACTCTTGTGTCTGGGAAGAAGAGTAGCCAATATGAGACTTTACAACAACGTTGATAGGGAACCCAGGCATCTATGCCCATTTAACAATTGAATAAACAAGGTTCCAAAGAGTGGACTTAAATCAGGGCTCCCAGACTTTGAGATTTTATGTATCAGCAAAAGAAAAAAAAAAAATGTGATGGCGAGACAGGCTATTTATCTTGTCCATTGACATTTTTAAATGCCACCTCCTATCACCATCTAAAAACAAAAGAATAATAACAACAATATCAAAAAGAAAACAAAGACCCTTATCTTAGAATAAAGTCCTTAAAATTTAATACGTTTAGCCTTAGACAAAATGTAATCTATTGTTCTTATTTTTTCTGCATTTTTCTGCAGGTGGTGAAAACTTTGTCGTAGGCTGGTGTGGCAGGGAACTCTTGAGTTAGAGCACACAATTTTAGAATGACAAAATATCTTTCAAATAACCATGTTCAACCAGCCCTATGATGCTTGAGTTCCCTGTGTAATATACTTGAGTAGCATGTGTCCAGCTAGTTGTAAGAACAACATTCCGATCAGACCGTTTTGACACATGGACATCTTGACATGTGGAGTATAATATTATAATTGAGGCTTTGGGGTAACGGTACAAAAAACCAACCACTCCAGAATTCAAAAACGTGAATCAGTGTTTTCAACTCTCACCCCAGCTCTACCCCAGAGGCCCGTCACTGATCGTCAATATCACCATATCTCCATCTTCAAGCAAATCAAAAGGGACAAGTGCCAGTGTGGGGTGGGGGTCCCACAGATCTATCAAGAATGCGACCTGGGTCAGGGAAGAGCTATGAGTCAGGAAGAGGCCTGGGATGGGGGCGGAGGAGGGGGGGAATGGACCAAAGGCATCTGTTTCATACTCAGTTCAAAACAGATGAAAGTCTAATAAGTAGGATTAAAATCACTTGTTATGTCCTGCTGCTGCTGCTACTGTTAAGTCGCATCAGTCATGTCCGACTCTGTGCGACCCCATAGACGGCAGCCCAACAGGCTACTCTGCCCCTGGGATTCTCCAGGCAACAACACTGGAGTGGGTTGCCATTTCCTTCTCCAATGCATGAAAGTGAAAAGTAAAAGTGAAGTCGCTCAGTCGTGTCCAACTCTTAGCGACCCCAAGGACTGCAGCCCACCAGGCTCCTCCGACCATGGGATCCTCTAGGCAAGTTATGTTCTACTATTGCCAAAAAATCAATTAGTGTTGATTCTCTCCTAAAAGTCTTATCACAATGGCCATGGTGACAATTCACGGCAACACTGCATGAAAGTTTCCGTAACATCAAGATGGTTGTGTCGATTGCAGAATCTGGTATGATTATCTCCAATAACAATCATCTAAAGCCTC
Organism: Neotragus pygmaeus; assembly: GCA_006410875.1. Lineage (NCBI taxonomy): Eukaryota > Metazoa > Chordata > Mammalia > Artiodactyla > Bovidae > Neotragus > Neotragus pygmaeus. The sequence goes on from SJYV01032831.1 coordinate 1,223,109, forward strand.
TTGGATGGTCCGTGGACAATAACAGCCAATGGACATGAGCTTGAGCAAACTCCAGGAGATGGTGAAGGACAGGGAAGCCTGGCGTGGTGCAGTCCATGGATTTGCAAAGAGTCGGACTGAGCGAGTGAACAAGAGCAACAAAAGTCCCTTTAGACACCTGTGCAACTGTTAGGGAGATCTTCTCTAAGGGCAACTAAGGTGTATATCTCCGTGACTTCTGCCACGATCCCAGATCTCACCAAAAGGGCCTCTTCGAAAGAAACTGATTCCTCTTCCTCATGACAGTGCTTCAGATCATCACACCTTCCCCCAAATCACGCCTTCAGGCCAGGGCCTCAGTCCTCCATGAGTTCCTGATGCCACGTGGTTTCACATCCCCTCCCAGCCTTGCACACCACCCTCTGGGTGTGTTTCAACTTGTCTCTAGTGTTCTGCCAGTGCAGCACGCAGAATCCGATTCAGTTCTCCAGACGGGGCCCTCCCCTTGCCCTGTCCGTGCTGGATGCACTCTCTGTTCACCCATCCTAAGAGCACCCTATGTTTTTTGTCATCCAGGTCCCACCACTGATGATGTCAGCACGTGGACCTAAGCCTGGGTCTTCCAGCGTGTTAGCCGGGACACCCCGCCCTGCGCCACACAGTCTTGAGGCTCCCTTGCTTGTGCGCACGCTAAATCGCTTCAGACATGTCCGACTTTTTGCCACTCCATGGACTGTAGCCCGCCAGGCTCCTCTATCTATGGGGACTCTCCAGGCAAGAATACTGGAGTGGGTTGCCATGCCCACCTCCAGGGGATCTCCCCAACCCAGGGATCGAAGCAGCATCTCTTACATCTCCTGCATTGGCAGGCAGGTTCTTTACCATTAGCACCCCCTGCGAAGCCCTGAGGCTCCCTTGGCCCCGTCCTAACAGGAGAGGGAGATGTGAGCACAGTGCTGCTGGTGGGGAGCTCCATCCAGAACCAGACACAGCGCTCAGCCTGAGACGCACTCCTTCCCTTTGCCCCGGTGAGTGCTGGCTTGTTGGCGTTGCTTGCTATTCAGTCACCAAGTCGTGTGTGACTCTTCTGAGACCCCGTGGACTACAGCCCACTGGGCTCCTCTGTCCACGACGTTTCTCGGGGAAGAATACTGGAATGCATTGCCATGCCCTTTTCTAGGGGAATCTTCACGACTCAGGGATGGAACCCAAGTCTCCTAGTATTGCAGGTGGATTCCTTACTGCTGAGCCACCTGGGAAGCCCAAGTGCTAGTTAGACGCCCTCTAAGTATTAATACAAGCAGCACGGCCTCCAGCTGATTGGACCACATCTGAGACTCTCCTGCTACCAGCCATAATCTCCCTGGCACAGCAATTGCTTGAAGGAATTGAAAGCTGGCAGTTCCTGAGGAATTGTACAGAACCCCTGGCAGCCCCACCCCCAGATTGCCTTTGAAGGTCGCCTGCCTGGGGACAGGTGTCTCACCCCCTCTCAGAGTCACCCCTGGGAACAGTAGCAGGATTTGACATAGTGACATTCAATGCTTGAACAAGCAGCAAAAATTAGAGAAACTTCCAAGGGGAATGAAATCAGTAGGAGATACATCATCTACCACTTTTGATTGACTTTCCCTCAGCATGAAAATTTCTCTTCTGCAATGAAAGTTCCCTGACTCTGCCCCCGCTTCCCTTCACTGTATTTCCCTTTAAAGCATCTCATATGGTGGGTGAGACAGTCATTAAGACATTAAGATTATGAAACGCTTATAGATATGCATTTAACAATGGATCCTTGCAGCAAATGTTCTCATGGTGAATAAATCCTGATTAAGCTGGCTGTTAATCATAGACCCGAACATCTAACTAAACACATACACACACAAATACACACGAGCTGTAAAACCATCACAAGCTAGAATCTCTAGCAAACTAGGGCTTCAGCTATGAGAAGTTCCCCATTAGTGATAAAACTGCAGGGTAGAAGAAATTCACCAAATTCCTAATTTAGAACAAAATACCTTTTAAGAGGGTCCCAGAAGGATGTGGTCCATTCACTGTCCCAATGAATCTTAATTCCTCAACCATCCACCCATCCTCTCCACTAATTCTGGATGCTGCCAGAAGCCAGCCTCTCTGATTCTCATTATTCCTGTTAATATTAATAAAGATGGCGGAGCTAACAAAAAGAAACCGTGTCTCAGCACAGAGGAGACCATTCCCCACCACAGGACATCAACACTCAGATTTCATTAGCATCCATGTGACTTCTGCCAGGGGAAGAGATGCGCATGGAGACAAGACTGCTTCGATACACAGTGTTTTCTTCTCATTATACGGACACTTTCAAGAATATTCTAAATGCAAAACAAATTAGGTATGGCATGAGGCCGCAGGACACACTGTTCACGGTGGGAAATGGCAAGGTGGCTGCAGATGAGGAATCTGTGGTATGGCTGGTGCCCTGCCCACATGGCAAGAGTTTGCGTTGAGAGGCTCCCTAGGGGTTTCCGTGTGGTTACACAAGCTTGGGAAAGGACCTTACCCGTAAGTCCTCAGCCTGAAGGAAACCAGATGGGCAGAAACCCTCTTCTGTTCTCCAGCCTGTGTAGACAGGAGGAGTGAGGACAGGGCAGGGTTCCCATCCACACCTGCCTGGGAAGCCAGGCCAGGGCTCTGCAGAACCACTCGGGCACTCCGAGATGAAAGCCCGTGGTTTGTCATAAAGCTCTTGAGGTCTGCAGAAATGTCCAGGGTTGTATGTCGCCTGCCGTCCCCACTGAAAAAGCAGAGTCAGTCAGAGTCCAGTGACTGTGCAGGTATGTGTGTGGCAGATGGTGACCTGCTTCACTTCCTCCTGTTGAGCTGCGTGTTTCTCCAGGTGCATGTGCACATGTGTGTAAGACAGAGAGACAGAGATGGGGACAGAGGCAGAGCTGACATTGGCACAGCTGAGAACGGCAAGGCTGGCTGAGCGCTCAAGTCCCAGATCACTGAACTTGGATTTGTCATTAACTCCTGGCCATCATGCTGTTACCTACATGTACATGTGCACATGTGTGAATGCACACACAGAAACTGGGTTAAGAAAAAGGCTCACTGCTATTTCTTCTGGTTTCTAGAAGAATAGGGAAGCCGAGGATGGAAGTGAGCTGAGCGTGAGAATTCCTGGCCAACTCTACCCATTCTCTCCCATTTAAGGCTGACTTTGTGAGCTCTCAGCTGGCTCGCNGGTCTGTGGTGGTTGTGGCCCACGAGATGCTGGGTGTGTGGCCGCGTCCACTTGCTGGGGCGCCGCCGGCTTGCCAGGTGGCTCCGGGCCGTCATGAGCCGCGCTGCTCGGGCACCAGCCATCTGCCCTCCAGTGTTCTCTTTTCTGTGCTTTACTTTTAAAAAGCGTTTTTATCGTGATGAAGTACATACAACATTTATCTTTTTAACCATTTTTAAGTGTACAGTTCAGTGGCATTGATTACATTCACATTGTTGTGCAACCATCGTTACTACCTGCAGAAATTTTTTGTCTTTCCAAACTGAAATTCTCCTCATTAAACAATAACTCATTCCTGCCTCCTGCAGCCCTTGTGACCCACCAGTCTACTTTCTGTCTCTTTGACCTCTCATGACTGAAATCATACAGAGTTTGTCCTTCTGTGTCTGGCTTGTTTCACTTTGGCATGATGTCTTCAGGATTCATCCACACTGTGGCACGTATCAGAACACCCTTGCTTTCGGAGGCTGAGTGATATCTAGGGGCTATGTGTAGGCCCCATGGTATTCTTTCATTCAGCTGGTTGGGTTGCTGCTACCTTTAGGTTTTTCTCAGTAATGCTGCTGTAAATGTGGCTGTGTAAAGATGTGCTTGCGGAGAAGGCGCTGGCACCCCACTCCAGTATNAATGATGTCTACTCCCGTGGGCCTGTGGGTGTTGAAAATGTGTCTCATTGGTCAGAAACCCCATATCACTTGCTTCTCTTAGTCCTAGATTCTTTAACTGCAAAATCAATTTTGCCCCTACAGTCTGGAGACCCAAGAAAGCTATAAGGAAAGAGCAGAGTTGACCACAAACTCTTTATTGTGTAAACCATCCATTTACATACAAAAGGAATAGGGCAGAGCCTTACCCAGCAGCATTCTACCAAGCTCTGCAATTTGATCATTGACCTAGATACCTGAGTTCTTGGAAAATTCCAGATGGCCTATACCAAATAATACAAGAACACATTTATGGTACACTAACAGATAGTTGGTGCTTCCCAGGTGGTTATATATAAAGAATCTGCCTACCAATGCAGGGATGAGGGTTTGATCCCTGGGTCAGGAAGATCCTCCAGAGATGGAAATGGCAACCCGCTCCAGTATTCTTGCCTGGAGAATCTCATGCACAGAGGAACCTGGCAAGCTACAGTCCATGGGGTCACAAAAGAGTCAGACACAATTTAGCGACTAAATAATAACAGATAGTTTGTCTTCAAATAAGAATGTTCTAATCTTGCTTTAGCATCAGTAACATAAGAATTGAAATTTTCATCCTTCACTTCATGGTTATAAGTTGATACAAGCATCCTGGATGAAATATTTCAGCATCTGTTTTCATAAAGTAAACGCATATGAAAACTGAAGTAAGGAGAGTTCCAATTGTGCCTGCCTGCATTGGCAAAATAAAGTCAACATTGGAAACACTGTCTGAAAATCCAGTCCCGAGACCATGAAGAGAGAACTCCATATGAGTCTAGCATCAAAACAGGCTCTACAAGTAGGAAATAATTTAAATATTCAAAAAGAATTACAAATTAATTTGCCATTTGTCCATTTAATGGATGCTTTTCAGGACACTGAGCAATTCAACCCATCTCCAAAAGTCAACACTTATTCAATGTAGAGTCAAAAAAATTCAAAGTGTCAGTGCCCTGAGCTGCCTGAGTTCTTCTGAAAAGAAAAAGTGTGCTCCCCAGCTCAGCCACCTAATTGAGTCCTCTAGATACATCACAACCCAAGTAACTCCCCAAAGGAGAAAATGCCCAAGGACTTGAAAAGAGAAAGTGCTTCACACCTGCAAGCCCAGAGAGACCCACTCATCCTTGAGTGTCAGGAAAGAAGAAGCCAAAAATGGCTCTTAAACAGGCAGCCCCTGGGGAGGGCACGGCTGTGTCTGCAGCTAGGAATTTTACTTCCTTTCGTCTCAGTGAGTAACATTCAGATCACAGCTCCAGCTGCTAGCAGATCTGTTCATGTGCCAACTGTGGCTGGTGAGGCCCTCCTTTCTCTGCTAAAAATATATGACTGTGCTATGCTCAGTTGCATTCGGCTCTTTGCTATCTTTTGGACTGAAGCCCACTAGGCTCCTCTGTCTATGGGATTTTTCAGGCATGAACACTGGAGTGGGTTGGCATTCCCTCCTCCAGGGGATCTTCCTGACCCAGGAATTGAACTCATGTCTCCTGTGTCTCCTGCACTAGCAGGTGGATTCTATACTCGCTGAGCCATCTGGGAAACCCATACTAAAAATATACATTTCACCTCTTTTTCCGGAGCATGACCAAGGGATGCTTTCCATCAATGCTAATTGCGAATGTGATTCCTGGCACATTTAACTCTGAGGAACACTGACACGAGGCCAGATTCAGCTACTCTTGACATCTTATAGGAATGACTTTCACTCTCATCTTCCCTGGGGCCCTTAGCAAGCTGGAACCTGTAGCTGGCTATTAAACCATCAGCCATGATGGGGTGGGGAGGAAAGAAGGAACTTCCTAATCCTTTCCTATTTGACTCATACAAGCTTCCTCAGAGAAAGAGCATATTGAGAGGGAGTATTCTCACACAAGCCCAAAATGTATACAAATCAAGGATCTCAGGTCTTACTGATGTGTCTGCCCTGACACTGTCCCAGAGCAGATTCAGAAAAGTAAAGTAGGGGACTCCCCTGGTTGGCTAAGATTCCATGCTGCCAATGCAGGGGGCCCAGGTTTGATCTCTGGTCAGGGAAAGAAATCCTACATGCCACAACCAGGAGTTTGCATGCCACAACTGAAAAAAAAAAAAAATCCTACATGCTGCAACTAAAGATTCCCACATGCCACAACAAAGATTAAAGATCCCGCCTGCAGCCCATATCACTTTGGCCAGCAAGGCTTCTCTTTACAGACCATTTCAGCAGCAGAGAGAAAGAAGGCGGCCTAATGATGCCAACGACAATGCTCTAAGCACTTTTCTCCATGCATGAAGCTGGGCAGTGACCAAGGAAGATGAAACTGCATCCCCTTCAGGCCCGTTCATTGGCTGTTTTGAATATCCAGGTGTGCATGGTGGCATTTAGAAACTGAAGAGCTGAGCAGCCTGAACAATGAGTTAAACATCTATGTTCTCGAATAAACTTCGGGCAGATAAAAGTGAGGAGCTTCAGGCAGGAAAACACTGCCTTTATTTTTCTGGTTTGTTAGATGTGGTTCAAGTAAATGCCTCCCCTCCTCTGTTAGCAGCTCTTCCTCTGTCCCCGCCCCATCTGAGCTTTCTTCTTGGTCTTCTGCAGAAAATCAAAAGGGTGGGAACCAGAGCTTAACGTAGAGTCAAGTGAATACTGTGTTCAAGTCCTCCAGCATGTACTAAGCATCATGATATCCAGGTCACAATACGCAGTATTAGCGTTACAATATGGCTCCATGGTAAATGAGTTCCCACTCTTTTTGAGGAAAAAAGGGTGCATATTCTCTTGCATTTAGCAGAAACTCAGAAGTTATTTGATGTATATCTGCATGCATGATTAATCCTGCAATCATATTGTAGGTCCAGAGGCCCCCAGACCTTTCATTAAAGATTGTTCGTTTATTTACTGTTAGTTTCGGCTGCGCTGGGTCTCTGCTGCCGCCCGTGCAGGTTTTCTCCAGTTGCACAAGCAGGGACTACTCTCTAGTTGCAGTGCATGGGCTTCTCATTGCAGCAGCTCTCTTGCTGCAGAGCACAGGCTCTAGGGTGCACAGTCTTCAGAAGTTGCAGCTCCTGGGCTCTAGAGCACAGGCGCATTAGTTGTGGCACACGGGCTTAGTCGCCCTGAGGCATGGGGGATATTTCTAGAGCAAGGGTCAAACACATGTTCCCCTGAATTGGCAGGCAGATTCTTAACCACTGGACTACCAGTGGGAAAGCTCCACCCCCACAGCCTTTCTAAAAATGAAGACCATGCCAATTTTGCTCTCTGTGATCCCTCCACATAGTGGAAAGATCACACAGTTTTCACTGATAAGCAGGAGTGATAACAATATTGTTTAATAGCAGGGTTTCTCCATAAGAAATCTGATGAAATGCCCGGTGAAAGCATTAAAAACCCTCAGGATACATTATTAAATATTCTTATAAACACTTGGTCCTATTTGTCTTTTCAAAGAATAAATACCTATAAACACAACTGAGCTGTAAAAAGTAGTACTTTATTTCAAGCCTATAAAAACTGTAGGCTGGTTTTCAGGTTACTATTGAGAGTCAATAAAAATGCTATCAAATCAAAATTCATTTCAAATCTCACCAAAGATTCCAATACCTTTCATAATAGAGGTAAATTGTTGTCCAATCTATTTGTCTCTAAATACATTCTTCTATAAAATTATACTGGGAAAAGGTGGGAAACTTAGACACAAGAGTCCAAAATGCATGAAAATGGTTCAGCTCAGAACTAACACAGATGGTAGCTGGGCTGGTCAGCTTGCTTAGCTGCCTGATCATTTTGGACAGTTACAGGGTCTCTCTGAAGCCAAAGATATTGTACCCAGTAAGTCCTCTTGATCTCTAAGCCAGTCCCTCTGCATCTGCCTTGACCAGATGGAGATGCTCATTTTAAGTATGAAAGAGTTTACCCTGTGCATTATTTGATTCAATATGCTTGTTTATTTATTTGGAGACTCTTCCTTAGGGGTCATTGCCTAAATCTGTGTGTGTGTGTGTGTGTGTGTCTGTGCATATGCCAATGTGTATGGGTGTGTATAGGCGTGACAGCTCTTTACAATTTGGGGGTTCCTCCCCAACTGCACAAATTCATTCTTGAAATGACGCTGGCAACTTCATTTTCATGCCCTGAAATACAAGTACACCAAGCATTCTGACTTTAATACCCTCGACCCATTTAAAACATCATCCACCACCCTCCAAATTTATGTGTCTTCCGTTCATATTTCTTGTTCTCCTTCATTCTAAGTATGGAGGTTTTTTTTAAAGGAGCATTAAACATCTCCGTTCTTTTGATGGCTTGTTATTAGCTCTTCATCCCAGGCTGATAAGAAGAGAGGTGGCATTTTCTCTGGCCCTTTCCTGCTCCTGTCTTCCACAAGTGGTGTCTCGTGAGCAGCTTCGGCTAGTCTGCCCTTATTCTTCCCAGGCTTTGTCACCACACTCACGTTGCTTAAGAGTCTGACCCAGTTTCCTTTTTCTGCCATGTTCACATTTTTATTTCATCTTTTTCTTACATGAGCTTGTTTTCTTCCTCATGTCTCAGTTTTACTGGATTCAGTAAAACTTTCACTGAAAGCAGTCTCTTTCTACTTTTTTTTTCTCCTTAAAAATAAATCCAGTTATTCAGAACTCCTTTGCTCCTTAGGCAAATAGGCTCCATAGATTTTCTTTTACTTTGTAGAAGCTTATTAAAATCTGGTTTTTTAATATTCATTTGCTGAAATTAGCAGTTAAATTTGTGAGCATGAACGTGAATTATCTTCTAAAAGAGATCCCATTTGAACTGCACTTATTTCTACAAATTGATAACCTAAGACCCTCCTGTATATTCTATTTTTGCAGGACCTACAGTTGAGCAAATTTATTTAAAATGTTAAGAGATGACTATCCTAGGATAGAGTTACAATTTTAAAAATATGATTGCAATTAAATCCACATTTTAATTATTCATTTGTCATTCCACTACATTTTGAGATAGACTGGAATTATCTATGCCCAAAGTCCTCTTTGGCCAGTTAACAACATCTCCCACTGCTAGTGACTAATAGCAAACAGAAAAAAAAAAAAAAAACATATTCCTGGTCCCAAAACAGTGGACTCAATATTTTGCAAATCAGGCTTACAAAACCACTTAAACTTGCAGAAGGGAAGCCAGACATTGTACTGCATGGAGCAGGGAGCTACACACAATTAAGTACTTAGCATGTCCTAGTTAAGTGCTACCTAGCTAAGTGCTATATGCAATCATTTCATTAAATCTTTACAGCCACCTATAAGAAGAGAGTCATCATTCACATTATAAAGACATTACATATTAAAGCTTCATAAGGCTCAGAGACTTGCCTTGGGATACTGGGTGACAAGGATCAGGTAGACATGAGACTCAGACCCAAGGCTGCCTACCCTAAGGCTCATGCTAGTAATCTCTGCACTGATGTGTGACAGGGGCATCTTTCTAGCACATTCTGGAAAGGATTGATATACTCCATGCTCCTGCAGGAAGGGCAGGGAAAGTCATAGGGGGTAACATTGCAGGTGAAAGTCACCCCAACAGTTCCTTCTGATGGGAGTCTCCAATTTTCTATGGAGAAATGTAAAGAAGGCAGTTACCCATCACTATTTGCTACCAATTTCCCTTCTCACATTAGCTCCTAAAATGACCTAAAAGCCACGAGAATATCAGATCAGACCCAAGCTCGAAGAGGAGAAGGTTGTGAACAGAGAAAGGAAGGAAGAAAAGAAACCGTGCTCCTTTTACTGAAGTAGGGAATCACCCAAGCTGACCTTGTGTTTTTCTTTTTTTTTACATTTATTTATTTGGCTGCACCAAGTCTTTACTTGCAGCCCATGGGATCTTTAGCTGCAGCATGCAGACTCTTAGTTGCAGCATGTGGGATCTAGTTTCCTGACTAGGGATCAAACCCCTACCCCACGCATTGGGAGCCTGGAGCCTTAGCCACTGGACCACCAGGAAAGCCCCTTGTGCTTTTCTGAGTGAGCATTTTGATCATCTTGGATGAGTTGGAGCAAGACAGGTTCCATTCATAAAAACCCTATGGCCTCCTCCTGGGGGATTTGGAAAACCACAAGCTATTTGTGAGATTCTATCTCTATGTCATTCCCTTTGCAAGGAGGGAAAATCTAAAAAGACTCCTGCCTCTCTTGTTAATGTGTCCAGACCTGGATGCAACATTCAAGAAAAATGAAATACCTGAAAAAAATACAACAAACTAGTGAATATGACCAAAAAAAAAAAAAAAAGAAGCAGGCTCACAAAGAGAACAAACTACTGGTTACCAGTAGGGGTGAGAGGAGCAAATAGAGGTGGGGAAGTAGAAGGTACAAACCAGTGGGTTCGTGAGTTAGGCTTATACAACACGGAGGATACAGTGAACATTATGTAATACCTGTAAATAGAAAGTAACCTTTAAAATTGTATAAAAATTAAAACAATCTTTTTAAAAAGAAAAATACATTAACATCTCACACTAGAGAACTCCATGAACATAATCTGTCCAAGGCTAAGGACTGACAAGATCTACTAAAAAGTTAAGAAGAAGAAAAGGAGAGTTCAGACATTAAAAAGGTCTGTGAGCCATACCTGGGGATTCCCAGTTGGCACTAGTGGTGAAGAACCTGCCTGGGCAATGCAGGAGACATGAGAGACATGGGTTCAATCCCTGGGGCGGGAAGATTCCCTGGAGGAGGAAATGGCAACCCACTCCAGTATTCTTGCTTGGAGAATTCTAAAAATTTGAACCAACAGGTATTATAGGGCAAAGCGTTTCTGCTAAAAAGTACCTGCACCAACTGCAAATCATGTTGATTCATGTGAAAGAGATTCACCTTGTGTCTCGAGTTGACTGAAGTCTCAGATGGTTCTGGCCCCTGGACATGCCCGCCATCTAGCACTCCGTGGGTACCAGCACTCACAGCCTCCAGGGGTCAGACCAGGGCAGGACAGAGGTGGCAGCCTGCCAAGACTGACCANGTATAAAACTTCTCAGAATTGTTGCACTGGAAGTACTGTCCAGGCCCTTTGAGACAAGGCCCATGTGTGTTAGGAATTGCAGCTGCCCAGAGTTTACGTAATTATTCAGTCATTTGAATCTTGTGTTACCAAAATGGTAATATCTGCCTCAAAGGTCAACATGCAGAAGCTTGATTGGTACAGAAAAGAGACTTGAAAAATATCTCTATCAGTTTTGACCAAGGTGAAGGGGCCTGCTGCAACTATTGTTGCTTTTAGTCACTAAGTCATGTCCATCTCTTTTGTGACCCTGTGGACTATAGCTCCAGGCTCCTCTGTCCAGGGGATTTTCCAGGCAAGAATACTGGAGTAGGCTGCCGTTTCCTTCTCCAGGAGATCATTCTCATCCAGGAATCAAACCCAGGTCTCCTGCATTGGCAAGCAGATTCTTCATCATTGAGCCACCAGGGAATTTTTTTCCCTCTAAATAAATTTTATACAAAGAAATATTGTGTTAACTAGTGAATACACAAAAATGTGCACACACACATAGTTGATTCTCAATATCCCCAGTAGTTATGCACTACAAAGTGACCACAAACACTGAATTAGTGAATAATGAACAACTTTTCCAGGGAAAATACAGAGTTAGGTTCCTCTGAGCCTCTGGGCACAGTATTTTCATCAATCAAGCAATACAACCTCGTTCCATGTGTTGAAATTGTGGATTTTAGATGAGGAGTTTAGCTCTATTATATAAAAACTGGAGTTTAGAGAAGACCCTATTTCAAAAGGGACCTCCTACATTTACTTGCTATTCAAAAGAGCAAGTATTTTTGAGAGTCCCTTAGACTGCAAGGAGATCAACCCAGTCAATCTTTAGGGAAATCAACTCTGAATACTCATTGGAAGGACTGACACTGAAGCTAAATACTCCAATACTTGGGCCGCCTGATGTGAATGGTCCCTGATGCTGTTGGAAGAGGCCCTGATGCTGGGAAAGATTGAAGGCAAAAGGAGAAGAGGGCAGCAGAGGAAGAGATGGTTGGATGGCATCACCAATTCAGTGGACAGGAATTTGGGTGAACTACAGGAGATGGTGAGGGACAGGAAAGACTGGCGTGCTGCCGTCCATGGGGTCGCAAAGAGTTGAACACAACTTAGCGACTAAACAATAACAAAAGAACAATTCTGGTCGTTCAGACCAAGTAGGATTCTAAACTCAACAAAACTCAAGTGTCTCTTGCATTTAGTCCAGCAGTATATGAAAATAAAGACTTGGAGCTGTATAAGCTCAAGTGACAGAGACCTTGGGGCCTTCTAAGAGGTGCAGAAGCCACCTCTCAGTATGCTATCTCATCATGGTGACCCTGGGCAGGATCTTAACTCTTCTGTTTAAACCACTTTAGGGAAAATGACCAGTCTCCCCACTTGGGGCCAGCCAGGCCCAGCTCGGGTATCATCTCTGGATAGAAGGAGTCTCGGTGGTTTAAACAGGGCCAAGGGCCTCATCATAGAAGGTGAAGGGCAGTTATGGGTTTCCCTGGTGGCTCAGGCAGTAAAGGATCTGCCTGCAATGCAGGAAACCCAGGTTTGGTCCTAGGGTTGGGAAGATCTCCTGGAGGAAGCAATGGCAACCCACTCCGGTATTCTGGCCTGGAGAACCCCATGGACAGAGGAGCCTAGAGGGTTAGAGTCTGTGGTGTTGCAAAAGAGCAACTAAACAAATAAGAACAAATTCGAAATAAAAAGTCATGTGGAGACGTTTGTGGCTGGGCCTGGAAAGGAAGCTTCCTTCTCTGGTGCAGCTGGTGATCACTGGGGACGTGGTGACCTGAGGAAGGCATGGTACCTCTGACCGCCGGACGATGCCAGCTAAAGACAAGGGGAGAAGCCAAGAGAATCCCAGACAACGGGAGAAGACTCAGTGGGTTCAGCCTACCCTAAACCCGACCTGCTTTCCCAGAGCTTTATAAGAAAGTGAGCTCCAGAAATAATGGTTCAAAACCCTCTCTCAGCCACGTGAACACACCGCAGCCACTTGCCTCGTGGGGCGGTTTCTGGGTCTACTCGGAGGAAACACAAGCTGAGCCCCTGCTGAGGACAGATCTCCCTTCTTCATCTTGCCGAGTCCCCTCTCCCCTTCTTCAGCCTCTTCCCATCTGTTTTCTGATGCAAAGTTTTCCTTGTATTTCACTAACTTGGATGAAACACACATCTGGAAATCATAGCAGTGACAGGGGTAGTGGTGTACAGATCACCTTATCCTCTGAGCATCACTTTCCTCTACGTTGTTTGGTTTGGGTTCCTAACCACTGGGAGGAAGCAGGGCTGAGCAGACAGAAACTCGTTGACTCCCTATGCTGGACCGACTTGCCCACGGTCACAGAGCTACATTGAGGGCAGCCCTAGGACCCAAACCCAGGGCTGGTGAATCCACCATTGCTGAAAGTGTGGGTCCATTCACACCTGGAGCCAAGCGGCAGGCGGGCATGCTGTGTGCTCAGTCATGTCTGACTCCCTATGACCCCATGGACTGCAGCGCCCCAGGCTCCTCTGTCCATGGGATTCTCCGGGAAAGAGCACTGCAGTGTTCCCTTCTCCAGGGATCTTCCCAACCAGGGATCGAACCCAGGTCTGCTACATTGCCGGTGTATTCTTTACCATCTGAGTCACCTGGGAAACCCTGGAGGAAAGCAGCGAGCTTCACAAAGCATGCTGGTGACAAGGGCCAGGGAGAAAGGCTTGACAAACCCAGCTTCCTTTCCTTAATAGCTGTCAGCCCTACATGCTCCCGCTTCGTCTGCACTTCCCTCTTAATCACTCAGGGAGTCCAGAGCTGGCCGGCCCAGCTGCAGACACGCCCCGCTGGCTCTCCTGTGTGCGCCCGCCTCCTCCAGGGGCCCGACCGCAGCGCTGCCTCCCCTCCCAGGCCTGAAGGAGGCCAGGCTCTGCAGGCCACACGCCACAGGGGACCTCCCGACCACCTGTTATTGCGACCATGTGCTTGGCCTAATCCGTTTGTTTTGATCAGAGTGTTCCAAAGAGGAAACAGAGCCTATATTTATTATTTTTTTTTATAAAAAAGACAAGTCCATTTGCCTAGCCCCTTCTCAAATACTTGGAATTCATACTAGGTCTCTTCCTAAAACCCGCTGGAGACTGGCATGAAGAACACTTCCCTGCAGTAAAAGTGACCTCCTTAAGCATTGCGTCTTCTGGCAGCTTTCCCCAAGCTCCTTGATCACCTGAAAACTAACCCTGTATGGGGGTGGCTGGGGGCTTCCCAGGTGGCACTACTGCTAAAGAACCCGCCTCACAGTGCAGGAGATGCCTGAAACAAGGGTTCGATCCCTGGGTTGCAAAGATCCCCTGGAGGAGGGTATGGCAACCCACTCCAGTTTTCTCGCCTGGAGAATCCTCATGGACAGAGGAGCCTGGTGGGGTACAGGCCAAGCGGTCACAAACAGTCGGACACGACTGAGCGATTTAGCACACACACATGAGGGGCTGGAAAGATGGAAAAGGAACCGTGAGTACCATGCACACCCTACAGAGTGTGCTACCTAATCCAGGAGAGGAGAAAAGCCAAACACACTTACGTGAGCACACACGACAGGGACAAGTCATCACGTTCCTGAGTCGTAACACTATGGAGTGAATGGGGTCTCCAAAAAAGAAAGAAAAATGTTGGGCCTCAAGTCCCAGTACCCCAGAATGGGCCCTACTCAGAGATCAGGTCTTTACAGAAGGTGATCAAGTTGATATGGAGTCATTCGAGTAGGCCCCAGTGAACTATGACTGGGGTTCTTGCAAAAGGGGGGAACTTGGAGACAGACAGGCACACAGGAAGAACATCATGTGAAGATGCAGGCAGAGAACGGCAAGCCAAGAAACACCAAAGACTGCCAGGAAACACCAGAAACTGGGAGAGAGGCCTAGGACAGGCTGTCCCTCCCTGCCCTCAGGAGGAACCAGCCCCACTGACACCTTGATCTCAGACTTCTGGCCTCCAGAGCACAGATGATAAATCTCTGTCACTCAAGTCGCTCGGCCTGTGGCACTTTGTCACAGCAGCCCCGGCAAACGAACAGGAGTGATGGTGGTTCACTCAGCCCTCGTCCTCCCAGCTCCACCATACGAGGGCCTTCGCACCTGACAGTTCCCCAGATCCATGTTGGCTGGCACGGTCTCTGCCAGCGTACCCACAAATCTCCCGTTTACATATGTAGTCTGTGAGCCTGGGTTCTTCGCAATGCAATGGTTTCTTGGTGGAGTGGCTTGTTGGGTGGGATGTTGTTGACGGTGGGAAATGGAAGAACACACAGATGAAAGAGACAGGGCAATCAGTCTAGCCTGTAAGAGACGGTGAAGTGAAGTGTTAGTCGCTCGGTCATGTCTGACTCTGAGACCCCACGGACTGTAGCCCACCAGGCTCCTCTGTCACGGAATTCTCCAGGCAAGATTACTGGAGTAAAGGGTTGCCATTCCCTTCTCCAGGGGAATCTTCCCAACCCAGGGATGAAACCCAGGTCTCCTGCATTGCAGGCAGATTCTTTTAGCATCTGAACCACCAGGCTCCTATTTGAGAGACTGGAGGTTCCATCATTGATGTGAAAGAGATGCCACCAGGCTCTGACATTTCAGTTCAGTAAGACCATTCTTCACCACTAAAACATAAATTTAAAATATAAGAAACCAACACAACATTGTAAAACAATTGTCCTCCGATTTAAAAAAAAGATATCTAATATAATATTTTCACCACACCTTAAGGTTTCTTCATGACCTTTCCAATCTTTAACAATGTGCCTTCCCCTTTGTGGCCCTTTTCCATCATTATTTATTCATCTCAACTGTTATTGAAACTTAGATATATATAATTCGTGCATATACTTTTACAGGAGGTTTTTTTCATTCAACATATGTTAGCTTCATCCACGCTGCTGCGTGGACCAGTAGTTTATCCCTTGTATTGCTGCATAGTATTCCCCTACGTGAAAATACCACAATTTACTTACCCGTTCTCCTTCTGATAGGCATTTTCTTTTTATATCTAGTACCTTTTGTTACATAATTTCTTATTATTTTAGTTTTCATTCTAGATATTTCCATTTGCATTTGTGATAGTGTTACATGTTTTAAATATGCATTTTGGTTTTCTAAAAACTAAAGTGAAATATATATTGGGTTAGCCAAAAAAAGTTCATTCAGGTTTTTATGTGACATTTTATGGAAAAATCCAAACTTTTTAGCCAACCCTATATGCATATATATGTGTATATATATGTATATACACACACACACACATACACACACACACACACACACACACACACACACACACATATGTGTATGGTTTCCCAGATTGCTCAGTAAAGAATCCACCTGCAATGCAGAAGCTTCAGGAGACCTGGGTTCGATCCCTGAGTTGGGAAGATCCCCTAGAGGAGGACATGGCAACCCACTCCAGTATTCTTGCCTGGAGAATCCCATGGACAGAGGCTGCTGGGCTACAGTCCATGGGATCGTAGAGAGTCAGATGTGACTGAAGCGAGTAAGCACACACACACACACACACATATATGTATATATGTATATGTGTATGTCCATGAGAATGAGATTGTAAAGTATTTATGGGGGTTTTCTTATGTGAAAAGGTCATATAATCTCCTTCCAAACGCTGCCACCATTGTCCTTCTGTGGCATCACCCTCCCCTGTTGCAGCGGTAAGGAGCCATCCCTGGGTGGAGAGGCACGATTGCAAGCTGCTGGTGTGACCCACACAAGCCTGACTGACAAAGCTGAGAAGCAGAGATTGCCTGTTCTGACATAATCACCGCCACGTCTCTGACTCAACTTGCCCACTTGCCACTGGCACCCATGCAAATCATGTAGGAGCAACGTCACCAGCCAGTTTAGAGTAAGCGTGTGAAGCAAACGACACACGTTTACGGGCTCCAAAACTGGCACACCTGGGAAAGACCACGTGCCCCTTCTGAGCGTCTTGGTGGTCCTCGAGGTCTTGTCCAGGATAATAAGAGGCATGAGAAGTTAGGCCCGTCTTTGCTTGGACCTTTCATTTGCTAAATGGCTGTTGCCAGGCCTCTTCACACCTGTATCTGTTTCTCATTTGTAAACAGGATAATGATCTCTTCCAACCTCATTCTAGAAGAACTGGAGAAGATGATAACACCATTCCAATTCTCTCCAGACTATGGGATGCTCTAGCACTTTGTGATTATCATTGCCACCGCACACTCATTACATTGACCAACACATTAGATCTAAATAAATAAATCCTTCCCAGGAGCATTTTTGAAAATATCTGAAATATCAAAATAAAATTAACCTTACAAGTAAGCACTGAAATTCCGGTTGAAAGAGACTTTCATTTGGGGGTCAATTTTCTCCCTAGGTTTATACCATATTGTTCATCACAAGCAAAAAAAAGGGGGGGGCGGGGCATTAAAGCATTTTAGAACCCATGCAGCTGAAATAAGTTAGCTTATCACCACTGAAGGCAGATTACAGACAAAACTGAATAGTTGAAAACATCATCTATATTGCCTTGGGTTTGTTTACTATTCCTTCCTGAGTCTACGACAGGAATTTAAATAATAGAAACTTGGACAATAAACCCATTAAATCAAGGATACAAGAACAATCTCTAAATAATGAGATGGAAGAAACAACTATACCAAAAAGCCTTGAACAAAGATTGTTATTTTAATGAAGTACTAAGTATAGTTCATACTTGCCGTTCTTTCTATATTTGCGGCTCTTTCACACATTTTTTAAGTCACTTTTTCTCAGAGTGCTAAGAGAGATATTCCATTCTAAAACCCTCAGCTTGGAGTTCCCTGGTGCTCCAGTGGTTAAGAACCCACTTGCCAATGCAGGGGACACAGGTTCGATCACTGGCCAGGGACGATCTCACATGCCAGGGAGAGTCTCAGCCAGTGCGCCACAACTACCGAGCCCACGAGCCTGCGTTCCACAAGAGAAGCCAGCACAATGAGAAGCCCGCCCACCGCAACTAGAGAAAGACTGTACAGCAGTAAAGACCCAGCAGAGCCAAAAACAAATAAAAATTTAAAAAATAAATAAAACTCTCAGCTTTAACCTGTTAATAAAATTGGATGTTCCAGAAAAGTAGGACATGGGTAGATGTGACTACAGATTCTGAATTCAGTGTAAATGCTGGTCTTACTTTTATCTCTTTCCAGCCTCACCAAAGAAAAAAAAACCCTGCTTTTAAGAAAATGTAAAGGGGATCATCTTACAACAATGATGGTATGGTCCCAAGTGCTTGCATTTTCTTAGTCCTAAATTCTTCTACCGTGATCTTCCAGGGAAAAGACCTTGGTGGTTTGGTTGTCCTCATTTGACACATTAGCCACAAGCCTTTCACATACAGAAAACCGGAGCCATGTATAAATAAGCGCTCACGGAATCACTTTCAAAATACCCAACACTGCATTTTCAGAAGGCAGTCTCTATCATAGGCCCATCAATTACTGTAATCACATCTCCCACTGGCTAGACACCAGTCAGAACATATTTTAAGAATTCAAAGGCCACTCTGTCAAAGACAAACCAGCTTGACTTTGGTTCCAGTATTCAGATGGGGAGGCGGCAGTTCCTGGTCGCCGGGGACAGCTGCTGGGGACTGACCTCACTGCAGTTCCTCAGCCACAGGAGGAATCGGGCAACCGCCTGATTTTGCACAAGCTTTCATTTCCTCCCCAAGTGGATCCTGAGTCTGGATGACCCTGTTGTTCAGGACGCAATTTGGAGGAGGAAGTTGAGAACCATTCCTCATGAGATGATCCCTCCAACTGAAGAGAGCCTAGCTGAAATTCTGCCCCTGATCTTGGGTTCCACAATGAACCAGGTTGATCCCCAGCCTGGTGTGGCTGAGCCCGACAAGCCTTCCTGGGCACAGCCTGGGGACCACGGTCTTCTCTCTAGCCGGGCTTAACCTTAGCAAAGACCATGAGCTTCTATCTGTGATGATCCTGCATACTTAGCTGTTGCTGTTCAGTTGCTAAGTCATGTCCAGCTCTTTTCTGACCCCCATGGACTGGAGCTTGCCAGGCTCCTCTGTCTAGGGGATTTCCCAGACAAGAATACTGGAGTGGGCTGCCATTTCCTTCTCCAGGGGATCTTCCCAACCCAGGGATGGAACCCGCATCTGATGCATTGGCAGGTGGGTTCTTTACCACTGACCCACGTGGGAAGCCCCACTTCTGATGTGCAACTGACCTAAAAATAGTGGATAATAGCTAATCTATAGTCTTCACATTTAAAAAAAAGGCTTCAAAATGTGAGTAATACACTTCTAAAAATACATATGCCCTATCAGTCATTCAATAAACATGATTTAAAACAGGTCACAGGTCATATAGCTACAGGCAAAGCTGTCTCTTCCAGTCCCACCAGAGGTGACATAGAGAGGCAACTCAAAGAAAACGGCCACTTGGAAAGTGTGTGTGTCTCTGTGATTTGGTCGCTTGAGGGACGGCTTCTGGTCCCTGTCAGGCATGCCCTGTAGCCAACGCCACAGGTGGTTCAGCCTCAGGAAGGCACTCGTTCCCTGGCATGAGTCCCCGGAGCCATGTGCCCCAACAAAGTCCACATTTGGAAGGCAAGACATCCCAGTAGGTCATTTGAGGTCTCATTTCTGACGCACCTTACCTCACAGCTGAGGTGCCTCAAACCCTGTGTTCAATAGATTCATTCAGGTGTGTGTTCTGTGAAGTTGATCATCCTGTTTCACTTGGAATTTCTCCATAATTGCTCCATCAGCCTACAATATTCTGGGCTTCCTTTTCCAACCACATACTTCAGATCCAATTTTCACGTACCTGTGAAAGTGTGCTTCGGAGAAAACTGAGATCCTGAAGAAACCGTAGAAGTGTTTTCACTTAACTCGCAGTTTTGCGTCTAATAGAGGTCCTCAAAGGACGTCCCAGGATCCATCCCCCTCTCCTGGGAACCTGCTAGAAACACAAATTCTCAGGCCCCACCCTAGACCTACTAAATCAGAAACTCTGAGGGTGGAACTCAACAAACTGCGTTTTAACAAAGGTCTTCTTTGATTCAGAAGCAGCCTCAAGTTTGAGAACCACTGGCTTAAAGAGAGAGCTCTCTCTTCATCGTGGTCAGTGAGGGCAAAGACATATACATACAAAATGTTTGGGTATCATCTGAACGCAAAATAATGTTTCTCATTAAAGCGGGAGAAGAGGCATGGGGTAGAGTTTCACTCCATGGATCATCTTCAAATTTGTTTCTCTTGGAGCAGAGTTCTTAACCAGGCATATAAAACAGCAGAAAGCATCTTGGAAGATGTTTTAAACACCCAATAATTTTGGCAAAGGATGACATAGGCTTTGCCTCTCAGTCACCCCCTCACAACAGTGTGGAACTCACTCAACCAGACTGATGTAGAAAGCGAACCTGTGTGTGGCTTAACTCTTCCAGTGCCGGCTCCAGCAATACCATTTTTAAGATCTAGAAAGTTGTGAAAAATCACAACCACATAACCTTTTTTTTTTTTTTGGTTTTTTAATGTCTTTCCCAGGTGCTTGTGGCCATTCTTTAAAATTTGACACTGGTACTTTCTCTCCTCTTTTTCTAGAATATTTGTTTATTTATTTGGCTGTCTCAGGTCTTGGCTGCAGCATGCAGGATCTTTTGCTGCGGTGCTCAGACTCTCCAGTTGTGGTGCTCGGAATCAGTTTTTTCACAGCATGTGGGATCCCCAACCAGGGATCCAACCCCATGTCCCCCGCATCGCAAAGCAGATTCTTAACCTCTGGACCACCAGGGAAGTCCCGACGTCCACATAATCTTTGTCACAAAGATCGAAATAAAATACGCTGTTTTCTCTGGTCACTTTTCACGGAGAGCGGTTTTTCCTTGATGGTATTATAGAATACTCTACCTGACTTCTCCCTGGAAGGCAGGTGAAAGAGAAAAGCAGCATCTCGAATGTTTGACTCTCTTCTCTTTCTCCTAAAAGAAGCAGACTGAAGATCAGGAATTTCCCCCAGAAATTTGTCAGCGGTTCTGTGGTTTTCATTAAAGAACCAATGGCCTAGTTGAAAATTCAGTCACTTGACAGGCTCCAAAGTCTCTCAAAAGACATAATGTAGGGCTTTCCTGCTGCTCAGTGGTGAAGAGTCCACCTGCCAAAAGCGCAGGAGACACTGGCTCGATCCTTCACCCGAGAGGATTCCACATACCGCGGCCTGACTGGGCCTGAGGGCCGCAGACGTTGAGCTTGTGCTCCAGACTGAGAGCCTCAACTCGCGAGGCCCGCGTGCCCGAGAGCCCGGGCCCCCAGCAAGAGCAGCCACCGCGGCGAGCAGACTGCTCACGGCACCTGGAGAGAAGCCCCCTCTCGCCATAACTAGAGGCAAGCCCAGACGCAGCAACAAAGACCCAGCACAGCCAAAGCTAAATAATTAAAAAAAAAAAGATAATGTAAAGAAGCACCAGACTTGTTCACCCAGGATGTTCAGTTTTGAAAGACAGGAATAACACTTGAGTCCTGCCCTCATGTCTGATTTCTTAATCATTCAGATTAGTTACCATTTCTGTATCTAAAACTAACCAGTGAAAGGAGAAGGAGAAATTCTTGCCTTGCTAAGTGTCTCCACCATGACTTAAATATTTTTTTAAAAATTGTTTTCCAGTGAAGTTCATGAGGTAAGTTGCCAATTTTCATTTTTATGAAAAATTTAATAAAGACTTTAAAACTGTTCACATCAAAAAAGAAACTTTAAAAAAAGCAACGAATAAGTAACAGATACATAAAGACAACTCATCTCCATATTTAAAATCCCTATATATCTGTTTGTACACATATATGTGTGTATATTTACATTTTGTAGCCAGGACGAGAAGACATGAAGCAGAGCAGGTGCACAGTAAGTAGAAAGAAAGAAAATTTCTTCCCGACACGTAACTGTCCATGTAAAAATAAAACAAAGTACACGTGCACACACATACATACATGAACAAAACAGAAAATCAAACTAAAAATTCAACAGCTTGTATGTGTTTATGTATTATCATGAATAGATGGATTTACATACAAACAGAATTAGGAAAGACAATGGCAAAATCATCTAATTGACAATAACAGCAATGCACAAAGTATGTAAGTATAGCCCTATGAAAAATAGAATGATTTACAGAAGGACATAAAGAGAAAACAAACAAGCCCATAAATGTTATAAAGATGTCCATTCTTCCCAAAGAGATCCACCGGGTCAAAGCATTTCTGAGCAAAAATTCGAACATCCAGTAAGCGATCTGATGTTCTCAAACTGCTTTGGATAATTTAGAATGCCAAGGAAGATAATGCACTGTGAACTATGCAGGCAAAGGCCCAGAAGAACTGCAGCCTCATCAGGCAACATCTCCTGAGCTCCGAACCTGGGATAAACAATTACCGGCACTGGGGACGAGAACGGTGTGCAGGCTCGTGGAGCATCTGGCCGGGACACAGAGGAAGAGGCAGGTGCTCAGGTGTGCCAGCAGTGACGAGAAAAGCCGATGCCAGTGGGAATCAATTGTGGGGAGGCTTGACGGCACTGAACACATTGTCCTCAGCTGGTCCTTAACATCACAGCCCAGGTGGAGCCGCCCCCACTGGAGAGGAAACCAAGAGCTAAAGAGCCACAGCCTGAAGGCTCTGGGGGGTGGGGCTCCCTGTGGACGCTCCCGGTGGTGGAGAGAAGAGAGTCCTAAGTTAGAGGATGCTGCTGGCAAAAATCTAGGAGAGAGAAGCCGTGATGCAGGGTTGAGCATCCAAGACGCAAGGTGTGGGAAAGGATAGGGAGAACCGGAGTCCAGTCTTGCTCCTCACGTTTGACCAAGTGACCACTGTGATGGTGACCGCCTGTGCCTTCAGGGAAGGAAGAGGGCCAGAGGGACCGGCCCTCCACCTGCTCCCAGCCCTGCCGTCCAGGAACAGGACAACCACGGGCTGGCAAGTTCCAGAAGAGAATCCAGAACCTCAGGATCTGCCGATCAACTATCAGCCACGAGGCCCATGCGAGTGCCAAGGGCTGGGGGTTGGGGGAGCCGAGGATGGCTGGGTTGTCAGAGGGGGCAGGTCAGGGGCCCCATGGAGACCGGGGCTGCAGCCGTCCCAGCAGTGTTCAGGCATCTCAGGCACATCAGCAGAGGCCACCCTCTCCCCGCAACCTGGCCACAGAGGAGGATGCAAGGGAGAGGCCAGCGGGGTCTCTGGCCCACAGCTTGAATCCTAGTGTTCCTGTAACCACCAGGGTCAACTCGCTGTAAAATCGTCCCTCTTTAGTGATTTCCCTGGTGGTCCAGTGGGGAAGAATCTGCTTTGCAGTGCAGGGGTTATGGGTTCAATCCCCGATCAGGGAACTAAATTCCCACACACTACAGGGCGACTAAGCTCATGCATCCTAAATAGAGAATCTGTGCACTGCCACAAAAGACCTCTCACCATGAAACGAAGATCCCACAGCCAAATTAATTCAATAATTAATTTTTAAAAATCCCTTTTCTCTACAAACTCTACATGTTTCAAGACTCAGTTCAAATGCCTGCTTTTTTTTTTTCTGTGAAGTATTCCCCAACTCCATCCTGACCCCCACAAAAGCATCTCTGACCACCCTGAATCCCACATTCCCAGACATTTAGTTTCCATCTCCAACGGGGCATTTGCTTCACGTTGCCTTGATTCTAGTAAGTTGCATTCACATCTGTAGACTCTAGACGGTATGAAAGAGGGGGACCATCTCCTGCAATGCCTTGAACAATAGTTTGCTTGACATACATCATAGGAATGCTCAATAAATATTTTGAAATAAACTTAATTCCTGCTCTGCCTGTGATTGAGTTATGGCAGGGAAGAAAATTCCAGTTCTTCTTTTGGCAGCTCCTTGGAACCCTTGGGACACAAATCAGTTAAGTTCCTGAGTATTAATTAACTGAAGAACCCAACCCTCAGGTTTCCTGGGTTTTGCCCAATTATGCTCTGTCTGGCTTCTTACAAAAATGTCAGTGCAGGCTCCATCAGCTTGCTCCAATTCTGTGTTCATTCTGAATACTCGCCAGCCACCAGCTTAATTTAATTTTGCTCTGACAATATGATGTTCACACAAGAATTCTTGAATGTTTCACACTTGCCAATGTTTGAACATGGATTTCTTTCACACTCTCTGTTATATTTTCTTCTGGAGGCTTAGTTTGGCAAATTCTGCCATCTCCTTTAGGAGAAATGCTATCTTTGCCAACCACAAAAAAAATGTTTTCAAGCCAAAATTCCTTCCTTCCATACACACATACATATATAGTGTATATGCCCCATGCATAACCCAGTACAGGGCGCTCTGCCCCCATGCGGGGTTCAGAAGGGGAAGAATATTCATGGACCTGCCTCTTCACTGGGACTTCAGCCTAGAGGACACAGGACATGCACAGCCAGTCAGGTTGTGCCCACCAAGGTCTACCAGCCTTGGCAGGGAAAGGGCGGGGGTGAGCACTGTGGAGCCTCAACTTTGGGGCTCTCGTCATCCCACTCCTGACTTTCACATGGTCCTGAGGAGAGGGAGCTGAACTCAGCTCTTCCCTCAACCAAGAAAGGCATGCCCTGCCCTGCCCCAGGCCTTCCTTGGTGGCCCAGATGGTAAAGAATCTGTCTGCAATGCAGGAGACCCGGGTTCGACCCCTGGGTCAGGAAGATCCCCTGGAGATGTGAATGGCAACCCACTGCAGTATTCTTGCCTAGGCAATCCCATGGACAGAGGAGCCTGGCGGGCTACAGTCCATGAGGTTGCAAAGAGTCCCAACTTAGCTACTGAACATGCATGCATGCCCTGCCCCAAGGGTGGGGGGCAAGTGGGTGAAGGGGGTCAAAAGGTATGAACTTCCAGTTATAAAATAAATAAGTCATGGTGACTATAGTTAATAATACTGCATTGCACATTTGAAAGTTGCTAAGAGAGTAGATCTTAAAAGTTCTCCTCACAAGGAAAAAAATTCTGTAACTATGAGATCTAATAGATGTCAACTAAACTTACTGTGGAGAAGGCAATGGCAACCCACTCCAGTACTCTTGCCTGGCAAATCCCATGGACGGAGGAGCATGGTAGGCTACAGTACATGGGGTCGATAAGAGTCGGACACGACTTCACATTC
Organism: Neotragus pygmaeus; assembly: GCA_006410875.1. NCBI lineage: Eukaryota > Metazoa > Chordata > Mammalia > Artiodactyla > Bovidae > Neotragus > Neotragus pygmaeus. Next base: position 1,248,193 of record SJYV01032831.1, read on the forward strand.
ACTTTCACTTTCACTTTTCACCTTCATGCATTGGAGAAGGAAATGGCAACCCACTTCAGTGTTCTTGCCTGGAGAATCCCAGGGACGGGGGAGCCTGGTGGGCTGCTGTCTCTGGGGTCTCACAGAGTTGGACACGACTGAAGCGACTTAGCAGCAGTAGCAGCAAACTTACTGTGGTGACCATTTTGTAGTATAGACAAATCTCAAATAATTATTTGTACATCTCAAACTGACATGATGCTATATGGCAGTTCAGCTCAGTTCAGTTGCTCAGTCATGTATATGTCAAGTATATCCCAATAAAAGAGGAAGGGAGGGAGGGAGGGAAGAAGGAAAAAGAAATTCATTTGATGATTTGCTAGCAATTTTTTAAGTCTCTGTCCCATGCAGACTTCAGACAGGGATGACAGAGGATGAGATGGTTGGATGGCATCACCGACTTAATGGACATGAGTGTGAACACACTCGGGGAGATGGTGATGGACAGGGAAGCCTGACTTGCTGTAGTCCGTGGGATCGCAAAGAGTCGGACACAACTGAGCAACTGAACAACAAATGTGGACTTCAGCTCTCCGGTAGAAGGATCATTCTCTTGTCTGGGAATAAAGCTGGCTGCACAGACCGGGACAGGCAGAGCTGTCTCTGAGGTCCCAGCTGACAGCAGCCCCCATTGGAGAAGGAGACGGCTTCTCCCTGTCAGCACAGCAGGAGACCCGAGGGTCTTTATCACATGTTGGGTTCCTAACACCCTCCCCGTGGATGTGGCTGAGATGATCACAAGGTTCAGAAACATGGACCAAGGTACTGAGTGCTTGCTCTTTTCTTCCTAACCACACCATTAGGAGCAATTCCTTTAACCCCTCTGAATTCGGTGCCATGTAGGGAAACAGGAAGTAAGACCAGAAAAGTCAAATGGAGCAAATATGAAGGGACCAGTTTGCTGGGCACAGAACACATTGGCTGCCCTGCTCTGATTATTCTCTCTCTCTTTACCTTGATTCACCAGCATAAATATATAGGAGGCGCTCTGCAGAACTCGCCCCCAACCGCACCTCTCTGGGGTGTCTGGTGATGTCAGTCAAGCCAGACTTGAAGAGTCATCTGCCAGAAGCTAAGGCATATTTTCCCTGGAGGAGCACTGATCTTCTGGAAGAATCCTTGTTCATCTCAGCGATGACTGGGGGGACACCCGAGATCCTGGCAAGCTGATGGAACATGGCAGGCAGAGCCCTATTGTGTTTTTTTTTTTTTAATCAAAGTAATTTATTTGGCTTAGTTTTGTTTTTTAGCAACTTTATTGATATATAACTGACATACAATAAATTGTACGTATTAAAGTGTTCAATGAGAAGCTTGGACAAACGTGGATGTGAATAATGTCCATGATCCCCAGAAACTGTGATGGTGTTTTTGGACACAGTAGAAGGGAGTTTCCACATGTGTTTAAACATAAGAATCTTGAGATGGAGAGGGAATCCTGGATTCCTCAGGTAGGACCAGTGTAGTCACAGGGTTTTCCTAAGAGGCAGGTTCAGTTCAGTTCAGTTGCTCAGTTGTGACCGCACGGACTGCAGCATGTCAGGCTTCCCTGTCCATCACCAATTCCCTGAGTTTGCTCAAACCCATGTCCATTGAGTCGGTGATGCCATCCAACCATCTCATCCTCTGTCATCCTCTTCTCCTCCTGCCTTCAATCTTTCCCAGCATCAGGGTCTTTCCCAAGGAGTCAGTTCTTCGCATCAGGTGGCCAAAGTATTGGAGTTTCAGTTTCAGCATCAGTCCTTCCAAAGAATATTCAGGACTGATTTCCTTTAGGACTGACTGGCTGGATCTCTTTGCAGTCCAAGGGACTCTCAGGGGAAGGTGGGAAGACCAAAATTAGGAGATGAGGTGATGGAGCCATAAACCAAGGAATGAGGTCAACCTCCATACACTGGAAGAGGCCAGAAGACAGATTCTCTCCTAGAGCTTCAAGAGAAACAGTCCTGCCAACACCTTGATTTTAGTCCCATAAGACTCATTTCACACTCCTGACCTCCAGGACTATAAGAGAATACACTGACACCACTAGGTTTGTGGTCATTTGTTACAGCAGCAATAGGAAACTCATACAGTGTGTATATCCGGGAAACCACTGACATCCATTTATCTGCTCTCAGTCACTATAGATTAATTTGTGTTTTCTAGAATTTCATACACGTGGAATCATATCCTATGTGCTCTTTTCTGATTGACTTCTTTCATTCAGCATAATTATGCTAATGTTCATCCATGTTTTTGCCTGCATCAATAGGTTATTCCTTTTACTGTGGAGTCATATTCTAATAAATACACCAAAATGTGTTTATCCAGTAACCTGTTGGTGGCCATTTGCATTATTTCCTTTTTCTTTTCTTCTTCTTTTCTTAAAATCATTTCTCTCTACCCGTTTCACCTCAAGTAATAGATTCCTTTATTAAATAAAATAAAGTTTTATTTTATTTTTATTTCATTTTGTGCACTGGCTCTTCGTTGCTGTGTGAGGGCTTTCTCTAGTTGCGGTGAGCAGGAACTACTCTTTGTCATGGTGCACAGGCTTCTTCACTGCAGTGGCCTCTCCGCTTTCAGAGCACAGGCTCTAAGCACACAGGTTTCAGAAGCTGCGGTGCTCAAGCTCAGTAGTCATGGTCCACGGGCTTTAGTTGCCCGCAACATGTGGGATCTTCCTGGACCAGGGATTGAAGCCTTGTCCCTGCACTGGCAGGCAGATTCTTATCCACTGTACCACCGTGGAAGTCCACATTATTTCCTTTTTTGACTAGCATAAACAAAATTGCTATAAATAGTCATGTGCAAATCTTTGGATGGTGTGATGGGTTGATTTTTGTCCCCCAATCAAGGATATGCTAAAGTCCTAATCCCCAGAACTGATCCCCAGAATGACTTTGTCTAGAAGGATCATTGCAGATGGAATTAGAGATGAGCCCCCCAAGAGTAGGCAGGCCCCTAATCCTTGTGACTGGTGTCCCTACATGAAGATGGCCGTGTGAGGACAGAGGCCCGGGGAGGACTCCCTGTGACAGTGAAAGCAGAGAGTGGAGTCATGCAGCTGCAAGCCCAGGAGCACCTGAGTCCCAGCAAACCACAGGGAGCTAAGAAGAGGCGGGCGAGGAAGGATTCCTGTCTGGTGTGCAGAGGGAGGCTGGCCCTGCCGACACCTCGATCTCAGATTCCAGCCTCCAGATATATGGGATGTTTCTGTTGTCTCTAAGCCACCCAGTTTGTAGTTCTTTGTTATGGCAGCCCTAGGAAACTAATACAGATGGACATACGCTTTCATTTCTCTTCACTAAATACCTAGGAGTGCATAAGCTGGATCACGTGGTAAATGCATCCTTAATTAAGAAACTGCCAAACCATGGCCTCAAGTGGTTGTATCTTTCTTGATTCCCACCAGCACAGCGGGGGAGTTTCCATGTGTCCACCTCTTTGTCAACCCTTGGTATAAACAGTCTTTATCATTATAACCGCTCTAACAGGAATAGAGTGGTACCCAGTCTGGCTTTATTTGCGTTGCCCACATGACTAATGATGGTGAGCATCCTCTTTAGCGAAGTCTCTGCTAAAAGCGTTTGCCTATATTTTTAATGTTCTTTTTTTTCGATGCTGAGTTTGAGGGTTCTTTATATATTCTACATACAAGTCCTTTATTAAATATATGTTTTGCAAATATTCTCTCCCACATTCCTGGCTCGTCTTTTCGTTTTCTAAACTGTGTCTTTCAAGGAGGAGGAGCTGTTGATTTTGGTGAGGTCCAAGGCGAGGCCTGTCCGAGTACTCACCCCACTGCTCCAGGTTCCAGGAGATTTTCCAGTCTGTCTGGTGCAAGTAGGCAGGACTCCCAGCCCTGTGTGGGTGCTGGCACTGTTGGTTCCAGCCCTCTCACGGGGTTCTTGCCTTGGCCTTGCGTAGATTCCTACTTGGCTACGTACACAAAGGAAGCCTCTGCCGTCTCCAGACCCCTCTCGGTGTAGCGCTCTCCTCCTGCTCTCTGTGCCGCGGCCGCCAGCCCTGGGAACCTGTGCTCCCCAGACACTCAGCTCCAGTCCTGCCTCCCGGAGTCCAGCCAGGGCTGCCCTTTCCTGCCCCTGGAACTTTCTCAAGGCAGCAAATGGAGGCAACCACAGGGCTCACTTCCTTTGCTTCTCATCTCACAGAGAGTGCTGGTTTTCATTGCCTATTGTCCAATTTCATCCGTTTTTGTCTGACATTGCAGCAGTTCTGGATGAGGGAGTGAATCCAGTCTCTCTCTCTCTCTCTCTCTCTCTCTCTCTCGGCAGAAAGCAGGAATCTGTCCTGTGCTGCCATCCATGCCAGCGCACGCTTCTAGGAGAGAAGCACAAAGGCAGGCCCTGCTTTGTGTCCTGGATGGGAAGGACAGTGAGCGCACACCAGCCCGCTAAATATCCCCAGGCAGTTTCCATCACTGGGATCCCAGTGTTGGTGATACAGGGACCCAGCTTGCCTTTTAGTTCCTCAATGAAAACCCAGGACTTCCCGGTGGCCCAGTGGTTGAGTCTTCGCCTCCCAATGCAAAGGGCACGGGTTCAATCCCTGATTAGGGAATTAAGATCCCACACGCCATGTGGTGCGGCCAAAAAAAATAAAAATAAATAATACAGGCCAGTTCAAAAAAGAAAGAAAGAAAAAACCCAGCAAAACAAACGCTTCTTCCACCCCATAACCATGGAGGGGTAAAAACCATTAGTGGACTCCCATATTTCACCTCTGGATAGCCAGTGTCAGAAGAACAGGGATGGCAAGCTTGATCATTAAACTGATCATTAAGCTCAATCTTTGGGAACTGAGTGGAATATTTCTATTGCAAGTTGAGATCACTGCCAACAGCCTTATCTCCGAGGAGAGGGGCTCACCCAGGAGGGAAACTGAACCTAGGGTGGCTCTCCTCTACCCTTTTTATGTTCTTACCTGGGACCCCTGTAACAAAAACAGATTATGAAAAAAAAAGCATACAGGTGTATTCAACCTGAGTTTTACACGACACGGGAGCTTTCCTAAGGAAATAAAGACCCAGGGAGATTTTAAACCTGAGTATTTTTGTGCCTGCTTTGCTGAAGAGTGAACAATCCTAGGAAGATAAGAACAAAACAAGAGGGAAACCAAGAAAGACCTGTTCATTCAAATTCCTCTGTGTCCCCACATGGTCTTCAGTGATAACGATTCGCCTTTCCTCTGGGTGCCAGCAAGGCACCTGTCACAGGAGGTCTGATGACCTAATTCAGGTGAACGTCTTTGTGCACACACCATTCTTCACGTTCCCGCAGCTGAAGTAGTCTACGTGCCAAAGTGCCCCTCTGGAGCGGGGGTGAGGGGTGTCCTGAACCCTGTCAGAGGCCAAAGCTGAGCTGTCCAAGGTTCAAGATCCTTCTCTGAAGCTGGCTCTGTCTATTAGATTGATGCTAACTCCTGCGGGGGCTTGGAGGGCAACATCCCAGAATGCTAGTGTCCCCGCCAAGGGCTCCTGGGCACAAAAGCTTTGGGAGTCCATTTCGGGGCTCACCTTTCGTGGGAAGAAAAGGACCCTGGAACTTTTTATTGCCCCTCCAAGAGGAGACTTGTTGATAAGCTTTCTCATTTTCCGGCCCACAGGGCTTCACCTCGGCGCACACCCGCACTAGGAAAGCTTAGTGGGAAGCGCTGACAACATTGGTCAGGGTGATGCACCTTGTCCTCCTCTTACACGCCCTCACCGCAAATACACACATGTGCACACGCATGCACTCACACCGATGCACACACACACACTTGCACCTTGGGCCCAAGGTTCCCTTCCCCAGCTGCCTGTGCCCCAAGACTGGGAAGTGAGGAAGAGGAAGACTCCGGGTTTCATATTTCTGAGAGATGGAGTTGGAGCAAAAGCCAGAGATGCCGGTGTTCTGGCCGGCCTCCCTCGGAGAACACCCACAGCTCTGAAAGCTTCGTCAATAGCCCATTGTTTGCTGTAAATTGAAGATGATAAGAGAGTGGAGGAACTCAGTCTAGAAGGCTAAGAGGCAGGCAGCTACTGTCTTAGATCTGCAGCAGGCAGGCTCCTGCCAAAGTGTTTGCCATTCAAAGGCAAACTTGTCTGCAGNACATGGCAGGGGCAAGGAAAGAGGTGCAGAGAAAGTGCTGGCAGGCCCCACAGCCATTCATTCATTTTAGGGAAAACCAAAGAAGGCTTCACAGAGGAGGTGGCTTCGGAGGCTGGATGGGAGATCCACCACTAAAGAAGTCAGGTTGGAGGAAAAGCATAAGCAAAACTAGGAGTCAGCAGAGACTGACATGGCCAGAGCACAGTGTGGAAGAAGTGAGTGAGGCTGGAGTTCGGCTCGAAGGCCTAGAACACTGCCAAAGCGGAGGTCAGGGCCGTCGTGGGAAGGATGTAATTGTTCTACCTGCCTTGAGATAACCTGGACAGGCCTGGGAAGCCAGCCTGCAGAGATGCAAGGTTTACAACAGCTAGAAGACTTGCAGTGACCCAGGAAGGATGCCAACGCATGATGGCCTGGCCCGTGGGGATGGAAGGAGGAAGTGGGCAGGGCGAGCGAGACAGTGACTCTGAGGTCTCTAGATTGGATGGGTCAGGGGTTACGGGGTGCCATGGGAAATAAGATCACCCACCTGAAATAGCACACACAGGAGGGAGAGCAGCTTTGGAATGAAAGTGGTGGATTCGGTCAAGGAGAGGCCCAGTTTGAGCTGTTAACAACTCAGGCTTGTAGAAACATCTAGCAACTAACTAACCCATGAGCAAGTTTTAAAGCTGAGATACAAAGAGATTGCTAGTATGCAGCTAGGGAGCTGTCAGGGGTCCCCGCCTTGCTCCTGGTTGGGGGGCTGACCTGGTGACTGGGTCAGGACAGGGGTCCCAGACTACGAGGTACAACAGGAACCTGGGGAGCATGGTGACAGCCCAGGTGCCCTGAATCCTCCCCCCCAACCCCACCCGGGATTGTTCAGTCACTGCCCAAGAAGGGGTACCCATTCCAGTCACTCAAAAACAAATGAAATCAAACAGACTCCTTCACACTTTTAACCACTTTCTCATTAACTAACTAGAATATCTTCATCTGTTTACCTTTTAGCTAAATAATCTCGTTAACTGATTAACTGAAGTTAGTAAATTAACTAATTCCAGTCAACCCTAGAGGAAATCAACCCTGAATATCCACTGGAAGGACTGATGCTGAAGCTGAAGCTCCATTACTTTGGCCACCTGATGCAAAGAACCGATTCACTGGAAAAGATCCTGATGATGGGAAAGGTTGAGGAGATGGGGGCGGAGGAGAAGGAGCAGGAGAAGGGGAGGAGAAGGGGGTGACAAAGGATGAGATGGTTGGATGGCATCATCGACTCGATGGACATGAGTGTGAGCAAACTCTAGGAGATGGTGAAGGGCAGGGAAGCCTGGCGTGCTGCAGTCCATGGGGTCTCATAGAGTCAGACACAACTTAGGGATTGACCAACAAGAATTCTCACTGGCCAGCAGAAAGGTCAGTGAAATTATCCTCAGGAGAAACCATCTAAGATCGCAAAGGCTGTCCTGTCCAAGGCGAGAGGAGGTGGAGAGACAGACAAAGGATCCTGGGAGGACGCGGCCAAAGAGAATGGGTGGTCTGGGCATAGTGGGGAAAGGACCCAGCAGTCGTGGGTGGTCACCAGAAAATGTCGAAAGTAGAGTTCAAGGAGCCCTGGATTCTGTCATCATTCCTCGGGGGATTCCACCAAGCCCACCAGGCTCACCCTCAGATAAGGCCCTAGCAGGGCGTGTGTATTCCATTCTGGGCTGTCTCGGGGCCCCTGAAGGCTTTGCTGCTGGTAACCTCTGACCCCACAACCTGCATGCCCCATCAGAATCACTGCAAAGTTGACCAAGACTTGCTAAATTATCACATGAAGAAGAGACAACAAAGGCAAGAGTGGAAAACACGAGAGTGCAAACGCAGAGTCAACCTTGAAATCCTGTCACCAAACAGGCACATTCCAACCCCCAAGCCTGGCATGGAAATCCTGGTTCCCCGAAGCTTCAGTCCTGGCATTGAAGGCGTGCAGTGTCATTTAGAAACAAATGACAAGAAAAATGTGTACATCTTTAAAGCTGATGAGCTAAGGGCCGGAGTAGGGAGAGGATATATTTTTCTTTTCCCAGAACCCTAGGCCAGGCGGGTACCTGGGTGTGCTGACTCCATCGTCCCTGCCTGCACAGGGAGGTGATGATGGCCCGGGCGGGTGGGACCTCCTGGCTTGGCCAGTGACAGGTCCCAGGTCCTAGAAACACCCTCAGGAGGCTGGTCATCCCAGATCCAGGCCCTGGGAGGCACAGAGATGTAACGCCAGGCAGTGGGACAGTGAAAATGTAGATCGGGGGATGCTCTGCGTGCTGGGCTTTACAGAGAGCCAGGCGCACTGCAAGAGTTTTCAAAGCGCTCGAGAGGGTGGGTCACCCTCCCCACGAAACGCCCCGCAGCACAGCTAGTGAGCCACAGGCGCAGATCTCGCCCACAGCTCTCCTTCTGGGGCCCCGCGGAGCTCAGGGCCTTCTCATTAGCGAGTGAGAAGGGGGCATGCCTCCCCGGAGGCGGTCAAAGCAGGAAACGCAGCCCCTCGCTCTGCCACGACTGTAAGAAGCAGAAAGGAGCCCCTTTTATTTTCAAAGGTTTTGTGAGTGTCCTTGAACTCCTCTGTGGCTTCTCCAGCACGGTGTGGTACTCAAGAATGGTGGAGAGGAAGGCGGCAGAGACCCGTGAGAGGCAGAGGCCGTGAGATGCCAGCGTTTTGCTCACTGAACAAGTATTCATTGAACTACCGTGTGGCAGACACGGGTCTAGGTGTGGGAGACACAAGCTCCTGCCCCGCTGTTGGTTACTCTTCAGGGTGGGGAGATGGATAACAAACCAGCAAACATACAAATAAAAGAGACTGCTTGAGGGCAGTAAGTATCCTCAAAACAAAATAAAGGCAAAAAGGGGTGATAAGGACTGGGACAAGGAGGGTGGGAGACCTCTATAATGGATAAGGTCTGAGCGAAGACCAAACCAGAGGGGAAGAAGCAGTCAGCCTTGCAAAGATTCGGGCAAGCGACTCCATGAAAGAGGAAACACCAGGTGCGAAGTGCTTGTTGTTGTTGTTGTCATTGAGTCACTCAGTCATGTCCAACTCTTTGAGACTCTATGGACTGCAGCACGCCAGGCTTCCCTGTCCTTCACTAACTCCCTGAGCTTGCTCAGACTCGTGTTGATTAAGTCGATGATGCCATCCAACCATCTTATCCTCTGCCACTCCCTTCTCCTTCTGCCTTCAATCTTTCCCAGCATCAGGGTCTTTTCCAGTGAGTCAGCTCTTCACATCAGGTGGCCAAGGTATTGGAGCTTCAGCTTCAGCGTCAGTCCTTCCAATGAATACTCAGGGTTGATTTCTGTTAGGATTGGCTGGTTTGATCTCCTCGCAGTAAAAGGACTCTCAAGAGTCTCCTCCAGCACCACAGTTCGAAAGCATCAGTTCTCTGGCATTCAGCCTTCTTTATGGTCCAACTCTCACATCCATAAGTGACTACTGGAAAAACCATAGCTTTGATTATATGGACCTTTGTCACAAAGTGATGTCTCTGCTTTTTGACACACTGTCTAGGCTTGTCACAGCTTTTCTTCCAAGGAGTGTGCAAAGTCCAAGAGGTGTACACTAACTATGAAACAGAAGGAAAGTCGGCGTGGCCAGAGAACACAAGGGGAGATGGGGACAGCTTGACTGAAAGAGGGAGAGGCGGAAGTCTGACTCGGGAAATGTGAAGTTGGTAGGACTTTCTTGGGGTTGGAGTGGAAACAGAAGAACCAGGAGCAACTCCTTAGATTCAGGGAGAACAGAGGTGAGAGAAAAAGAAGGGGAGGAGAGTGGTATGACCACGAGGCACTTGAGATACCTGCTGAATATTTTAGTGGGGATGTCAAGCCAGGCCAGCTGGAGAGATGGGCCCGATGGAGGATCAGAGCTGGAGATGGAAATAAGAGAGAGAAACACCTAGGCTTGGGAGAGAGAGAGAGATGCATGAGCAGCATAGGAAACCTGCCTAGCTTTCAAACACACCCAGGCAACCTCACCCTTTGCAACCTAAGTCCTTTGGTGTTTCAAACAGCTCTACAGTCTGCACACATGACTGTGCAGAGGAGTCTGGCCCAGGTCCTACCCAGTTTTCATTTATTCACTCAGCAAACCTGTGTCCTGCAGGGCTAGATACTTGCCCTAGAGAACAGAACACTGGCCCCCGGGGGGAGACTGCTCACTTGAAGAGGAGATGGGTGAACGGATGGGTGTGGCCACAGGAAGAGGAGGACTTGGGGCCAGGCTGCCTGGGGGGCTGGGCTTGCTGAGCCATTATCTAGCTGAGAACCTGGGCTAAGAGCATCTGCTGGCTTCGAGGCCCCATGCGTTGGACAAGGGGATCCCTAAGAGTACCCTCCAGTCCCACCCAAAGCTGGCAATGATGGCCCTAGGAGACAAATCAGGTTCAGTTCAGTTGCTCAATCGTGTCCGACTCTTTGCGACCCCATGGACTGCAGCACACCAGACCTCCCTGTCCATCACCAACTCCCGGAGTTTAATCAAATTCATGTTCATCACGTAGGCAGAAACAAGATGGAAGAATCCTTTTCTTTCAATTACGTTTTTTGGTGTGTTTTTTTGTTTTTTTTTTTTTAACCTCAGTTTTACCTAAATCTTCATGATAATTGCCTGAAGCCTGGGAAGTCCCTCCAAGACAAAGCAGTCTTTTTGGTTAAATTCTCTGTTCTGCTCCTCACAGCAAAGATCCCCACTCAGTAGCCCCCACCGCCTTCTCCCCACCCCTCCTCCTCCAGCTCTGCCTCAGAAGGTGCCTGCAAAAGCTCTGTTGTACTCGGTACAGTTTATAATAAGGTGTGGTCCCCGAGACACTAGTCTCTCCGTATTTTGACAGTGTGACTTCCTGTAATATCACTGAGTATGTCCTGTCATCTCAGGAACAAGATTGATACCTCGTTGGGTTTTTTTCTTCCCCCCTCCTCTCAACAATATACTTGACATTTAATGCATCATCAAAAAGTTTCTGAGGTTTTGGGGCTAAAACTCTGAAAGTATTACTTCCTGTCCCTGCAGCAGCTCAGGTGCCCCGAGCAGCCTGAAGGCCTCTCAAGCAGGGCGGCTGTTCCAGCCTCAGCTCCACCAGCCAGACGGCCCCGCAGATTTCAAAACCAGCTGAAACCCCTCCCTCCCCTCAGTGAACCCCCTCGAGGGCTGAGAAAAGTGCTCATCCAGAAACCAAGGGCCGCTGGTCCCCATCCCAAGATGTGTCCCTTTGTTCTAGGGTCCTTGAGTGAGTCACTTGACCTCTCTGCTACCCAGATGGGAAGAATCGTAGAGCTGGGCACAGTCATCTCCAAGGAACGTTCTAGCATCCAATATCTTGGTGTCTGCACACAGACGTGAACCACCCTCAAGGCCAAGTGGGCGAGACCCACAGCAAAACCTGCAGCGAAAACCACATGTTTTTCCGAGAGGTAAGATTATTAGCTTGGTCTCCCTCCAAACCCTCCCCAGCAGCCTTGCACCTGGGGAACTGACTAGAGCTGCTCTGGGAAAGCTGGAATTTGCAGCCAGAAAGGCAGAAAAACAGGCCTCATTGCTGCGACTCGCCATTCCTTCCAAGGGGTATGTGGTCACGTGCCCTTGGGCAGAGCCCATCCCAGGCTCGGGGATGTGAGGATGAAGAACCCACATCCTCTAGGGTGGGCTTTGAACCCATAGCTGCCCACAGGAGGGGAGCCCTGACTTATTCTGGCTGATGGGAGAGCAGGGCAGGGAGGGAAGGCTTCCTGGAGGCATCGACACTCGAGCTGACTTGAACCACATCTCTTCGTGTTCTGCTATAACCAAGGCGGGGGGGATGTCCTCTCTCTCCTGAGCACTGGAGTATTGATCATTATTAGTATTAATTATTACTGTTAGCATTTCTGCTTTATTGACTATGCCAAAGCCTTTGACCGTGTGGATCACAATAAACTGTGGAAAATTCTGAAAGAGATGGGAATACCAGACCACCTGACCTGCCTCTTGAGAAACCTGTATGCAGGTCAGGAAGCAACTGTTAGAACTGGACATGGAACAACGACTGGTTCCAAATAGGAAAAGGAGTACGTCCAGCCGGTATATTGTCACCCTGCTTGTTTAACTTATATGCAGAGTAAATCATGAGAAATGCTGGGCTGGAAGAAGCACAAGCTGGAATCAAGACTGCCGGGAAAAATATCAATAACCTCATATGCAGATGACACCACCCTTATGGCAGAAAGTGAAGAGGAACTAAAAAGCCTCTTGATGAAAGTGAAAGAGGAGAGTGAAAAAGTTGGCTTCAAGCTCAACATTCAGAAAACTAAGATCATGGCATCTGGTCCCATCACTTCAG
>SJYV01032831.1:1265934-1341626 GCA_006410875.1 Neotragus pygmaeus
TGGGAGGGAGGTTCCAAAGGGAGGGGACATACATACACATGGCTTCTTCATGGTGATGTGTGGCAGAAACTGATACAATATTGTAAAGCAATTATCCTCCAGTTAAAAATAAATAAAACATATAATAATTTAAAAAGTAGAAATTAATGTCCGTCAACTGATGGACATTAGGAAATCAACTCTGAATACTCATTGGAAGGACTGAAGCTGAAGTTCCAATACTTTGGCTACCTGATGCAAAGAGCTGTCTCATTGGATAAGACTCTGCTGCTGGGAAAGATTGAGAGCAGGAGGAGAAAAGGGTGTCAGGGGATGAGATGGTTGGATAACATCACTTTTGGATTCCAGAGGTGGGAGAGAAAACATTTCTGTGGTTTTAATTCACCGATATTGTGTAGGTACTTAGTTACAGCAGCCCAGAAAATGACCAAAAAGGACAGATCAGGCACCACTGAGCCCACAGGGAAAAGATATATTGGGAAACAGTTATCCATACCTCAGGAGAGACCTACCCCATCTGTTCTACCTGTCCAAACCACGGGGCTTGGCAGGTGAGAGGGAGAAGCAAGACTAGACTTGGGTGAACTTTCCATCGTCACCAATGGCATCTTGGAAAACTGTGGGCATGGATGATTGCCCACCTCTTTTTGTGCTGGGTTGTTCAGCTGCCTCCTCGGTGGGCAGAGACCAAAGTGAGGATAAGGGTTATGACTACACGGACTAATGCAATGGCTAGCAAACTCTTAGAGTCACCAATCCCTTGGAGAACAGGGTACAATCTAGGGATCTTCTCCCAAGAAATACGGGCACATTTCCCCTCAAAGCTGCATAGAGTTTCAGAAATTTCACAGGTCCCCTGAAGCTTATCTGATTCATCTGTAACGAGTGATATGGCTAAATTGAGATGTACATTGTGCACTTCCCACAGTGGTGAGGACCTTTGTTTCTGTATATGAGCACCCAGCACAGGGGAGGAGGACACCAAGTCCTTGGCATCAGACAGATTTTGAGTTGAGTCCCGGCACTCCCTTTCACTAATAAATTGATTTAAACTCTCTCAACATCCGTTGTCTTGTCTAAAAAAGGAGGAAGAGCAATGCCTACCTTCCATAGCTATGTGAGAATAAAACAGAAGTAAAGTTACTTACAGACTTCCAGTGGGTCCTGGCCCTCCCCTGAGTAGGGTTTTGCTCTCTTGTAATCATTCAAATGGCTGTTGTTGGGTGGCTGTCACCCGCAGTGGATTATAAGCTTCTGCAGAGTTTATTCACAACTGTATTCCCAGGGGCTCCATAATTGTTGAAAGAAAGTTTTGCTCAGCACAATGCCTGGTGCAAGGCTTGATAAATGGTAGCTCTTATTAACATTTAGCTCATACCGATAAACAAAGGGACTCCTTGCTAGTCAGCTAAAGGTTATCTGCTGAGACTTTGACCCCAGAAATGTACTGAGAAAATAAGTGGACTCCATAGAAAAGGAACAGGGATTGTGTCCTGTGTTGCCATCTGTGATGGCGATGACTCAGTCTACCACCCTCCCAGTTCACCAGGAGTCAAGCTTCTGTCCACAGTTCTGATCCACACAGCCGCCTTAAACCTCGGCCCGATCTCCGAGTCCAAATGAACAAGACTCCACTGCTGAGTGGGAGGCTGCATCACCCAGGGTGGGAGGCCTAGCCCTTTCTCAACTAGGTGTTACTTTTGATTTCCTTCAAGTATGATCAAAGTGGGTGAAGTTGGGGGCTGCTGTCGGCTGTAAGGTGTGGGCTGGCTGAGTCAGTGCTGGTTAAGTTTCCCTTGGGAAATTCCCAGAGGGAGGAGGCAGGGTATATGCTATTATCAGCTCAGAAATTAACCAGGCATGACTTCCAGTTCAATGGGTGGATTATCACCTGGATCTAATGACTGGATAGAATGCTGGGGTGGAAGTAAAATCCATAGAATGAAGTCCTTCACCTTGACCCACTTTGTCTGCCAATATTATTTCCCACCTCTCTAGCTCACAAGAAATGTCACTGGCATAAATAAAATGAAATGGTAAAGATATATTTTTAAAAACTGTAAAAGTACTTATGATGTAGACAAGTGAAAAATAAGCAAATTGGTTGAATTTTCATGTTGTATTACTTTTATAAGCAAAAAGACATTGTAAGAAAAATATTACTAAAGAATCTTTATGTATGGCATTATGAACATTATTATTATTACCCTCCACTTTGCACCAAGGAACAGGTTCCCTCATTCCGGGGGATAGAGCTGAAGCCAAAGAATTAGGGTCCTTGGGTAATTTTTATTTTATTAGCCAACCCAAAGGAGCAAAAAAAAAACAAACAAACAAACAAGGTTAAGCTAACAATTAAAAGATATCTTAGAGGGACTGCCCTGGTGGTCCACAGGCTCAGAATCCATGTTCCCAATGCAGGGGGCCCAGGTTCGATACCTGGTCAGGGAAGATCCCACATGCTGCAACTAAGACCCAGCACAGCCAAATAAATAAGCAAATAAGTATTTTTTAAAATGTCTTAGAGACATTTTAAGCTTCCTCTCAAATCCTCATGTTTTAAATTAACATGTATTTTAAATTCTTAACCCAAGTCCTAAAGAGTGATTGGTAAATAAACTTGCATTAAAGGATCACAGGTTAGAAGTTCAGGGTAATGAGCGGGGCCTAGGAAAGAAATCTCGAGATAAAGACTCTTTCCTCCCAAAGATAAACTTACAGGGAAATCTCCCACAACGTGGCATTGGCTTTCTTGGTTGAGCGACTTCTGTGACACAAGATAAAGGATTGTTTCCCAGGATGGGAAGACGAACAAGCTTTTCATTAATAATGATTTTCTTTCCATCAGACATCAACTATGCATTAGATACTTCCTGTCCATTATTTCTAACCCTCAGAACACGCCTCAGGTTTTCATTTATTTCTTTATTTTCAAAAATTTCAGTTTCACATGTTTTTTTTTTTTATTTTGCATTTTATTTATTTTTGGCTGCACTATTTCATTTTAAATAAATTTTATGTATGTATTTATTTATCTTTGTTGCTGCGTGCGGTTTCTCACTGCAGGGGCTCCTCCTGTTGTGGAGCGTGGGCTCCAGGGCTTGTGGCCCTCAGAAGTTGCGGCTCCTGGGCTCTAAAGCCCAGGCTCAGTAGTTGTGGCGCACAGGCTTAGTTGCTCCACAGCATGTGGGTTCCTAGTTCTTGGACTAGGGATCAAAGCCATGTCCCCTGCACTCCAGGCAGACTCTCCACCACTGGACTGATAAGGAAGTCCCAAGCCTCAGCTTTTAAATGAGTTTGAGAGGGTACAAAGGACAGATGAGCCCAATATGCTTATGTTTATTATACTTAGGAAAGATCATTACATTATGGGAGGTGGCCCAGGGTTTGAACCCAGGCCTGCCTGCTCAGTCGGCTCGTCCTTCCTTCAGCCACACTGAGGTCGTTCCCAGTGAAACCCACAGTGGGTGGCACTGCCCGCCTTGGAGGATGCGCATCACGAGATGGGGTCCAGTCGGGCATTTTTGTGGTCTGGGCTATGCCTCCTCTTTAAACTAGGACACATACTGCCAGAAATCCGGTATTGAACCAGACAACCCCTGATTTTAGATTCTATCCAGTAAAATGAAAATTTAAAAACCAGACATGAAAAAAAAAATGTTTTAATGTTTTATTATGGAAAATTTCAAGCACACACAAAAGTCAAGAAAGTGGTAAAAATTAACCCCCCGTACCACCACTGGGTTCCAACTACTACCAACATTTTACCATTCTTACTTCATCTATTCCTCTTATTTTCTGGGGTATTTTAAGACAATCGTAGACCTCATATTATATTAACTGTAAATTTCAGTGTTGATCCTCATCCATGAAAATTAAAATTCAACATGACAACAGATCCATTATCATTCCTAAGAAATAATTACTTAATAGGCTTTCTTTCTTTCGGCCATGCTGTGCAGCACATGGGATCTTAGTTCCCCAACCAGGGATCAAACCCATGCCTCCTGCAGCTCTTCCTTCATTCTGTCCCAGACTGTTTGACTTGATGAAGGTCAAATATCTTACAAGTTCCCTCTTCTTACTTCCTCTTTCAAAAATCCTTCTCCCACTTTACAAAAGAAATATTTACCTCTTCCTCATCCCAGATCTTATAATGATGCCTTGTCCAATCCCTACAGGTGGCCAAGAGAAGTTTTATTTGGAATGTTGAGATCTGAGNCTCAGAATCCATGTTCCCAATGCAGGGGGCCCAGGTTCGATACCTGGTCAGGGAAGATCCCACATGCTGCAACTAAGACCCAGCACAGCCAAATAAATAAGCAAATAAGTATTTTTTAAAATGTCTTAGAGACATTTTAAGCTTCCTCTCAAATCCTCATGTTTTAAATTAACATGTATTTTAAATTCTTAACCCAAGTCCTAAAGAGTGATTGGTAAATAAACTTGCATTAAAGGATCACAGGTTAGAAGTTCAGGGTAATGAGCGGGGCCTAGGAAAGAAATCTCGAGATAAAGACTCTTTCCTCCCAAAGATAAACTTACAGGGAAATCTCCCACAACGTGGCATTGGCTTTCTTGGTTGAGCGACTTCTGTGACACAAGATAAAGGATTGTTTCCCAGGATGGGAAGACGAACAAGCTTTTCATTAATAATGATTTTCTTTCCATCAGACATCAACTATGCATTAGATACTTCCTGTCCATTATTTCTAACCCTCAGAACACGCCTCAGGTTTTCATTTATTTCTTTATTTTCAAAAATTTCAGTTTCACATGTTTTTTTTTTTTATTTTGCATTTTATTTATTTTTGGCTGCACTATTTCATTTTAAATAAATTTTATGTATGTATTTATTTATCTTTGTTGCTGCGTGCGGTTTCTCACTGCAGGGGCTCCTCCTGTTGTGGAGCGTGGGCTCCAGGGCTTGTGGCCCTCAGAAGTTGCGGCTCCTGGGCTCTAAAGCCCAGGCTCAGTAGTTGTGGCGCACAGGCTTAGTTGCTCCACAGCATGTGGGTTCCTAGTTCTTGGACTAGGGATCAAAGCCATGTCCCCTGCACTCCAGGCAGACTCTCCACCACTGGACTGATAAGGAAGTCCCAAGCCTCAGCTTTTAAATGAGTTTGAGAGGGTACAAAGGACAGATGAGCCCAATATGCTTATGTTTATTATACTTAGGAAAGATCATTACATTATGGGAGGTGGCCCAGGGTTTGAACCCAGGCCTGCCTGCTCAGTCGGCTCGTCCTTCCTTCAGCCACACTGAGGTCGTTCCCAGTGAAACCCACAGTGGGTGGCACTGCCCGCCTTGGAGGATGCGCATCACGAGATGGGGTCCAGTCGGGCATTTTTGTGGTCTGGGCTATGCCTCCTCTTTAAACTAGGACACATACTGCCAGAAATCCGGTATTGAACCAGACAACCCCTGATTTTAGATTCTATCCAGTAAAATGAAAATTTAAAAACCAGACATGAAAAAAAAAATGTTTTAATGTTTTATTATGGAAAATTTCAAGCACACACAAAAGTCAAGAAAGTGGTAAAAATTAACCCCCCGTACCACCACTGGGTTCCAACTACTACCAACATTTTACCATTCTTACTTCATCTATTCCTCTTATTTTCTGGGGTATTTTAAGACAATCGTAGACCTCATATTATATTAACTGTAAATTTCAGTGTTGATCCTCATCCATGAAAATTAAAATTCAACATGACAACAGATCCATTATCATTCCTAAGAAATAATTACTTAATAGGCTTTCTTTCTTTCGGCCATGCTGTGCAGCACATGGGATCTTAGTTCCCCAACCAGGGATCAAACCCATGCCTCCTGCAGCTCTTCCTTCATTCTGTCCCAGACTGTTTGACTTGATGAAGGTCAAATATCTTACAAGTTCCCTCTTCTTACTTCCTCTTTCAAAAATCCTTCTCCCACTTTACAAAAGAAATATTTACCTCTTCCTCATCCCAGATCTTATAATGATGCCTTGTCCAATCCCTACAGGTGGCCAAGAGAAGTTTTATTTGGAATGTTGAGATCTGAGAAAGTGTAAACACTAATAAATAAATAAAATATCTTCTTGCAGTTCAACTCATTTTAATTCATTGCTTTTAATAAAATGAAAGAAGCTCCTCCTGATAGACTTATTCACTATATTCATCTAAAAGTAATTTTTGATGAAAGATCCCCAAGTGATTTGGGCATTTAATTCAGAAGGTATTCAGAGAATTGAGTGACATGCTCTAACAGAATCTTTCCACTCCTATCTACTTTCATATGCAGACAAGATTTCTTAGCACTTACATCTATAAAAATCAAAAATAGTAACAGAATTGATATCAAATGTTATATCATTCAAACAGTGTCATATTCAGCCAAGGATATTTGAATTCAAGTTATAGTCTTCATAACTACTAATGATACAAGTTAGAAGTTTAGTTAAAAATGGTGAGAATCAATACTAATGACCCCATAGACATTAAAAGAAATAGAGGACTATTATACAAAATTCTATGGCCACAAGTTTGATAACTTAAATGAAAAGGACCAGTTCCTTGGAACACACAAACTAACAAAATTCACACAAGGAGAAATAGATAATCTGGATAGACCCATATCTAGAAAAGAAGTGAAATAATTACTAACCTCCCTAAAAAAAGAAAGCAGCAGGCCGAAACTATTCACTGATGAGTGCTACCAAACATTTATGGAATAAATTATATCAAATTCCTACATCTATTCCAGAAAATAGAAGCAGAGGGAATACTTCCTAACTCATTCTATGAAGCCAGAATTACCCTAATACCAAAACCAGATAACGATATTATAAGAAAACTACAGATCAGTATCTCTCATGGACACAGTCACAAAAGACCCAACAGAATAACAGCTAATTAAATCCAACAATATATAAAAAGAACTACCACAATGAGGTGGGATTTTTGAACTGAAAACCTATACCCTTGTACCAGCCTGTTCATATTTCCCCATCCATAGCTCCAGGCGACCACTTTTCTACTCTGTTTCTGTGAGTTTGACTTCCCCTATCCCTAGATTCCACATATAAGTGCTACCATGATTTCACTCATGAGGATGATCTCCAGTTTCATCCATAATGTCACAAATGGCAGAATTTCCTTCTTTTTTAAGCTGAATGACACTCCAGTGTGTGTATATATTAACATCTATATCAGTTTTTCTTTATCCATTCATCAGTTAACACTGAAGTTGTTGCCATACACTGACTATTGTGAAATAGTGCTGCAATGAACATGGGAATAAAGATAGCCTTTCAAAATAATGATTTCATTTTCTTTGGATATATACACCCAGAAGTGGGATTGCTGGATCATATGGTAGTTCTATTTCTAATTTCTTGAGCAACCTCTATAATGTTTACCATAATGGATATAATTCTGGGTTTCATTGTTGCTAACAGAGTACAAGAGTTCCCTTTTTCCCACATCCTCACTGCTGCTGCTAAGTCACTTCAGTCGTGTCCGACTCTGTGCGACCCAATAGACGGCAGCCCACCAGGCTCCCCTGTCCCTGGGAATCTCCAGGCAAGACCACTGGAGTGGGCTGCCATTTCCTTCTCCAGTGCACGAAAGTGAAAGTGAAGTCGCTCAGTCGTGTCTGACTCTTAGCGACCCCATGGACTGCCGCCTACCAGGCTCCTCTGCCCATGGGATTTTCCAGGCAAGAGTACTGGAGTGGGGTGCCATTGCCTTCTCCAGCATTTGTTATGTCTCATATTTTTGATAATAGATAACCTAATAGGTATGAGGTAATATCTCATGTTAACTTTTATTCACATTTCTGGATTAGTGATGTTGAACACATTTTCATGTACTTATTGACCATTTGTACATCTTTTTTTTCTTTGGAAAAAATGTCTATTTACGCATTGCCTTTTTTCACTCAAGCTATTATCATCATCATTATTCTTTTCATGTGTAAATTTATTTTATATTATAAATATCAATCCTTTATTGGCTATGTGGTTTATAAATATTTTCCCCTATCCTCTAGGTTGACTTTTCATTGTGCTGATAGTCTCCTTTGCTGTGTAGCAGCTTTTTATTGATGTAAACCCATTTGTTTATTAAGATCTACTTTGTGGCCCAACAAATGATCTATCCCAGAGAATGTTCCATGTGCACTTGAGAATCTTAGATTTAATGTAAACCCTAGCAAAATCCCAGCAGATGATTTTGCAGAAAATAACAAGCTGATTCTAAAATTTATATGGAAATGTGAAATACCTATAGTAACCAAAACAGTATTTTAAAAAAAGAAAGTTGAAGATTTATATCTCCTGACTTTAATACTGACTAGAAAGTTATATCAGAGAAGGTAATGGCACCCCACTCCAGTACTGTTGCCTGGAAAAATCCCATGGATGGAGGAGCCTGGTGGGCCGCAGTCCATGGGGTCGAAAAGAGTTGGACACGACTGAGTGACTTCACTTTCACGCATTGGAGAAGGAAATGGCAACCCACTCCAGTGTTCTTGCCTGGAGAATCCCAGGGACGGGGGAGCCTGGTGGGCTGGTGGGCTGCCGTCTATGGGGTTGCACAGAGTCAGACATGACTGAAGTGACTTAGCAGCAGCAGCAGCAGCAGCGGAAAGTTATATTGCTAAGTATGGTTTTAGTGCAAACAATATGATACTATTGTAAAAACAGGAATATAGATGAATGAAGGAGATTTAAGAGTCAAGTCATACTGCCCATTATTTTTATGGGCAATTGACTTTCAACAAAAATTCCAANGGAAAGTTATATTGCTAAGTATGGTTTTAGTGCAAACAATATGATACTATTGTAAAAACAGGAATATAGATGAATGAAGGAGATTTAAGAGTCAAGTCATACTGCCCATTATTTTTATGGGCAATTGACTTTCAACAAAAATTCCAAGGCAATTCAATGGGGAAAAGATAGTCTTTTCAACAACTGGTGCAGGGACAATTAGACATTGACATGTAAAAAGATTAACTTAGACCCCTACCTTACAGCATACACAAAAATCAACCCCAAAATGGATCTAGGGCCCTAACTATAAAAGCTAAAACTGTAAAACTTCTGAAAAAGTATAAAAGAAAATCTACATGTCCTTGAGGTGGGCAAAGACTTAGAAATCACACCACAAGTATGATACATAAAAGAATTATTAAATTTGAATTCATCAAAATTAAAATCTTTTGTACTTCAAAAGACACTGTTAAGAAAATGAAAAGCCAAGCCCCAGTCTGGGAGAAAATATTTGCGAATCCTAGATCTGACAAAGGATTTGCATCCGGAATATATAAAGAGCTTATGCAACTCAATAATAAGAGAAAACAATTTNACACTGTTAAGAAAATGAAAAGCCAAGCCCCAGTCTGGGAGAAAATATTTGCGAATCCTAGATCTGACAAAGGATTTGCATCCGGAATATATAAAGAGCTTATGCAACTCAATAATAAGAGAAAACAATTTCTAAAATCAGGCAAATGATTTAAATAGACATTTCACCAAAGAAAATATGCAAATGGCCAATAAAAACTTGAAAAGAAGTTCAACATTAGAGAAATGCAAATTAAAACCAAAATGAGAAAGCACTCTACGCCCACTAAAATGGTTATAATCAGACAGATAGGCTGGGAGCAGGGAAAAGCAAGTGTTGGCAAGGACGTGGAGAAACTGGAACCCGCATACATTGCTGGTGGGAGTGTGAAATGGTACAACCATTTTGGAAAATGGTTTCCACACCTAGGTATCTGCCTAAGAGAAAATAAAACATGTTTGTATGAAGACTTGGATGAGATTTTTCATAGCAGCATTATTCATAATGGCCAAAATCTGAAAACAATCCAAATGTCTATAAGCTAGCAAATGGATACATAAAGTGTGTTATATTGCACAATGAAATATTGTTCAGCAATTAACAGGAACAAGTGACTGATAGAGTGGGGGCAGAAAATATAATTATACAATCAGTTAGGTTCTCAGTAAAAAACTTTATGCTCTTGAGTTTGAATTGAAAGTAACAGCATGAATTAAGATGTATTTTATCTTAAACACTTTTTTCTAGCTTTGTCTACTAAAAAATCCTAGTGAAAAATAAGCTTGTTATTTGTTCTTCAGCCATCTCTGACTCTTTAGGACACCATGGATTGTAGCTTACCAGGCTCCTCTGTCCATAGAATTTTCTAGGTAAGAATACTGGAGCAGGTTGCCATTTCCAAGTCCAGGGGATCTTCTTGACCCAGGGACAAAACCTGCATCTCCTGTGTCTCCTGCATTGCAGGCAAATTCTTTCCACTCTGCAGCTTGGGAAACCAAATGAAAATAAGCTCTCCAGAATGATTGAGGTTCCTAGTGCCCAGACTATGGTCTCTGAATACAATTTTCCACCAAAAAGAATAAGTTCTCCCTGAAGAAATGACTGACTCCAGATCTGTGGCACAAAATGTACCAAATGAGCTTGGAAATTTTTGTCATACCACTGAAAAAAAAAGAGAAGAAGCTACCAAAAACTACAAGAGTCACGTCCAAAAGAAAAGAGGTGCCAAGTTGACTAGATTCCAATGGGCACAAAATGGAACAACTGAGCATCAAAGAGCACAATTACCACAATAAACTGAAACACTTCCAGTGAGTCTGAAGCTCTGACTTTATAATGACACTAAAAACAAAACAAAACAAAACTCAGTGACTGTCTTTGAAGGATGCTGGAGAATCAGCTCATTATTTTGAAAAATAATAAAGCAAAAAAATTAAGCATCTGTCTTGCCTTTCATATTCAAATTCATTCCTTAGGAGACCAAATGGTTTAAGAGGACAAGCTTATCTTACAGAAGTAATAAAGGCAGAAGGAAAATGAAATTAAAAGCCACAAGTTTGCAATTCTAATGAAGTAATGGACTTAGGCAATCATTATTGAAGGCTGCTAATGTCAAGAAGAGAGATAAATCACACAACTTGACACCCTGTTGGAAGCAGCTATCCCATTCGTGATATAATTGAGCTAAAGAAAATAATTCTACCTGAACCTGAATGAGTCCCTACACCCAACCTACAGGAAATGCAGAGGGAAAGAATTATGTTAAATAATATCTCAATGATGCAGCTAACAAAATCCAGGCAAAGACCCATTTCTTCACTTAAAAAAAAAGTTTTTTAAAGCTGATATAAAGGGCAAACCTATATATTAAAAGAGATGTCAAAGACATCACCCAAATAAAAAGTAAAACAAAACAAAGAGGACATCTCCCAATCACGATATATTGGCCCTAATAAAATCATGATGCCAATGAACCATTAAAAATGTTTAAGTGTTTTAGGACTGGACTGTGGTGATGTTTGCACAACTGTACAAATTTACTAAAGATCAAGCCGTACATTTACAATGAGTGAAGTTTACAGTTTGTAAACTATACCTCAACAAAACTGAAAAAAAAAGTGTGTGAAACTATCAGAGAAATTTGAACACAAATGGATAATAAAGAATTACTGTTGATTTCTTAAAGTATGATCATCAAATTGTGGGGGTTTTTTTAAGAGCATCTTTTAAAGATCAATGCTGAAATATTTGCAGGTACAGATAATTCGAAGCATTTGAGTTCAAAAGTCTTTGGTATGCGGTAAATAAGGGCTATAGGTGTTAAACTTGAATATTAATACTATTCTACATTTGTGACTGTTAGAAGTGTTCTATAATAAAAAAAAAAGGTGTGGTATAAAAGCTTGATTTGAGAAACAAAAAGGAAAAAAGAAACAGTGAGGAAAGAGAAAATCTTTTAATAAATTAGTTTTCTCTTTCTTATTTAGTTTAACTTATCTTTCCACCTTTGATATTAATACAAATGCCTTGTGGGAATGGATGGTATCTAAATAACACTGTAAACCAGGTCCCATATCTTCATAACTACATAAAGTATGGAACTACTGCTACGAAATGGAAATCGACAACCAATACACGGCCATGACTCCACAAATTATGAGCAATGACCTGAATATGTTTTTGCCATGGCTTACAGGCATCCCAAGGCCTCACATAGACTTCACATAATTTACTAGGGCCAGGCTGATGAAGTAAGACCCCCAGACCCGTTCAACGGCTTTCTTCTTTAAAAAGTACACTAAGTTCCCTACATAAGAACCAAGTTGCGAACGTTCAAATATGTGAATGTGCCTGTACGCCAGCTATCGTCCTGTATCACTGAACTTTTCAAAGTACTGTTTTCTAAGATTAAAAATGTTTTCTTTTTCTTCTGGGTTTGCTTTTTATGTATGATTTGTGTGAAAAGTATTACAAACCTATTACAGTACAGTACCATATAGCCGATGGTGTTAGTTGGGTACCTTAGCTAACTTTGTTCAACTTACAAATTGGATCTAGGAACACGCTCTTGGAATGGAACTCATTCATATGGATGGGACTTCCTGTAAAATATTTCACACTGTTTCATGAGAGTCAGACCTCACACATCCATGAGTAACATTACAACAGGAAGATTCTGAGTAGATGTGAGCTTTCCCCACAAAATTCAGTAAAAAGAGCCCTGTGGAGTGTAAAGATCTCACCACAGTTTTCCTTAATGGTTGTCTATTGGTTTATGTAGTTTATTTCAACTGCCCCCTTCTGTTATCTTTTTTTTTCCTTGAATCATGGATTATTCGTTTCAGAATCATCAGTTCCATGTGTGAGTTCGGTGGGTATCATTCAATCCATAACAGTGTTAGTATGATAAACCTCCCAGGGGCTACAGGAGGGTGGCTTGCATTGAGTCACATCTGTCAGGTGTGAAACCCGTTTTTCCATATCTGAACACAAGCATCACTCGCCCTGAACACTCAGCCACAGAAAACGGCTAACATGTCTCCTCAACTTACCTGCATGCATGCTCAGTTGTGTCCGACTCTGAGACCCCATGGACTGTAGCCCACCAGGCTCCTCTGTCCATGGGATTTTCCAGGCAAGAAAACTGGAATGGGTTGCCACTCCCTTCTACAGAGGATCTTCCTGACCCAGGGATCACACCCGTGTCTCCAGCATCTTCTGCACGGCGGGTGGATTCTTCACCACTGTGCCACATGAGAAGCCCATTGGATTTATCTGAGTTAGGTGGTAAAGAGCATGGCCTTCACCATTAGATAGATGGGCTCTTTTCAATAGGATGGAGTTAGTTCTCAAAGCTTCTGCCTCCTCAGCAGGGAAATCAGAATGAAACACCTTCCTCTCAGGGTTATTGGGGGTGGGGGGTGTACAATGAGATCACACAGGGGACGCTTTCAGCGCCATGCCTGGCACATTGTAACCAACACCAGTCACTGTGATCACTCCTAACCGAGACTGGGGGAAGGCGGAATTGGAGATGGACCGTGCAGCCTGTTTCACCGGCAAAAAAATGAAAAATAAAAAAAATAAAGCACTTGGGCTGCCGGATGACCTGGCAGGGCACACGTCTGATGAACAGATTTTTCCAGGGATGACTCTGAAATGGCAAAGACATTTAAGAGAGCTTCAAAGGTCGGCCGCGGTCTCTCGGAGCCCACACAGCCTGTTGACCTCCGGACGGGGGCCCCTGGCGTGATGGAAAGAGCGAGGACTAGGGCGTCTGCATCCTTGGCCGAGCCGTTTACTTCGGCCTCCTCCCTTGAAAACGAAGATGGGAACGACTACCTCCTTAAGAAGGTGAAAAGAAACTCCCACAGGAGGAAGGGTGGGAGCTCGAACTGCCGGGGACTGGGCTCCGTACAGGCAGTTCAAGGTCACTGTTATTTATTGAAGCCTCACAACAACCCGGAAAAGAATGCATCATTATCTCATTTCATCAGGGAGGAAAGAAAGGCCCGGTTGGGAGAAGGCACAGGCCCAAGGTTACATAACTGTTGTGGGGAGGTGCCAGGATTTGACATTGAGGCTGAGAACAGATTCCAGTCCTCCAACCACCCGTCCCCGAGCCTCCCACTCAGCTCCCGCCCTGGACACTCAGGCTGGGACGTGGTTTTTTAGGTCTATGCTAATCCCTGTAATTTCAAGAATCCCTACCACAGCGACATGGAGGAAGGGGTGGCAGAGGCTGGGTTAATCTCCCTCCCGAATGTTGCTCCCAATTCTCTATCAAGGAGTTCGTTCTAGTGTCTGCAGTGAACCCAAGTCAAACTACCAGGCTCCCTGAAGACCCAAGAGATACTTCTTTGGTATCTAGAAGTGAACTCCTGGGAGGAGATCCATGTCAATTCATCTCTTCAGAAAATTAATTCATGGAAGGACTCCTGTCAGCAGTCTCCAGAACTGCATATGCAGAGAACTTAACGAGTTTACTTTCCTAAGAGCTGTCTCATTGCTTGCATTCTTTAAAGCTGAACCTCTGTCCCAAGACCCCAGGGTTAACCTAAGTCCAAAAGTCCCACAGTACCTGATCCACCTCACAGCTGCTAAGCTTTATAGCTGTTGTCAGACTGCTCAAACACAAGCCGAGCCAAACGTTCTCCCAGCCAGCACGGCCCTGCTCCTGAGAGGCATGTGTTATGGTTTCCATCACACCCGGCCATAAAGTCCCACTTGAGCTTGTCAACCCAGGGAGCCGAGGGGCAGCCCGTACCTACCTGGGGACTGACCCCTGCCTCCTCCCCTGGGACGGGGCTTCTCAGCAGAATGGCCACAGTCACTGGCTGCGATGAGTCACAAGTTCCCCAAATCTCCTGACACCAGTCGGGGAGCAGAGGGAAACAGGCCCAGCGGGGGCTGTCTAGCCGTGACCTAAGAGCCCAGCACATTTCTTCACGAACGTTCATGTCCGAATCCGCCCAGCTTTGAAGGAAGAGTGTGGGGGTGGGGGGGATTGCTCCAGAGACGGCGTTTCCACTGGGAGAGAGAGGAACAGGGCCAAGCCCCAGACACCCGCAGCGGACCTTCAAGATAGTCGACGTACCCACAGAACCTCCCCGACACCCCTGGACTCCGTGACTCTGACAGGCCAGCGAGCTGGTTCCCAGAACGTGAATGGGTCTGTGGGCAGGAAGGGTCTACGTCACAACGGCGATTCTCCTGGTGCCAAGAAAGAGTCACGGAGCAGACAGGAGCCCAGGACAGAGACCCGGGGCCAGCCCTGTTCCCAAGGGACCCAGGGCTCACGGAACAGACGCCCCTGGGGACGGGATCCCTGCTCCCCTCTCCGCACACACTGGGGCACCCGTCATTCCCCCACTGAGGCCTCCACCCCCCCAGGGACTTTGAAATCCACCCTCTGTTCCCTCACACCTTTAGTTATTGTCAAGGCAATGGAGACCAGCTCACACTGCCCCAGTCTCTGCAGTGGGTCAATCCCCCATGCTCAACCGCAGAGTGTTCTCAGTGACCTCAGCCTGGCTTCCGGTCCCCCGTCCACCACCGTCTGCCATGGGGGACTGGCATCCAGCCAGAACTACCCACTCACCCTTGTCCTGCCCTCTCTTGCTCTTGTGTTTTGACCCAGACCTTTCAAAATCCCATCCACCTTAAAAACCCCACCTGCCCAGCCGAAACCTGCACGTCAAAATTCCTCCAGCCTTTAAAACCCAGCCACATGCTTCTGCCCCAAGAAAGCATCCCTGCTTCCTGTCCATGTCCTCCACCCAGGTCCATGCCTCCCACCTGGGGGCAGGTAATTCCATCTCTCCACCTGGGGGAGGGCGGGAGGCGGTGGGGAAATGAACTGTTTCTCTTCATTTACCATTCATCAGTGGACCTTTCTACAGTAATTATTACTATGATATTCCATCAGTCATCTCTATTTCCCTCATTCCTTCTTCATTAATTCATTAGGATTTTTCTGTAAAGAAAAGTTGTCCCTGGGAGTTCCCTGGCAGGCCAGTGGTTAAGACTCCCCACTTTCACTGAAAAGTATGCGTGTTCAATTCCTGATCAGGAAACTAAGATTCCACGAGCACAGCCAAAATAAAAAAGAGTAGTTGTCCCTCCTCCTTTTATGTTTTAAATTTATTTTAGTCATTTATACTTATCAGTATTAACTCNGCTGTTGTCAGACTGCTCAAACACAAGCCGAGCCAAACGTTCTCCCAGCCAGCACGGCCCTGCTCCTGAGAGGCATGTGTTATGGTTTCCATCACACCCGGCCATAAAGTCCCACTTGAGCTTGTCAACCCAGGGAGCCGAGGGGCAGCCCGTACCTACCTGGGGACTGACCCCTGCCTCCTCCCCTGGGACGGGGCTTCTCAGCAGAATGGCCACAGTCACTGGCTGCGATGAGTCACAAGTTCCCCAAATCTCCTGACACCAGTCGGGGAGCAGAGGGAAACAGGCCCAGCGGGGGCTGTCTAGCCGTGACCTAAGAGCCCAGCACATTTCTTCACGAACGTTCATGTCCGAATCCGCCCAGCTTTGAAGGAAGAGTGTGGGGGTGGGGGGGATTGCTCCAGAGACGGCGTTTCCACTGGGAGAGAGAGGAACAGGGCCAAGCCCCAGACACCCGCAGCGGACCTTCAAGATAGTCGACGTACCCACAGAACCTCCCCGACACCCCTGGACTCCGTGACTCTGACAGGCCAGCGAGCTGGTTCCCAGAACGTGAATGGGTCTGTGGGCAGGAAGGGTCTACGTCACAACGGCGATTCTCCTGGTGCCAAGAAAGAGTCACGGAGCAGACAGGAGCCCAGGACAGAGACCCGGGGCCAGCCCTGTTCCCAAGGGACCCAGGGCTCACGGAACAGACGCCCCTGGGGACGGGATCCCTGCTCCCCTCTCCGCACACACTGGGGCACCCGTCATTCCCCCACTGAGGCCTCCACCCCCCCAGGGACTTTGAAATCCACCCTCTGTTCCCTCACACCTTTAGTTATTGTCAAGGCAATGGAGACCAGCTCACACTGCCCCAGTCTCTGCAGTGGGTCAATCCCCCATGCTCAACCGCAGAGTGTTCTCAGTGACCTCAGCCTGGCTTCCGGTCCCCCGTCCACCACCGTCTGCCATGGGGGACTGGCATCCAGCCAGAACTACCCACTCACCCTTGTCCTGCCCTCTCTTGCTCTTGTGTTTTGACCCAGACCTTTCAAAATCCCATCCACCTTAAAAACCCCACCTGCCCAGCCGAAACCTGCACGTCAAAATTCCTCCAGCCTTTAAAACCCAGCCACATGCTTCTGCCCCAAGAAAGCATCCCTGCTTCCTGTCCATGTCCTCCACCCAGGTCCATGCCTCCCACCTGGGGGCAGGTAATTCCATCTCTCCACCTGGGGGAGGGCGGGAGGCGGTGGGGAAATGAACTGTTTCTCTTCATTTACCATTCATCAGTGGACCTTTCTACAGTAATTATTACTATGATATTCCATCAGTCATCTCTATTTCCCTCATTCCTTCTTCATTAATTCATTAGGATTTTTCTGTAAAGAAAAGTTGTCCCTGGGAGTTCCCTGGCAGGCCAGTGGTTAAGACTCCCCACTTTCACTGAAAAGTATGCGTGTTCAATTCCTGATCAGGAAACTAAGATTCCACGAGCACAGCCAAAATAAAAAAGAGTAGTTGTCCCTCCTCCTTTTATGTTTTAAATTTATTTTAGTCATTTATACTTATCAGTATTAACTCAGGGGTGCTTATTTTATATAAAAAGCTAATATTAGATGTAATTATAATATATATTACAATATAGGATATAGAAATACGTTAAATTCTTTATGCATGTGTGCTAAGTCACTTCAGTCATGTCCAATACTTTGCCACCCTATGGGGACTCTGTCCATGGGGATTCTCCAAGAATACTGGATTGGGTTGCCATGCGCTCCTTCAAACCTGGGTCTCCTGCATTGCAGATTCTTTACCATTGAGCCACCTGGGAAGCCCCTGTGCTAAATTATATTCAGTATAAATGTATGTAGGGAATTCCCTGGTGGTTCAGTGGCTAGGATTTTGCACTTTCACTGCCAAAGGCATGGGTTCCATACCTAGTTCAGGGTATTAAGCACGTAAGCACCGACAAGCCATGAAGTGTGGCCAAAAAAAATTTTTAATAAAAAATTATATATAATGTTTTACCTATAAATTATATCAAATTATGCAAATCAAATATAAATACTACCATGATTTATTTTGTTGCTCAAATTGTTCTAGGTTTAACCATGGGAAACTCATTTGGGTTGCTATAATTTGCATTACTAGATTATAAGCTTTTTGAAGATAAAAATTATATCTTACTTGTCTTTTTGTTCCCACAGCCCCAAACACAACATCATGAATATAGTTGGTTCTCAATAATAATATTTATATACATTTTAGGTTTTTACTGTTTTCAGATCAATTATCTTAATTTTTACATTGTTAGAAAAATGTATACATGAATAAACACCAAAGTAGTTCATGAATGATTTCTATGTATATCCAAAAGAGTTACCTAAACTGAACTCACTTAGAAACTCAGCTTTTATCTGTCTTTCCTTATTTGCACCTAGATCTGCTATTAGGCAAAATACTTGGTTATTTTAGCTGTGTCCAGCTGTGTCCACTTCTGACTCAGACCAATTCTGTATATGGCTCTTTTGAGTAGATCTTAGGTTGTTTTTGCTAGCATGTTTGTGCTTCACGTCAAGCTGAATTTCCCCTGCCTCTCTGCTTGTCTGGATGATGGTGGTCTACTATGGTACACAGAGCACTAGATAGCTGTCTGAAATGAACAGCATCCTCAGCCATCACTCACTCTTAATACTGTTCTTGATCGTTGGGCAAAAGCTTCTGGAGTATCATACCCAGCCATGAATATCTGGTCTCATTTGGCAGGATGGCAGTTCAGATCCACATGGACAGGCTAACACGGAACATGCTATATGCCATTTCCTTGCTACACTGGCTTGGAACAGGGTGCATCATGGTTGAGTGGAAGTGGCTTCAGATGAAAACTCATGTTTCCTAGTTATCAAAAGCAACAAGTCCAAACAAGAACAAGGTGGCATTCTTAGTCTCATTGACCATATCAGAGGGACAGTCATGAAACACGAGTGATTCTTTTATTCAGGAAGAGCCAGGAGGCCATTTGCTCTGCCTGCTCACTCTAATCTTCATTCCCTCTGGCCTCACCTCCACCATTCCATTCCAACGGAAATGAATCACAGTGGATCAAGACTCCAGAAAGTAGGAACGATCACTGATCATGAAACATACAAGAATACTTCTGTTCCACATTACAAGGACTAGTCATTTCCTTGTGCTCTTAAAGCTATATATTTTTAAAACTTTAAAGCTATTGCTATATACCCACAATCTTGTTTCCTGTTGGCATCTGAAAATTTGCCATCTGATACAGTTCTGCATCTTGATGTTGAACCATTTAAGTGTTTTTATTTCCTAATATTTCCTGTCTTTGATCTATTATTGTTATTAACATCTAGTTAACATTATTATGGACAGAAACATATATTTTGTATTATTATTATTTGAAGCCTTTGACATTTATTGAGGCTTGTTTTATGAACAAGTAATGGGTGACTACCAAGTAAAAGTAGGGTGCCCCCAGGATGTACATCTAAACCAAGACACTTTTGAAAGGGAAAGAGGATGCTATTAATAATGACAACAGGGTGACAAGCTTAAGGTGAGGCTACCCTGGAGGAACTGGGATGTATCCTCACTGTATGTAAAACAGAATCTCTCCCTTAAAGCAATGGAGACTGGTAAACCCTTACTGAAGGTATCTGCATCTTCAGGAAAGCCAACAGCAATCCTCAGTGAAGTTTGCAGAGAAGACAGATTGTCTCATAATGGATTAAATGGGCCAAAGGGATAAAAACTGCTGGGTATGTGGAAGATATTTTTGTGGAAGGGACTCAAAGGCAAGGAAACAGAAGGAGGAACAAGCAGTCAAATACACAAGAAATAATCTCGCTCCTCAAAACAAGAAAGAGAATGCAAACCTCTCTGCCTAGGAACCAGCTGAACGGTGCAGCCCAGGACTGCCATGTAGCATAAACTCATTAGTCTTACAAATCTTAAAACACTTTCGTCTTTCAAGTCAAACCCAGTTTTAAGTATTCTGTTTAATAATTTCCTTCAAACATCTAGTCACTTAGATCATTTCCTCTTAAAAGACATGAAGCCATAAAGAAGGGAGAGTGGGCTTTCTCACCAGGGAAGGTGTTTTCTCTGGGGGTGTTTTTCTATATTTATTTGGGAGCAATTACAGACTTCACCATCTACCCAAGCTGTCTCCAGTTGGTCTCTAGTAGGAAACACCTCTTTGGCAACAAGTCATGATCCAGTATTATTTTTTCCCATTCTACCAAGAAGGAAATGGAGCCTTTGTGAGGGGCAAATGATGTGTTTAAATTTCTGGCTTGAATCAGTAAGCAGCCAGAGTTGAGATTACTCATGTTGTAAGCCACAGCCCTTCTCTTTCAACTTTAATGGGAATAGTCAACATCTTATTATGAGAGTGTTTGTCCCAAGTTCATAGTTCTTTCACACAGGGAAAGGCATTTAATGATATAAATCTTTTCAAACCTATAAAATTAAAGGAGCAGGAAAGTCTTTCACATGTCCATAACACAGACAGTGGCCTGGAAGAAACCCCCAGAAGATCAGAGATCATGATATATCTATTATCTTATGGTAGAAGCCATGAGGATCTATGAGTAATAATTTCCAACTAAGAATATCTGATGAGTGAAATACATTGAGTGCCTAAGTTAGAACCTGCCCCCAAAGTGCTCAGAATAGAATGATTATTACTGCTATTGCTGTAACTATTTAATAAGCAATGACTTCAGCCTAACGCTGTGGGGAAACTTAACTCTAGTGACGCAAGCAGATTAATAACTCTAGAAACACTGGCATTCCCAGAACTACTCAAAATAATGTCCATGGGACATCCAGAGAGTTGTTTTAAATATACCCTAGCATATGTAAATTAGATAGCCGATGGGAATTTGCTGTATAACTCAAAGAACTCAAACCAGGACTCTGTAACAACGTATAGGGGTGGGATGGGGTGGGAGGTGGGAGGGAGATTCAAAAGGGAGGGGACATATGTATGCCTATGGCTGGTTTGTGTTGATGTATGGCAGAGGCCAACACAATATTGTAAAGCAATTATCTTTCAGTTAAAAATAAATTAAAGATAAATAAAAAGATTTGTTTCAGGGAAGTCTCTTCATTGAAGGTTTCAGCTGTTGAATTTAGAAGACAGGATGAAATATCATCATTTTATGACTCTAATGAAATAATAATAACAATTGTCTATGGCTGCTAACATTATACAAAAGAGAGAAAGTCAAACACCATATACTTCCAACCCTATATATTCACAGAATACTATGAAATCGTCTTCACAAAATTTGAACCTACCTATGATCACGCCTCTAGACCTAAGTATTAGTTTTCAGGATAAATAGGGGATGAGAAATACAATAAACAACCCCATGAAGATATAATCTACAAAATCCAAACCATAGGACACTCTACAAGACAAATAACCCAGTTTCTTCAACAGAATGCAAAAAACAGGGCAGGTGGATTGGGAGGTGGGAGATACACAGCTTAAGAGAGCGTCTCAGAAACATCAAAAATAGCAATATATGAATGCTATTTGCATTCACTTTACATATTAAGATCTATAAGGAAAAAATACTTGAGAACATACTTGAGAAACTTTGAACATTGTGCTGAGTGGATATTTAATAATACTAAGAACTTTTTAATTCTTGATGTATACTAATGGTATTGTGGCTATATACTTGTTATTGTTTTAGTTCTTGATTACATATATAAACAATAAAGTGATTAGAAGAAAACATAAGAGACTACAGAAATAGGTAAAGATTTTTTGATGAACACACAGAAAACACAAATCATAAAAGAAAAAATGAATATAAATTGAATTAAAAACTACTACTCATCAAAAGACATTATCAAAAATTAGGTAGCAGTAGCAGGGGTGGGAGGTGGGAGGGAAGTTCAAGAGGGAGGGGACATATATACCTATGGCTAATTCATGTTGATATACGGCAGAGACCAACAAAATATAGTTAAGCAATTATCTGCCAATTAAAAATTTTTTTAATTTAAAATGTTTTAAAAAGAAAAAAATAAGTATTGGATTGGAAGAAAGTGTGTACAACACCTATATCTGAAAAGATAGAAAGAAAGAATAAATAACACCTATATCCTTTTTTAATATAAGGTATCTTTAAACAGACACACACAAAGCAAGGTTACGTATGATTGGTTGAAACACCTATATAAAGATCTCCTTCAACTCAATAATAAAAAGACAATTCAATTTTTTAAATGGGTAAAATATCTGAATAGACACTTTTCAACAGAAGACATATAAAAATGATCAATAAGCACATGAAAAAGGTTTCACCATCATTAATCATCAGGGAAATGCAAATTAAAATCATAAGGAGATACCACCANGGTCTAGTGGTTTTCCCTTCTTTCTTCAATTTAAGTCTGAATTTGGCAATAAAGAGTTCATGATCTGAGCCACAGTCAGCTCCCAGTCTTATTTTTGTTGACTGTATAGAGCTTGTCCATCTTTGGCTGCAAAGAATATAATCAATCTGATTTCAGTGCTGACCATCTGGTGATGTCCACATGTAGAGTCTTCTCTTGTGTTGTTGGAAGAGGGTGTTTGCTATGACCAGTGCATTTTCTTGGCAAACTCTATTAGTCTTTGTCCCGCTTCGTTCCATATTTCAAGGCCAAATTTGCCTGGAATCAACTATACTGAAATTTAAAAAGGATAAAACTACAACAAAAAAGGAAAATATATCTATGACCCTGAAATTTCATTCCTAGATATTAATTGCAATGAAAATATATGTCCACAAAAAAACCTTCTATAAGAATATTTATAACAGCTTTGTTACAGAAAACAGTCTAGATGTCCATTAACAAAAGAATGGATCTGTACAGTGGGACACTCCTCAAAATCAGAAGGTTCAAGTCACTGAAGTAAGCAACAGCCTTCATGAATCTCAATGTAACACACTGAGTGAAGGAAGCCAGGAGCAGAAAAGTAACATGTAAAAGCCCATTTATATGAAATTCTAGAATAGACCTGGTGGCTCAGACAGTAACGAATCTGCTTGCAATGCAACAGACCGGTGTTGGATCCCTGGGTGGGAAAGATTTCCTAGAGAAGGAAATAGCAATCCACTCCAGTATTCTTACCTGGATAATTCCACGGACAAAGGAGCCTGGCAAACTACAGTCACAAAGAGTCGGACACGACTAAGCGACTAACACTTTCACTTTCACTAGAATAGGCAAAAAATAACCAGTAAACAATAGAAATCAGATCAATGGTTGCTTCTCCATGCAGGGAACTGGCTGAGAAGGGGCAAAATGGGATGGGATGATAAAAAACATGCTATATATTCCTTGATTTGCAGCTGTCCAACTGGCTAATTACACAAGTTCTGAGGATCAGAATGCATGTCAACTATGAGGCAATAAAAATATTTTAAAACTTAAAAGGATTCTAATCTACATAACTATATATTTTTCAAATATATATGAGATTATGATATATGGGGTTTTCTTCAAAATAATCCAGTGTCAAGGGTGAGTATACATGAAACAAGTCTGACCGTGAATTGATAACTATTCAACCTGGGGGATGAGTATGTGGAGGTTCATGATACTTCTTTTTCTCCCTACTTTTGTTTATGCTTGGAATTTTCCATGATAATGAGTGAGTAAGAGAAAGAGAAGTGAAGGGGTGAGGGAGAGAGAGATGGAGGCAGGAGGAAGGAAAAATGGATCCAACCAAGATGGATCCACTCACAGCACTGAGGATGAAACCGAAGGGCGGGGCTCCTGGGCATGGAAGCCTTTCTGTTCCCCATTTCTTGTTTGTAGGGAATAGACTCCAGCCACCATGACCCTTCCTGAGTTCCAAAGGGCAGATTCAAACAGTTACTAATCAAGGAGCAGAGGGGACGCAGAGGCAAGGGAGAAGAGGCCAAGAAACAATGGTACTGCCTTGGAGCAGGGTCCTGGTTCCACCTCAAGGGAAAACCATGATATCTTTGAGCTCTTCTACAGAACTAGAACCCAGTACTAGAAATCGCCTCTTCCCCTCCATAGACACACACACATGCACTAAATGGAAGATATTAGCATTCTTCTTTCCAGAGAAGATCAGTTTGACAACCTCAAGAAATGCATCAGAGGACCACCTGAGGCCAAATTAAAGAAACCAAAGAAACTCATCAAGAGACCCTGAAGCCGGGTTAAAGGATGACAGGCCCTGCACACACTCTGATCCTTATCAGCAACCTCACTCTTGAACCATTGCTGTAAAACTCCTCACCAAATCTTTCCAGGCTGAGACACAGTTTTGAGAGCATGAGCCCACTGTGTCCTCCATTCTTTTCTATTTCACCCAAAACTCTTGTTTCTAAGATTCAATTCAGCGCCAGTACATAAAGTCCAAGTTTTCAAAATCAAGAACACCTCTGGACATCAATGTGGCTTAAACATAGATATGTCTCTGAAGACCCCGAAAAGGTTAAGCTGAATTGGATACGGTTCCTTTTGCAAGAGAGATTTATATCCTATTTTGGGATATATCCTACTTCTATTTTACAAACAAAATAGAAAAAAATCCAGGCAGCCACGGAGGTAGAGATTTCCCATGATTCTGGAATGTTCCCTTGTCTGGGGTAGACCTCAGCCTGAGGACACCACCCAAATGAGGTGTCAAGGTGCTATCATCACGGGCGACTGACCCTGCCCCGGGGCCAAGGCTGTTGCTCCTCACTGGGCTTTGGAACAGAGGCTCTCCACCCTGGGGCGCTCTGCCCGGGAGCTGCACAGGCTTGGCCCAGGGGCAAGGCGGTGTCTGCCCAGCCTGGACCACAGTGCTCAGTATGGTAAGCTCATCTCAGAGACGGGACAACTGGGTCCTGCTTATGTTCCTTCAAAGTTGTTGCCGGATGAGCTGTTTCTCTCACGAAGCTCTTAAAAAATAAAATTAATTGAAAAAAAAAAAAAAAAGCTTCATTTCCAATGGAAAACAGACCCTACACAGACTGGGTTATTTTCCTCAGTCCTGGATGCACTTAGTGCTGCCATTTGGTCAGTAGGGATCACGTTGGCCGTTTTTCCAGGTTGACCTCTTGGCTGAAGCTGCTTTAATGCCACTCCATGGTGTTACTCAGGTATGGAGCCCGGTGCCGGCGAGAGGCCAGCCCAGATCTGGATTTGCTAGCACCTCGAGGACAAAAAGCCAGTCTGCTCAACTAGTTCACTTGCCATGCCCAGCAGGTTAGGCACGGAAAAAAGCCTTTTGATGGATAATGGAAATTTTACAGTTTCACGACCAGTTATCAGCCCAGTATTTATCTGATCCCAGTAGCCTATTTTAAAAAATATTTTATTTATTTTTTCCTCTGCTGGGTCTTCACTGCTGCACAGGCTACTCTCTGGCTGCAGTGCACGGGCTTCCCAGTGTGGTGGCTTCTCTTCTCGCAAAGCCCAGACTCTACGGCACATGGGCTCACAGCTGCAGCTCCCCGGCTCCAGAGCTGTGGTGCGCGGACCTAGCTGTTCTCTGACACGTGGGATCGTCCTAGACCAGGGACGGAAGCTGCGTCTTCTGCATTGGCAGGCAGATTCTTTACCACTGAGCCACCAGGGAAGTCCCAAGTAGCCTATGTTTAAAAGAATACTTCATGACATCTATTTCGTACACCTCGCCACACATCTGAAGAGGATAGGGGACTGAAAGCCTCCTGAAGGAAGATGATAAGCCTGTCTTGTGCACCACACAGGGCATTCCAGTCCTCTGCAGAGGACCGGCTACACAGGTGGTGCTCAGGAGGTATTTAACTGCTGAATGAACGAATGAATATCAGTAAACCAGCATCTCCATAGACTGGTGGTAGCTCTCAAATTCTAGTGTTCACAAAAATCACCTGGAATAGTTAAAACACAGATTTCTCAGCGGTTACCCACCACCGCTCATCCCAAGTTAGTAAATCCAGCTCAGATGGTAAGCGTCTGCCTACAATGTGGGAGACCCGGGTTCGATTCCTGGGTCAGGAAGATCCCCTGGAGAAGGAAATGGCAACCCGTTCCAGGACTCTTGCCTGGAAAATCCCATGGACTGAGGAGCCTGGTAGGCTACAGTCTAGGGGGTCGCTAAGAGTCGGACACGACTGAGCGACTTCACTTCACTTCACTTCACTTCATAGGTATGGGGAGAAACCCAGGAATTTGCACTCTTTTATAAATCTTCCCAATTATTCTTTAAATAATTAATTTAATTTGGCTGTATCAGGTCTTAACTGTGGCAAGTGAATCTTTCATCGTGGCTCATGGATTTCTCTAGTTGTGGCATGCCGGCTCTGGAGCAAGCCCAGGTCCTGTTGCTCCACAGCATGTGGGATCTTAGTTTCCTGACCAGGGACGGAACCCATGTCCCCTACATTGCAAGGCAGATTGTCAACCACTGGACTCCCAGGAAAGTCCCCCTCAAATTATTCTGTTGCCCATGGTTGGTAGTTTACACTTGGAGAAACAACATGTCTTACTTCAGCAAGTTTCCCCAGGGTCTCTAGGAACTAAACTCCGCCCAAGGAACATCCTCCCTAGTGCGGGATCCCTGCAGAGTGGGTTTGCTCTGCTCATAATTCAAAGGGAGGCTGAGGAAGAAACTTTGGCAGATGCGAGGTAACCTTTCACGGAAAGTATGACACACATAAAGTGCTACTAAGATCACAAAACCTTTTGAAGAAACAAACCTTTCCCAATAATCCACCCACTTTTCTTAATTATAGTTTTTCCTCCACGAGTCTTAGAACTGCCCTGGAAAATAACATCGACTCATTCCTCAGAGAAACACTCAATTTCAACACTTTCTTTGTGCTGGGCAATGACCAGCCCTACCGCTTTCAAACATTCCGTATGTGGAACATTCCCTCTCTGGACTCTAGAAGGTGACAGGAGGTGTGCCCCTCACCCACGTCGGCAGGAGGCCTGCAGGTGGGGGACACGTGAGCCAGAGCCAGGCTGCGTCTCATGACAGCATCTTTGGGACCCAAAGCTGATTCAAACTTCTCTTTGCTCTCAAGAATATTAAGAATGTCTAATCCCAGAGGGAGTATTAGTGTCCATAATAAAGACTTGAGTTTTCATTCATCAAACTGATAACACTCTCTTTGACACTCAGATCCAGCCTTGGGGATGATGGCTGGGTTTTGAGCCAACTTCTAGAGCAAACTAAGGTAACTTAGACTCCAAAAAGTATTACACAACCAAATGCCCAAGCCTGGAAACATTCCGAAGCCTTTTTTTAGTTACCCAGAAATGACAAAGGAAATTATTTCCTCCAGGAAGGTTTGCAGATTGGTGTGGCTGAGGGATCCAAGAATGCATTTTTCTGATGTCTTTCTCCCTATTTCTACTCCTGTCAGCAGCCAAGTGACAACAGAATTATTGCTAGTCGTCTATTTTTTTAATCATGTGATTTTCTTACAAAAGACAATTGTTGTTTCAAAAAAGAAAAGGCCACATGATGGTTACATGAGATTCCATACAGCTGTTAAATGCCTCCAGCCAGTCCAATCCAAGGTTCTGAAAATTATTCACGCTTTTAATGGAATTTCAATTAAGACAGAAAAAAAGAAATCAAAAGGGACCTGAAACTTTAAAGATCGTATTAATTTAAAATACAGCCCACAGGGCTCTAAGAACTGCTGAGATCTCATAAGATACATTCCTAAGAATAAATGAAATTTTCTCTTCAGGGAATGTTCCCTCGCAACTTCACAAGTATTTCTAAACAGAATCGTCTGACTTCAGGAAACGTCTCCTTTTTACCAAGCCATTGTTTTGGTAGGTGTGGTGAATTGAGGTAGGAAAAGAATGTTATCTTGTAAAGGAGAATAATTACGTTCCTTTCAAAATAATACTGTATTTTAAAAAATATTGGAATATTTCAAATTAATTTCAAAAATATTATTTAAAAAGTCAGAATAAAAACAAAAGCATACACCTATTTTATCTAATTCTATTCTGTAGGGGAGAAGTGGAAATAACCCAGTGCCACAACAGTAAAGCAAAGATTACAAATGACAGTGTCTTTCTTGGGTGAGGTTCAGAGAAAACAAATCAGCAACTACCTAGGGGGGGACCAACTGGTTTTTTTTGTTTTTTTGTT
Organism: Neotragus pygmaeus; assembly: GCA_006410875.1. Taxonomy (NCBI): domain Eukaryota; kingdom Metazoa; phylum Chordata; class Mammalia; order Artiodactyla; family Bovidae; genus Neotragus; species Neotragus pygmaeus. The sequence continues at coordinate 1,294,085 of SJYV01032831.1, forward strand.
TTTTAATGGAGAAGCTAGGACTGTCCCAGGATTGGCACAACCTAGCTGATTCTATAGACGTGCAACCCCAGTGTGACTGGTACATAGGGCGGGAGAGNTTTAGAAGCCAAACCCTCCAGCCACAGCCACCTTCTTTCAGGAAGGCTTTTGGTACATCCATTCTTAAGGGAGGGCTATAGGAAGTAATTCACTGGAAAGCAGTCATTTGCTGATAGGGTGAACATGTCATTAACCACCCCAACGCTCGACAAGAGCAGCTAATGATTGTGCTGGGCGCAATTACCCCAAGCCTGTCTTGGCCAAACCAGAATGTCTGGTCACCATTATTTCTTGAGACCTTTCTGTGTGCCAGGCACCATGATAGGGTCTTAACTCAGGTCGTTTGTCTCCCTCAGTAAGCCCAGTTGAGTAGGTGTCATTATTTCCATTTGACAAACCATGATGAGCCCCCAAAGCAGAACTGGCATCGTTTTTGTATTTCTTTCCCAACTCCAGAATCTTCCCCTTCCACTCTCGTTTTAAAAAACCTCTGTTGGAGAATTCCATCGGTTCAGTCGTTAGGATTCCATAATTTCATTGCCAAGAACCCAGGTTTGACCCCTGGTCAGGAAACTCAGGTCGTCCCACAAGTGTGGCAAAAAAAAAAAAGAGAATATCCATCCCTCCTCCTCACGTTTATTTATTTGTCACTTATACTTATCAGTCTTAACTCAAGGATGCTTATTTTATATAAAGTTAATAGTAAATATAATTATACTATATATTACAATGCAGGGTATATGATTATGCTAAATTGTTATTGTTCAGTTGCTAAGTTGAGTCTCTTTGTGAGTTCATGGACTGCAGCACTCCAGGTTTCCTTGTCCTTCAATCTCCCACAGTTTGTGCAAACTCACATCCATTAAGTCAGCAATGCCATCCAACTATCTCATCCTCTGTCGCTTCCTTCCCCTCCTGGTCTGTCTTTGCCAGCATCTGGGTCATTTGCAATGAGTCAGCTCTTCACCTCAGGTGGCCAAAGTATTGGAGCTTCTGCTTCAGCATCAGTCCTTCCAATGAATATGCAGGGTTGATTTCCTTTAGGATTGACTGGTCTGATCTTGCTGTCCAGGGGCCTCTCAAGTCTTCTCCAGCAACATAATTCAAAAGCATCAATTCTTTGACGCTCGGCCTTCTTTTATATTCATTATAAATTAGGTAGGGAACTCCCTGGCGGTCTAGTGGTTAGGATCTCACCCTTTCACTGCCAAGGACCCAGGTTTGATCTCTGGCCAGGGAACAAAGGTCCCACAAGTCATGTGGTGCAGCCAAAAGATTATAATTTTAAAAATTCAAAAAAGAAACCTCTGTTGATGCTGAGGGCATTCAGCTATTCCCCTGGGTACCTTTCCTAGGCAGCTACCCTACCTGCCCCTTGGTTGGTTCCTCCCCTCAATTAAGATTTGGGGCCCTTGAATTTGAGACTTCCTCTCCACCCCATTCCTGCTACGCCTTTTGTTGGCTCTGACATCTATTTTGCACACCCATGCAATCTTCAGGCTTCCTCTTCCCCGATCTTCTACCACTCTGGGGCCCCATCCTGCTTGTCAATCACTGACTATGGTGACCACACCCTAGACCTTGACACAACTTCCTGTTCTCTCCTCCCCTCCCTGCCAACCCATCTGTTCTACGTCATCCGAACTGCCAGCCTTTTCATGCCCTCGTTACACCCATCAGTGGTGCGCTAGTCAATGTTTAACATGCTCCATGGGGCAGCAACGTATGCTGGCATGTTATGACCGTAAGTTTATTATGAGCTTATTGATATAAAAAATACATAGCACACAATCTATAGAGAATAAAATATACAAAAGCCTTGAATTTAAATTCTATTAGGCGAATTGATTTTTGCAGCCAACATATGGTGGTCACGCAGTTCAGCTGGAATTTGACAAATGCACTTCCGTATCAATCCACTCTCTTCTCAAAAAATTTAACTGACAAGGGAAGTCCTTGGCAGTCCAGTGGTAAGACTCTGTGCTTTCACTGCCAAGGGCTGGGACTCGATCCCTGGTCAGGGAATGAAGACCCCAGAAGCCGTGCAGCGTGGCCAAAAGAGAAAAAACATAACTGACATGATTTGTTATCATTTCCCACTCTCGTTCAAACTATATTTATTAACCTGAAACTTTGTTCAGCTTCAGCACCAGCAATGGCAGCATCCCCATCATAAGATACAAGTTCAAACACCTCCAGAGTAGACAAGAGATGTGGGCATGATGAGTTTTTGAGTCTTTACTACCTTTTTGTTGACTTTTTTTGGCTGCACAGCACGTGGGCTTACTTCCAGGGCCAGGGATAGAACCAGCACCCTCTGAATTGGAAGCACAGAGTCTTAACCACTAAGTTCCACTACTTCAGTTTTTTAATGTAACTTATTTAGTAGTGAGTTTCTCTAAGTCAATTGCAAACAGCAGTTTCTGAAATCAGCTCACAGGATTCCTGTAAACTTAAGCATCACTTCCTGTGAGCTGGCAGTCAGGCTCCGGTACACAAGTCCCCCTCAACCTCAGCCTGGTCCTCGCCTCTTTTCCTGTCTTAACAGGTCAGCCTATAAGGGCACACGGAGTTGGCAGTGTCTGGGTGAACATGACTGAGGTGAGGTCAAGGTCAAATTGTCTAAAACTGTCTCTCTCAATTTTCTGCATATGGGTCCACAGAGGATTTCTTGGGAAACAAATATCTCAACAAGTTTAGACTGGGCACACAGCAGGTTTACAACTTACTATGTATCAAGTATTTCTGGAGTTACCGAGGAGAAGTGACAGACTCTCCTGGAGTTTGGGTCTGGTAAGATGTCCACCCACTTCCTACGTAAGAGATGGAGGCCCGCAGATGGGAATGCAGAAATACGATGGAAACGGACCAAGCAGTCCTTCCGCTTACCCCACAGGGAGCAATGACTATGCAGAATCCCGCTAAGGAAACAGATCTCCCGAGTCCTACCATTACCTATGCTGACACCAGCTCCTACACAGAGGCTTTTCCAGAGAGGGGACGCCATCTGAAGACATTATCTCATCCTCCAAACCTCACATCAAACCTGTGAGGCATGTAGCAGACGGTATCCTCAACTTACCTCACCTGTGGGGAAATCGCTGCCCAAGCATCAGACCAGCTTAGTGGCCTGCCAACACTGAGCGCCCCTGCCACCAGCACAGACTGAGCAAGTGGGCATGTCTAGTTTGTTCGGCAACCACTTCGCAGACAAAGTGCAAAACAGAGTGCCCTCTATCCCAGTTCGCCAGGGAGAGAAATCTGTTTTAAAATGGGCCCGTGAGCCCTGTTCTAAGCAGCTAAGACCATCTTGAGGGAGTGGCAACTGTATTGATAGCGACATTACAGCCCGAGTGTATCTGCAGAAACTGCAGCAAGTCAGTCACCATCCTAGGCCAAGTTGAAGTTTTACGAGAACTCGAAAGTTGCTTGTCGGGGGCTGGAGCTCATGGAAGGGAGAGGTCAAGAATGACTACCAAGCCCTTACCAAGCCGCCTTCCTCCTTCCTGAACGATGTAAATCTCTGCTTCCCACCTGTGACTTCCAACGCAAACAAGCCTCACTCTTCGAAGATGTGAACGTGATGAAAGTACTAAGGCCAAAAAGTTTCGTTCCGCCTTTGAGTTCCTGGGCAGGAGGGAAACGCTGTCCCACCACCAGTCGAGTTGAGGAAAGCTGGCTTCAGAAAGCTGGCCTCAATCTCCCTTTTTCTCTCCTTCACAGGTGAACTCCTTCCCAGCACAGAGCTGTCTCCTCTCAGAGCCATGTTGGCAAGCCAGGGATCTCCCCAGAGAGCCTCCTCTCCCAGCCATCTGCAAAACTCCGAAGTTCTCTCTTCAACTTTCAGAGGCCCATGCCACTCTGTAGCTCCTCTGGTCAAAGGATCCAAGGGTCTGCCCTTGACTTTCAGCTTGCACCTCGGCTGTCTCCGTCTCAGATCTGGATGACCCCCCACCACGCAGGACCACCTAACGGCCAACACAGACCTCCCTTTCCAGTTCCCAGTAACTTCACTCGTCTTCCAGGTAATTAAACTGGTAAATGTCCTAGGAGGCAGGTATCTAAGTGATCACCAGGGTGATTTCCTACACCAAAATAACGTAGTAGTAAATGAGAATAAGGAAGCCTTGCATAAACACGCTCTCATCTTGGAGGTCACGGCCCAGCCCAGCTGCAGGGTCCTAAGGCACAAGGTTCAACAGACGACACAAGGTGCGATGTCTATGTGACAGTGACTACTGCCACGGCTGCCACTGAGGGCTACACCTCCTGGAAGAGCCTTTCACCTACCTGACCACACCAACCGGTCCAAGTTTAACCAGCACCATCATTGTTTCGGTAGGTCACAGAGAGACAATAGCCAAGGCAAAGTCCTGGCGGTATGGCAGGTTCACAGGTCAAGAAACAATCGGTCAGGCTCTGGTCACAGCAGGCACCGAGATACTGTTCGAGGAAGGAAGTGTCTCCCTCCATGTTAACCATCCAGCTCCAACCACGCATCTGTCCCTTCCTGCTGTGTTGCTTCCTCTTATCAACGGATGTGACAACGTGGGAACCAGCCTTAATAAATGACACTTAGATGTGTGATTTGGGGTGCGTGCACGGCAGGGTTTGAAAGGAGCCTATTGGTGTGTTCTGGCAGTGCAGTAAAGGCGTTTTCCTGCATTTGGACTAGATGGTTGCATTGTGCTAGCTGCTTAGTGTGTCTGGACCCTGCGATCCCATGGACTGTAGCTGGCCAGGCTCCTCTGTCCATGGAATTCTCCAGGTAGGAATACTGGAGTGGGTTGCCATTCCCTTCTCCATTGGACGAAATGAGTGGCTTTCACAATGATGTGTGCACAAGCCCCAGGTCTGAGAGCAGATGGGGTTATCTGTTTTGCACTCTGGGCTTCTGACTATCGTTATTTTAAAGCAAGGGTTCCAAAGCTGGGAGGGAGGGAGGAAGAAGAAAAAAAAAACCTGAAAGCTGGACTGATTTTCCAGTGTCCACACAGGTAAACACTAGAATGACCTCGAGTAGAAGCATGGAAAGCCGGGACTCAATTCTGGTTTTAAGATGCATTTTAACCATTATTAACCTAATCCTGGATGGTTCAGGGGTAAAGAATCCTCCTGCAGTGCAGGAGATGAAGGAAACAACACAGGCTCAATCCCTGGGTCAGGAAGATCCCCTGGAGGAGGGCTTGGCAAATCCCATGGACAGAGGAACCTGGTAAGCTAAAATCCAAAGGGTCACAAAGAGCCGGACATGACTGAACTGACACACGCACACACACAATCTAATCCTAGTTTATTCCTCGAGCATTTTCTAAAGAGAAGCAAACACAGAAACCTCCCATCTGCAGCCACTGAATGGAAGAACTCCCCCCCGCCCCCCACCTTCATGTGGCCTTGGGAAGACACTGTTCCCCCCACACCACCCATCCCTGCTCGGCGACTTCCTAGCCAGGGACCTCCCACCTGACCTTCAGGTATTTTTACCTTCAGCCCTGCCTACCCCAGCACAAGCTCTCCTACACCTAGTCATTTCTGTGCTGATGCTGTGTCAGGCGCGGACAGATGAAGCACTCCAGGGTGGTTTGTTATCACGTACCCAACTTGCTCTCCAACCCTTGGGGACTATAGTTTGGTCCCAGAGAGAGCGTTTCCACATCGCCACCCACCCCCCCAAAGAAATACCAGATTTGAATTAAGCATGGCACTGTGGCTGCCAAGGTTTTAACTCATGTGATAGCTAAACAAGAAGGGGGGGGGGGGGGAAAAACCAAAAAAAGATCTTATTTTGCACAACTAAAAAAAAATGACACCAAACCATTTAAACATGATTTATGTACATTTATGGCTTTATACAATAATAGCAAAGATTGTTCTTGTGTCTGTAAGTACATCAGCATCATCAGGCACTTTTCATTGTATTGGAGCGGGAATGCAGATCTGCACGGGTACTAAACTCGACTGGCCAAGGGTGGGCGGGTCTGTCTGCGTCCAGATGGGATGAACGTGGCCAGGCCGCCAGGCTGTCACCCCCCTCAGGGAGGAGGCCAAGAGTAATGCTAGGCTGTTTTGTCTGCATAAAACACACTGCGTCTTTTACTGAACGATTACTCGGTAATCACTCAGTTGGGGAGAGGGGAGGGCTTGGGTGGGGAGATTGGTAACACGTATCCAGCAGCTGAATTAAGTCCAAATCATATACTGTGAGGGAACTGTTTCCATTTTGAGTGTCTTTCTCCTCCTTCTTGGGACGTTCCACTGATTTACTGCTCAATGGGATTTTAATTTAGACTTTGTCAGTTTTTCAAAGCAGACCTTTACAAGTAACACATCTATCACCTAAATATACTCCATACGTCTATATTACGGAAACAATACTTTATATTTAAAATATCTGAATAGCTCTATAATACAATATGCTTTTAATAACAGTACAAACCAGAGGAAATAAATCAAACAAGGCTGCATAGGTGATATCATTTGCACATTTCACAAAGCAATCATGTACAATAACTGATATACTCATTACTCCAGAAAGTCAGTATTCGTACAGAAAAAGAATTACCAGAGGTCACATAATGTTTGTTTTCAAAACCGACAAGGTGCCTTTCACTGAACTTCACTGTACCCTGGAGAGCTACCCAGGATTCCTGTTTAAATTTCAACACACACACACACAAAAGTTGAAATGAAAAAAAAAAAAAGATATTTACACAGACTCAAGAGGAAGCAACATCTTTTTAAAAGTCACTCTATGAAGTAGTAAGATTTGAACAGTGATTTTTTTTTTTTTGGTAGCTAGTTGCCTCGTCAGTGAACGATGGGCCCGATGAGGCTCAGTGTGTGCTGGCCTAGGGGGCGGGAAGTGGTGGTCACAGCAGGGAACACGATAACTGTGGCCCCAATGAGTCCGAGCGCAGGTGCAGGGGCACCGGTCAGAGGAACCAGGGTTTCTGAAACCAGACTTATTTTGGAGTGGCCAACAATGAAGATGGTTAGAGGGGTGGCTGTTTAATCAGTTTTCAGAACTGTAGAAGTCACTGTGGGAAGCATACAACAGAGCCTGCCTCCTGGAGGAAATCCATCCAGAAAACTTGTGCTCCTGTTAAACGTGGAGGAAAAACCAAGCCAGGAGAGACGCAATTCTTGGGCAAGACAAAGCCAGCGTGATGTGGGCTAGGTCAACAGAAATCAGAGCTTTCTCAAGAAGGCCAGAGGAACACTTCTGTGCACCTGTTCCTCTCATTGTGCTGACTCTGGGCATTCCGCACAACTTCAAAACACTGATGGACTAAATGGGATGCAAAGCCAATTAACTTGGGTCTAATCAGTTACAGGTAACTGGAAAATATTACAACGTAATGACCAGAATTATAGTTTGGGTTGCTAAAGGGGAAAGAAACTCTCCAATTCTTAAAGTGATGGCTTTCTAAATAGAGTCAATGGTATAACTTACTGCTGGCTTGTCAGTTTTCAAATTTAGTGCCCGAATTTGTAAGCAAGTGCTAGTCTGTTTGGTAGCCACCTGCACTCATGAACACCAAGCACTTTAAAAATCACTCAAGTCCCATTTAAAAATTCCCCCGTTCAACCTCACTTTCCACAGTGCACCAAGTAATCGGCAGGACAGAAGGGGAAGAGGGTTGGAGTATGGACATAATTCTCCAGAAGTACAAAGCCAACTTCTGCCTGGACCAAGAAGAGCACAGTGTTACAAGGGAAATCTTTTGCTGAAGTTCAACTCAAAAAGGTTAAGTTGATCAAAACTCCAGCTTGAGAAAGGAGCACTGCTTTGGAGGTGGGTCTCCCCTTCTGATCTCCAAATACTCTGCAGCCTACCCCCAGGAGTACTTGAAACAAAGCGCATACAGGCACTGATTAGAAGATTCAGTGCCAGGCAGGGATGCCTAGTTCACAAGGACAGCAGAAGCAGATGGGATTTCCGTAAAACACATACACAAAAACAAATCAAGTTCTCAACGTAAAACGCAAAATGTCCGTAACTATACATCACTCTCCTGCCAAGGTAGGGCCAGAAATGTTGGGTGTGCAAGTACTAATTACAAGGATTTTAAGATTAGTCAGAAAACATCACCAAGGAGTATCCCCAAGTATACAAACCAGTGAAGCATGTATAAAATTAGTACTAGTCCAGTTAGAAATACAAAAGGAAAATCACGGACGCTGCTTCAAATGTCTGGGATTCCACAAATTTACAAGCAGACTATGTTACAAAGGTAGACTCGAGTTTTAAGAAAACGTTACAGTTCAGTATCTACTCCAAAAATGATCTCAAGTCCCAACAGTAACATCAAAAAACATTTATATGGAAATTAGAACCATTTAAAGTGTTTGTACAAATTTGCAAATAACACAATAAACAAATGAAGAAGAAAATAAAAATAGAAAAGACCTGTACAAGGCTGGAGTTTAATCTTTTTTCCCCCCCAAAAGAGTTTTGATAAGTCCATTTATTCAGCAGATGGACAACAGGCTACTGGTTCTCCTGTGAATCATGCGGTGCCGTGAACAGATGCAGAGCTGTCCAGCAGAGCTGTAGAACGGAGAGCTTGGTTCTGTGTGATTCATCAGTTCAGCAGAACACAGGTAGTACAAAACCAAAGTTTAACTTACCAAGGACATGAGACCATCACAGTATTACAAAAAGAGTATAAACTTTCCTTGGACCAAATGAATAGTAAAAAAAAAAAATGCACACAGATACAATTCTATAGCTACAGCTTATGTACAAAAGTTGAAAGCACACCAGGATCCAAAAGTCTTTTCTGCAATTATATGGTGTAGTGAGTTTGGCACTTCATTGTAATGAAATTTCCAATGGCACAGTCCTTATCTACAGCAGCACATAACCTGCAAACACTGGGCAAACATCCTGTACAGGAAAAGTGTCTTCGCTGCCAAGTCTGACGAAAGGAAAAAAGAAATGCGTTTTGTGTGTGGTGTTTTTTGTTTTCAAATCAAGAAAACGAAAAGGTAGGGTGAAGGACATCTTTGGACTGCTTCTCTCAGTTCCTGCTGTCAGACAATCTGAAGTACTTTTAAGTGTAGCCTAGGAAAAAACACACACACACACACAAGCATTGAAAACAACCAAATGAAAATCAATTCAACTTAACACATTAGGATGACAGACATACTTGGGGGAGGGTTGGGCTTTCTCAAACAGCTCTGAAATCATTCAATGGGAGAAAATTCCACTTTAAAAACCCCTTCAGCATTTGATTTGTATCAAATGTATTCATTTATTGAAGAGTTACTAAGAAGATGCAGCCTTCTGTCAAAAGAAACTCTTTAAAGCCATTAGAGGAAGCTTCCTTATGTTTCAGCTCAGAGGAGAATTTATAAGCTGCAAAAAGGGCAGAGAATGAATGATAAAAGATGCCTCTCCACAAGGGGTGGCCAGCTGACATAAAAATATAAAAGTCCCGACCCTGGAAGATACAAGGCAAGTTACTGGGCTCCTCTCTTTAAGTCCTGTTTTCAGAAGCTCTTTTGGTATCGGGGTGCTCTTACCTGCTCGCTCGCTTGCTCACTCTCAGCCTGACACCCAGCTGTGTGTTGTCGTCTTGACGCTGTGTGGGAAGCTTTGGTTGGGCAACACGTTGTCAAAGTTAAAATCCAACGTGTCTCCGTCCATGAGGTCGTTCCGAATGATGGACTCCATGTCACAGTCCAAGCGCTCGATAAACATGCCATCCAAGTCACTGGGGAGCTTCTCCTGGTGGAGAACGCCCATTCGGCCGTAGCCATTGCAGCTGCTCGAGGAGTAGCCCCCCAGGGCACTCATCTGCATGGGGTGGGCCAGAGGCACTTGTAAAGCTGTCTTCACCGGGGCCAGGCGGTTCATACCCGAGGTGTGAGGCATGGTGTTTACCGCGTGGGGCAAGGCACGCCCATTGACTGCGGATGTTGACTGAGCGTGTCCGGGGTGGGTGTGGGAGCTGGGGGTCATCATTTTGTTGTGAGAGGCCTGGCCGCCGTAGGCCGGCATGACCGAATTGGGGCCCATCAACACGTTCTGGCCGAGCACTCGGCTGTTGGCTTGAGCCACCCCCGGATCAACTGGAGTCATGATGTCATTGTGCGGAGGAGAGTCGGACGTCAGCAGCTCCTTCAGGAGTCCCGGCGCACAGTACTGGCTCATGCCTCCGTAACTCGACTTGCTGTCCTGCAGCGTCTGCATGGGCATCTGGGGCAGGGGGCTCATGCTGGACTGGCCGTACGTGTATTTTTGGTAGTTGGGGCTGGGTGAATTCAGACTGGTGTTGGGCGGCGCGAAGGAGTAGCAGGGCGTCTGCTGCATCATGGTGCCTGGTGAAGACTGGGTGGACACGGTTAATGACGTTGGTGATGAGAGAAGGTTGAGATTATCCAAAAGGTTCTCCATGTTCTCGGGGTTACTGATCTCGGACAGACTGGGCAGAGTAGAAGCCATCTTTGCGGCGGACGGCGGGTACACCATTGAGTGCACGTCCCCGTCTCCCAGGTCGTCCTGCTCCGTCATGATGGGAGAGAGCCTCCCGCTAATGGTACTAGCGTTCGAGCTGGTTCGAGGGCGAAAGGTACTCCAGTTGTCGAAGTCATCATTGCTGTGAGAGCCGGGGCTTGCGGGCCACTTGGAAAACTGCGATCCCGGGCTGTCCCCGGCACCCTCCTGGCCCGACTGCAGGGATGCTTTTTTCTTGGCAGCTCGGCCTCGGCTCTTAGCAAATTTACTGTTGTTGTCCATGGACGCGGCTCTTCTCCTGGGGGATTTCCCACTCTTGCCTCCCTCTGGATTGAGCATCCACCAGGAGCTTTTTCCAGTTCCTTCATTCTGCACGCGGATGAACTTGCTGTGCAGGGACAGATTATGACGAATTGAATTCTGTAAAGCAGAACACCATGTCAGAAATACAAATACTGCTCTGGCTGGAAGACCCACTATTACACACAGACGTGTCTCACGTGGGAGACAAGTCATGTTTTCAAAGTTTATGGTACAGATCTGTACCATCACTACAAGACAGCTCCAATGAGTAAAGTATTATTATATCTTAAAAACAGTATCTGTATTTTAATTTTACAAGGGGAAAAAACTAAACAGGCTTTATTATAAATACTTTCTTTTACATAGCTCTATTTTCCATGGAAATTACAGGACCTGGTTTTTAAACCACTTAGATTTGCGATGCAAATACTACTCCATTAACAGAGTGCTATCAAAATCCCTATCCGTCCAATCATCCCCTAGAACCACTGCAAGTTCTCTGCGGACGGTACATGCGCCACTTAACACGAAGTGAGAAGTTTTCTATTATGGGATCCACGTGATCACCAATAAGAGAGAAAGGAAGCAGATTATATTCTCAGTCAAGAATCAAAACCCTGCAAACTAGTTAAGACCTAGGTTCATTTACATTCTTAAAGTCCATTAGGCAGAGATAGGTGAATAGAAGGAAAACGAGGTGGTGCTGGTGGTTTTCATTTTAGAAAGTTGAAACACCAAGGGAAAAAAAAATTCAAGTGCTGTTCGCGACCCTCTCTTCGAGCCAAAAAGCTGCCCTGGGAGGGAAGCAGTAGTGGAAAGGGCAGAGAGCTGGTGGCTCTGATCCACTGAGAACGGCTCCATGACTAAATCGCGACATATACATCCCCCAGGATGGTTAGGACAGAAAAATCAACTTTGAGCCCCTGGGTAGCTCTACTACTCACTGGCTACAAACCTTGGGAAGCTGCCTGGCCCCAAGTGCATAAAGCCCCCTTTGCACTGGTTCCACAGGTCCAACGAGACAAGGTATGCCCAACATGGTAAATGGTTGGTGGGAAGAAGCGATCAGATCCCACCTTGGGAGGAGGGCACAAGGCACCACCTTTTCTGAGCCCATTCCCCTCCTCCTAGTCACTGGGGTGTGGGTAGGAGCTCAGTGGTATTACCAACACAAACCTGCAACTCCAAACACACTCTGACAGGAGCCAAAGACGGCCCAAGCCCCAGCGGAAGCGGCGGGGCCAGCCCGTAAGGGAGGAAGCCCGAGCGCCACTCCTGTCCTGGGTGAGGCGGGAGACTACCGGCACCTGGACAGCCTGCTGCGGACAAGGAAGGGGGGCTCCTGGGAAGCAGGGCGCACCCCCGCTGGCTCGGCCCCAGCGCAGGACAGGCACGCAGCAGCCTCTCTCTCTGTGCACTCAGCGCTCTCCGTCATCAGGGCCCAGAGCAGGTTCCAGGCATCCTGGACTCCAGGAGCAGGACTGAGCGCGTGGCCCCCACACCTCTGTGGCTTCCTCTGCCAACTGGATGGCCAGCTCCACTGAGCAAGCCCCCGGGACCCCTGTGGCCCCTTCTCCCCAACCATGAAGCGGCTCTGGCTGGATCTGTGGTCACCCAGAGAGGCAGCCACAGGGCCCACATCCTCATCGCCGTGGAACTCAGATGCTGGCGTGCTAGCTGCTGGGCCAGAACAGAGCCTGTGCACGCAGGACCGGCCGGGGCTCCACACAAACCATGAGCTCACCACCTCTCTCATTTAAAGGAGATAAAAAAAAACAAAGAAAAAGGAAAAAAATTAATTAATTAAAATCTCCCTTTCTAAAGGGAGACGCACAAGTCAGAATGAGGCCAGACAGTCAAGGCTGAGAAAGCTACATTTCAAAATGCCCTCTGACCCTCTGTCCTACATTCCACGCAAGGATTGCAACACAGCAGCCCTGGGACAACCCTTTGGCCAGGCCCAGGCAAGCGGGGTCAGTCACGGCCCTGGAAGGAGGCTTCCAGGCTGGATGCTGGGCAGGCATGTACGTGGGTGGTGGGGCAGGGCATCTTCTGTTCCCAAGACTCTGTCCTCTTTCTTCCCACCTATAGACCTCACCCCAAATCCAGACTGGGGCCCCTGAAAGAGGCCAGGAGCTGCATCTCCCTAATATCCCATTCCATCCCCGTCAGATTCTCCAAACCCTACAGGGAAGGTTTCACTGACACAGACACAGACACACACACAGGGCCCCCCAACCTCTACATTCCTCCGCAAAGAAGCAGGCCTGCTCCTGGGGCAGACCTGGAGCTGGGTCTGTATAGGCTGGAGGTCTGGGCATTTGCACAATATTCCATCATGACTATCTTGCTCTTTAAACACAACAGAAACACAGATAAGCTACGATGGAATCTCTGGAGGAAAGGACGCTTGACTCCTGTCCCTGTCACGTCTGGTTAATGATGAACGGGGAAGATCTTCCTAGACAGTGGCTTCCTGGCTGTCGGTACAGCCTGGGGGGGCAGGGGGTGGTGGTGGGGGACACCGCTCTATGATACCTATAATTAGGTCAGATCATGTGTAAAGGCAACTGGGGGACACCTCCATTAAAGATGAAATCTTTTAAAAGTTCAGGGAGAGGAAAAAAAAAAGGTCAGGAAGTATTCACTAACCTGGGCAAGACACACACTGGCTTACTACTCAGACTTACCATAAATGGGGAGGAGGGGGGCACACGGGGGTGCACACGGGGTGTAAGCAATCCCTTACTTATCAAAACATTATGCTACATATTTTCCTAAGAGGACATTTCAGGTCACTCTTTGAGTAACAGAGCTGTCTCCTAACTTTACCAACAATTAAAAAAATTTTTTCCCCAAACAGGAAAAGGTTTGCTGTGCAGGGCTGGTTACATAAATTCCTGTTTTTCACATAGCCAGCAGGACATTAAAGAAGCTATGATAATCCAATGGGAGGAACTGGAGTGGGAGATGTTGAATAGGTAAAGCTTGAAAAACTACATGTCGGTAGTCATGATGTTGGGTTTTCTGGTGGCTCAGACAGTAAAGAATCTGCCTGCAATGCAGGAGACCAGGGTTCGATCCCTGGGTCAGGAAGACAGAGGGCGACAGAGGAAGAGATGATTGAATGGCATCACCGACTCAATGGACATGCTCCGGGAGACAGTGAAGGACAGAGCAGGCTGGTGTGCCGCAGTCCACGGGGTTGCAAAGAGTCGGACACGACTGAGCGACTGAACATCATCAATCCATGATGTGATGTCTGCAAATCTCAGCCGAATGCGGTGGACACAGCAGAGGTGGGGCAAGCGTGGTTCCCTGTGACCTGGGCAGAGAGCCACACGCAGCCAACAAGGCTGCGGGCTTCAACTGGGAACGAGTATCACGTGAGGCAAGAGGCAGGGTATGAAGACAGGACTGCAAACCGCTCACCCAGATCCTGAACGTTCGCCCGAGACCACCAGAGAGAAAGAGCCCTCAGCGACTCCCCCGCCACTAGCTGCCGTCTCCGCCACACGCACCCCTCGGCTGCCTGCCCCCCGACCCTCCCTCACCATCTGTGTGCCTGGCCACCCCGAGCACCGAGGCAGCAAGTCCATGGGGGTAGCGGCACCCTGGACCCACCGTACCCCAGCCAGGGTGCCCCGGCTTGCTCAGCCTGCTCTGGTGGCTGTTTCTAGCTCACGGGTTCATTCTGTGCCCTCTGCAGAGCAGATTCCACACCTCTTGAAGGGTAAGGGTTTTTTTTTNCCTATAATTAGGTCAGATCATGTGTAAAGGCAACTGGGGGACACCTCCATTAAAGATGAAATCTTTTAAAAGTTCAGGGAGAGGAAAAAAAAAAGGTCAGGAAGTATTCACTAACCTGGGCAAGACACACACTGGCTTACTACTCAGACTTACCATAAATGGGGAGGAGGGGGGCACACGGGGGTGCACACGGGGTGTAAGCAATCCCTTACTTATCAAAACATTATGCTACATATTTTCCTAAGAGGACATTTCAGGTCACTCTTTGAGTAACAGAGCTGTCTCCTAACTTTACCAACAATTAAAAAAATTTTTTCCCCAAACAGGAAAAGGTTTGCTGTGCAGGGCTGGTTACATAAATTCCTGTTTTTCACATAGCCAGCAGGACATTAAAGAAGCTATGATAATCCAATGGGAGGAACTGGAGTGGGAGATGTTGAATAGGTAAAGCTTGAAAAACTACATGTCGGTAGTCATGATGTTGGGTTTTCTGGTGGCTCAGACAGTAAAGAATCTGCCTGCAATGCAGGAGACCAGGGTTCGATCCCTGGGTCAGGAAGACAGAGGGCGACAGAGGAAGAGATGATTGAATGGCATCACCGACTCAATGGACATGCTCCGGGAGACAGTGAAGGACAGAGCAGGCTGGTGTGCCGCAGTCCACGGGGTTGCAAAGAGTCGGACACGACTGAGCGACTGAACATCATCAATCCATGATGTGATGTCTGCAAATCTCAGCCGAATGCGGTGGACACAGCAGAGGTGGGGCAAGCGTGGTTCCCTGTGACCTGGGCAGAGAGCCACACGCAGCCAACAAGGCTGCGGGCTTCAACTGGGAACGAGTATCACGTGAGGCAAGAGGCAGGGTATGAAGACAGGACTGCAAACCGCTCACCCAGATCCTGAACGTTCGCCCGAGACCACCAGAGAGAAAGAGCCCTCAGCGACTCCCCCGCCACTAGCTGCCGTCTCCGCCACACGCACCCCTCGGCTGCCTGCCCCCCGACCCTCCCTCACCATCTGTGTGCCTGGCCACCCCGAGCACCGAGGCAGCAAGTCCATGGGGGTAGCGGCACCCTGGACCCACCGTACCCCAGCCAGGGTGCCCCGGCTTGCTCAGCCTGCTCTGGTGGCTGTTTCTAGCTCACGGGTTCATTCTGTGCCCTCTGCAGAGCAGATTCCACACCTCTTGAAGGGTAAGGGTTTTTTTTTAAATCCCATCCCAAAGCTCATAGAAGACGCCTTACACACAAGATACATTCAATGAACAGCTGCTGACCAACATCCCAAAAACATCACAGGGAAGGTGTCATGCCATCCACCTCTTTTCTCTGTCCATTTGTGCACCGCCTCATGCCAAGTAACTTTCATTAACACTGGGGCTGATTTATGCTGGGCACAGTGAGAGACGTCAGAAGGAGCTACTCACAGAGTCTGCTTCTGGGTGTGTTCTATGATCTACCTGGGGAAGGAACCAGTCCACCTAAATGGCCACTCAGGACAAGAAATGTACAAAGGACTATCCAGGAGCCTTGAAGTTTTCCTGCCAAAGGTCACCACTCCCACCCCACCCTGCCACTTCTGTCTCGGCCCAACTGTCTCTTTCTTCTGAAAGCACTTCCCGAGAACCCCATCCCAGTCTGCAGCTAACACAGGGCCTGGTTTGCTCACCACAAGCACAACTCTGCTCTGCCTGGCTTCCCACAACCCTGTGAGTTCCAGGAGCTTGGAGACCTGGGCTGTCTTCTCGGGCACTGTTCTCTCACAGTTCTACCACCGAAGCATCTGTTGGACAGATGAACAGATCTTACATTTACAGGCTGTTTTCAAGAGTAAATGAGATAACAGACGCCCTTAGCTCAACTGATATCAGCCGCTGTTTTGATTAGGATAATGGCTGTGTTTCAGCAACTCATCCATATTACAAACATCGGTCTCATTCTCATTATTCCTTTATAACTATATTATTATAATAATTTAATTATTCTTTTATAATGAGAATGAGACCACCACCTCTCAGCCACCACTCTTCACCCCAATTTCTGCTGGGCATTCTAAGACTATTCTGGTCTTTGTGTTCAACCAAAAACAAAACCAGCAACTTAAAGTTGAATACATCCTGCTCAGGACCCCCTGGGCCTTCATATTTTACACCTGGATTTTACTTTAGCACTTACAAACTGCTTTCAATACATTATGTCTCATTCTATCCTTGGAAGAGTCCTGTAAGGCAGGTTATCATTGGCCCCATTTTGAAAATGGAAGCACTGAGGCTCAGAAAAAGAATCTCCTGCAAAATGTCTGCATGCAACACCGCTGCCGGCTGGAAAAACCATGTTTTGGCTTCACCATCATTAAGAAGAATCACAGGAACATATTTACTTAAGACTGAGGTTACCTGTGTGCATCCTTGAGGGAGCGGAAATAATTCTGTTTACAAATACTAGTTTAGAAAGCTCGTTTTCTGCCTCAACGGGTAATAAATTTACAAAATATGATTTGTTTTCAATCCTAACTGGCTACTCTTCGTGGCAGGAAACCAGAGCAGCTGAAGTGTGAATTTCAGATGTGAGTGTTGCCTCGGGGAAAGCATGTGCAAAGAGGCTGTGGGAACCCACAGGAGAATGGAAACGCTCTCAGAGGCCCCACAGCCCAGAACTGCCCATCGGCCTGCAAGAGCGTGGATGTGAGCAACAGTCGGCCAGCCAGACAAAGAGGGCTTCAAACCCAGACGCTGGGACACATGACTCAATGGACCTGTTGTTCCAGAAATTCTAGAAATTCTTTCAAAAATGCGAGACAAACTGGATTTTTCCCAAAGTGTTTTATCAAATCCCTGTGAACTCTGTTTTCGCGATGGCTTCGTAGGCTCCCGGCATGGACGTGGCCCCTCCTCCCGCTTCCTCGCTTTTCACACATCCCTTCCTGCACTTCCAAGAATGAAAACAAACTCAGGAGCAAGTAGGAATAATCTCTGTTCGGCAGAGTTCCCGTCAGAGGTGCTAATAAAACAACAACTCTGTAAAGTAATGCATGTTGCTTGCAAACAGAAGGAAACGTGACCTTTTTGCCCACCCTTTTCTACAGGTGGTGGTGACAGACACATGTTACGGATCGAAGCATGTGCATTCAATTTTGGAAAGTGTTGTAATGGTGGATCTGCTTCACGTCAGGCTCCGGCACCCAGCTCTTCTTCTGGAAAGCTGGGTTCACCTCCCCGAAACCTGTCCTTCTTGCCTGCAATCAGTGGCCCCCAGTCTGCCCAGGATTCGCGCTTCCCCGGGAACCTTTGTGGACAGAGGCCTCACAGCCTCATTAAACTTGTGAGCCGAAAAGTCCTGGGAAGGTCACCTGTCCTCACACCCTTATTTTGTATTTAGGGAAAATAGAGTTCAGAAAGATTAAAATGCAGATGGAAAGCTCATTTACAAACGGCAGGAACCACGTGGTGCAGAAGCCCTAGAAGAACCGCAAAATCAGAGTCAAGGACACGCAATGACCCTCCCCCGCCCCCCCGACCAAACCAATCTCAGCTACACATTCTCCAACGGCTACAGGTGCACATTTAGCTCCAAAAGCAGCTTTATCTCTGACTCAAATCATTTCAAAGGAAGGAAAATATGACTACATTACATCAGCTTCTACTTAAAAAAAAGCATATGGCAGACTATGCTCTCATGTGGAACGGAACCAAAAAGGCAAATGTAACATCTCAGGAGAAGTTCCAGGCTTTCAGGGGGCAGTGGGGAGGCAGACCCCAAGGCTGGACCGTGGGCTCCGGGTCCCCCCACGTGCTGACACACGTGACACAGTACCGGGGGACACGGGATCGCTGGGGACTGAACGGCATCCTCTCCGCGGAGAGCATTCAAAGAACCACCTGGCACAAAGCGGGGGAACGAAGGTTGGCTATTTTGTGATAGGAAGTAAAGGGATGTATAAACAGGAATTTTTTGGCCATCATGAATGGTTACAACTTGATTAAAAACCATTCATCATAGACTTCCTGTTCAACAAGGCAGCCAGCCTTCCTGAGGCTGTTTCCATGTCCTTGCAACCGAGCTGCAACCCTTCTTTGACAGAGAGATTGTTCTTGCCCCTTAAGAGGACTTTAAAGGTAGAGATCTGGATCGTTTAACTAGTGTGCTCGGTCAGCTTTGGGGGTGATCCCTGTCAGAACCTGTGTCGTCCACACGGTTGTTCAAGGAGAGAGGCGTGCACGCCGCTGGCTGATGAACAGCTTGTATTCGGGATGGCAAATAGGAGAGGGCAACTCGCTTCCTCGTCTCTTCCCACGCTGGCCAAGGAGGAAGCCTTGCAACAGAGAACCAGGCGATGCTCCACAACTGGCCTGACGCTTAATAAGCTCATATTCGCCAGAAGCCTCAGTGTTTCAGGGTAAATCTTCAGCCACTAACGTCAGATATGGAGGACTTAAGGAAAAATCTTTGGGATGGAACAGAAATTTTACTTGATGATATTAAAACCATGCTAAGCTTTGGCTCCTCCGAAGGTCGTAATTACAAAGAAGCACCGTTGTTTCCCCGTGCTGTGCCCCAAAGGGAAACTGTGTGTCAGAAGGCTGTATTTCATGAAAGGAAGGGCACAGCCCTTGAGTTTCAGGATGTGAAGACCCATGCCACACCATGTCCTGCTTTCTACACACAAGCAGAAGCTACAAGCTCCAGGAGGCAAAGCCGCAACAGCCCAGGTGAGCTCGGAGCCTCAGAGGCAGGCACCTCCCTCTGTTCCAGATGCCGAGGCATGCACCTGAACCCCACCCCCCACCCCAATACAGGTGCAGTCTCCACAGGAGCGGCTGACGTGGAGCCCTGCTTAAGCAAAGCCTGGAAAACAGAAACCGCCTCCCACAGNACTCTCATCAGGAGGCTTTTTACTTCCTCTTCACTTTCTGCCATAAGGGTGGTGTCATCTGCATATCTGTGGTTATTGATATTTCTCCCTTCAATCTTGATTCCAGCTTGTGCTTTTTCCAGGTCAACTTTTCTCATGATGTACTCTGCATATAAGTTAAAGTTAGATAAAAATAAGATATCTAAAGATTAAATTTTAAAGACATACAGAAGAGCTGTCTACTTGTTAAAGCACAATATTGTGCTGTTGTTATCAACTATCAATTCTTCTGAACTTCTTCCAAATAATTTTCTTTCCTTCCTCCTCATCTTCAACCCTAGTTAAATACCCACCTCTCTATGATTTACAAACAATCACCTTAAGGCATTGCTTTATTTCATCCTGTTTGTGAGCATTCTTTGCTAAAGAACTAGCATTCCATCCTTGTTAACCAAGCACTGAATTTTGCCTGGGATATAAAATAAATAAACATAAATTTACCTAAAGACAGTCTGCAACATTTTTTGACTATTACTTATGTCTCAATAACACAAAATTAATTGAAGATTTGCTAAGTATCGTAAAACACACACATGGCATAGACACATATCTCACAATAGTGTATACATATGTATACGCACAACAGTTTTTTGCAAGGTGCATAAAATTGTTATGGACACTAAGATAATATTCTTATAAAGACATGTATTTATTAATTGCACTACAAGTAAGAAGCTATAACTTTTTGATATTTGACTATTACACCTGACTTTGATATGGCTTCCTGAAGGCTAAAACACTGAATCAGTTTGCTNAGGTGCATAAAATTGTTATGGACACTAAGATAATATTCTTATAAAGACATGTATTTATTAATTGCACTACAAGTAAGAAGCTATAACTTTTTGATATTTGACTATTACACCTGACTTTGATATGGCTTCCTGAAGGCTAAAACACTGAATCAGTTTGCTGAGAAAACTAGGCTACAATCCAAACATATATTTGAAATATCATAAACTACTGAAGAACACTCTTATTTACACATTAAAATTGCAAATTTAAAAGCCTCGGATGGTCTTAAATTTTCCAGCTGCCTTTGTAAATAAAATGTCCTTATGTAAAAATATTTCAGAATCAAAAAATAAAGCCTATGAAATTCCTTTGTTNATCATTTCAAAGGAAGGAAAATATGACTACATTACATCAGCTTCTACTTAAAAAAAAGCATATGGCAGACTATGCTCTCATGTGGAACGGAACCAAAAAGGCAAATGTAACATCTCAGGAGAAGTTCCAGGCTTTCAGGGGGCAGTGGGGAGGCAGACCCCAAGGCTGGACCGTGGGCTCCGGGTCCCCCCACGTGCTGACACACGTGACACAGTACCGGGGGACACGGGATCGCTGGGGACTGAACGGCATCCTCTCCGCGGAGAGCATTCAAAGAACCACCTGGCACAAAGCGGGGGAACGAAGGTTGGCTATTTTGTGATAGGAAGTAAAGGGATGTATAAACAGGAATTTTTTGGCCATCATGAATGGTTACAACTTGATTAAAAACCATTCATCATAGACTTCCTGTTCAACAAGGCAGCCAGCCTTCCTGAGGCTGTTTCCATGTCCTTGCAACCGAGCTGCAACCCTTCTTTGACAGAGAGATTGTTCTTGCCCCTTAAGAGGACTTTAAAGGTAGAGATCTGGATCATTTAACTAGTGTGCTCGGTCAGCTTTGGGGGTGATCCCTGTCAGAACCTGTGTCGTCCACACGGTTGTTCAAGGAGAGAGGCGTGCACGCCGCTGGCTGATGAACAGCTTGTATTCGGGATGGCAAATAGGAGAGGGCAACTCGCTTCCTCGTCTCTTCCCACGCTGGCCAAGGAGGAAGCCTTGCAACAGAGAACCAGGCGATGCTCCACAACTGGCCTGACGCTTAATAAGCTCATATTCGCCAGAAGCCTCAGTGTTTCAGGGTAAATCTTCAGCCACTAACGTCAGATATGGAGGACTTAAGGAAAAATCTTTGGGATGGAACAGAAATTTTACTTGATGATATTAAAACCATGCTAAGCTTTGGCTCCTCCGAAGGTCGTAATTACAAAGAAGCACCGTTGTTTCCCCGTGCTGTGCCCCAAAGGGAAACTGTGTGTCAGAAGGCTGTATTTCATGAAAGGAAGGGCACAGCCCTTGAGTTTCAGGATGTGAAGACCCATGCCACACCATGTCCTGCTTTCTACACACAAGCAGAAGCTACAAGCTCCAGGAGGCAAAGCCACAACAGCCCAGGTGAGCTCGGAGCCTCAGAGGCAGGCACCTCCCTCTGTTCCAGATGCCGAGGCATGCACCTGAACCCCACCCCCCACCCCAATACAGGTGCAGTCTCCACAGGAGCGGCTGACGTGGAGCCCTGCTTAAGCAAAGCCTGGAAAACAGAAACCGCCTCCCACAGTCACACACTTGGGCCGGAGGTTGCCATGGGAGCCAACAAGGCCGACTCTCAGGTGAATGTCATCACCCCTGGCTAACAAGGTCCCGGGGGTGGAAATACAGAGACGAAATTTCATTTAGCTAAAACTCTCTTAAATACCTCAAAAAGGGGGGTGGGGTGGGGAAGGGATGTGTCAGCTACTAAGGATTTCAAAGTAGAGCTGGTTTCTCCTGGGATTCAGTTAGTTCCAGTGCGGCAAGCAGGCAGCCCCAGCCCTTAAAGCCACTCACTGCTTCCCCAGGGAGGTGCAGAGGCTAGAGGGCACTGGCAAGTCCATGGCGGGGAACCACCACTCCCCACTATGCCTGTCGCCTGACCTGAAGGACCCCCTCCTTTCTGAAAGGTCCTTTTAGTTAACTACCCAGAATAGGGAGTTTTTTGGTGTGGTTTGTTTTTTTTTTTTTTGCTGCTCTTGCTTAATGACTGCTTCAAACACATAAGGCCCTACCAGAACAGAATATTAAGAGGAAACTCATTTGTTGAAGAGATTTTTTCCATTTGCCTAATGAAAGTCTTTGTCTATTTTATAGGCCATACCATTTTTCGAATCTGCAATGGCTCTATAAACACGCTGCTTTACAAATGCAATTAACTACCTTACGTATTTGGCTACCAGAATGAGGCAAAACAAAATCAAAACCAAAAAACTAAGAATACATTAGGATTTACTTACTCTCTTCTGGTGAGGAATTTAAATCGAGCATACAGTGAAACTTCACATAGAGCATGACTTAGATCCATCTTAAATTTTTCTAAAGAGAACTCAGTGAATCTCAAAGTATTCGGTCAAAGTTAGTGATGAGCTCATTAAACCTGTTCACGTTAAGTAAATGTTTATCCAAGGTGTGCACCTAAACTGCTTACAAGAACCAACAAAAAGCTTTACGAATGTAAAGGCAGTATGTTGAAACTTGGGACAGATTAGAATCTGCAGGATAATATCCCACCGATAGGATGTACTGTCTTTAATTGCCTTTTACCCTAAATATGTTAATATGTTCACTGTCTAGAAAATGCTAGAAAAAGATGAATCCACTGAATGCATATTCTACTGACAAAGAACTGGTACGCATAGTAAACGGAATTACAAAATACAATATCTAGGTTTATATGGATTTTTTTTTTCTATTTTGGAATTCAAATATGATAAATCTAGATTGCAAAAGGAACAGCAAGTTGCAATAAAATACGCCACTCTGACTCACACATTATTTGCAATGGAGCGTTTTCTTGGTTATACGGAATCTTGAAACCCGCTTTCAGCCATCATTCTGGCTAAGGAATAAAGCAACAATGATTTCTGAAGTGCACACTGTTGTGGGGCCACCCAAAAAAAAACTCTTCGGAGCTTGTCCCAACTCAAACAGTTACAAATATCCACTGACTGACCCAATACAAGCAAAAACACTGGGCCCATATACTTTAAGATAAAGCAAAATTCCACCTACCACGGGAGACTGGGCTAGCAGGAGCAGTCCCCACGCCCTGCAGACAGCAGGGATCCACCTCAGTGAACAGGCCACAGCCCCGCTCCCCACGCCTTCCTTCCTTCCAAACGACAAAGGCTGCGTCAGCACCAGCAGGACCTATGCCAGTTCAGACCCCAAGCTGCTGCTGCTGCTGCTGCTGCTGCTGCTAGGTCAGGTCAGTCATGCCCGACTCAGTGCGACCCCACAGACGGCAGCCCACCAGGCTCCCCCATCCCTGGGATTCTCCAGGTAAGAACACTGGAGTGGGCTGCCATTTCCTTCACGCATGCATGCATGCATGCACACTAAGTTGCTTCAGTTGTCTCCGACTCTGCGCGACGCCATGGACAGCAGCCCACCAGGCTCCTCCATCCACAGGATTTTCTAGGCAAGAACACTGGAGTGGGCTGCCATTTCCTTCTCCAAGAGACCCCATGAGAACCCCCAAAACACATCAGAAATGCAGCTTTCAGTTAAGTTACCTAAGTGCCTACATACACAGGTTCCTCGGGGCCTTTCATAATGTGTTCACCCCCAAAGTCGCACCTTCTCACCAGCGCAGCTTGTCTGTGCACGAGGCCCACATCCAACCTGAGTGGCATCTGTCCAAGGTGCTCCCGCTGCAACACGGTGCTGCTCGTGTCTGTCACCTATGCTGTGAACAGCATTTTCACCTCAGAAAACTGTGCATTAACTGAACAGAGAAGGAGCCCAAGAAGCAGTCCCCTCACTTCTGCACAGTCACTGACACTCCACCAGAAGCAACACATTTATTAAGGGATGCCCACAAGGACCCACAGCCTAACTCAGGCCTCAGGTCAAGATTAAGGCCAGCTCTAGGAGAATGTGCTTCACCAAGACCTTCCTTGGCTCAGGGGGCTGGAAGGCTCCACACTGAGTCTGCCCTGGAACCTGATTTAGATGACCTGGGGACATTCTACTAGGACTTCTGTGGATTCCATTATTTTTGAGCTTAGCCTGAGTTAGGATGGCTCATATTCCAGAGAGAAGACAGAAAGAAAGTCACGTAGGACAAAGTGAAGTGAAAAGTGAAAGTCGCTCGGTCGCGTCCAACTCTTTGCGACCCCAAGGACTCTCCATGGGGTGCCAAAGAGTTGGACACCACTGAGCAACTGAACTGTATACAGTCCATGGAATTCTCCAGGCCAGAATACTGGAGTGGGCAGCCTTTCCCGTCTCCAGGGGATCTCAACCCAGGGATCAAAGCCAGGTCTCTCACACTGCAGGCGAATTCTTTACCAGCTGAATCACAAGGGAAACCCAAGTAGGACAAAAAGGATCCCCAATTGAGTGATTGCAAACCTTGCCCATCTGGAAACCTCTCCTTGTATTAAACCTTTTTACTCTCACTGCAATTTGAACTCATAACCTCTTTAGAAACATGAATGACAAAGTCAAGAATTAAAAGCATAAGACTATGTTTACAAACCTCCAAAGACAAAACCTCACAGCTACTTTTGACTATCATTTTTAGGAGGTGTTGATCTCTTCAAATACCCTGGCTACACATATCCATTGTTTTGGGTTGAGAAAGCAAGGAGAGAATTTTGAACAGTTAAGCTCTATCTTAAATACTAGAGGGAAATGGACAAAGGAAGAATGAATAAATGATTATATGAACTGTTTTTTTAAGGTGAGTCAAACCAATGGAGAATGAGAACTTCTTGCCCGAGCCCAAAGTCTGTGGTGGTACACCTTAAACTCCTCTTAGGAACTTTAGTGCTCAGTGTTTTCAATTTTATCTCTGAATTTTGCCCAAAAGGGAACTGTGAATAGCAACCATTGTGGCTGGCATCTTGCACAGGGCATAAATGTTTTGTATCTCATTTGAGCTACTGCATTCAGGTATACTCTGCACCACTGCTACAATGCACCACAGTATGTTAGTGCATTTGGGATGCCTTTTCTCCTCTTTGTTAAAACCATGCATTTGCCGAAATGGTTCAGTATTAGAATCTTCACAAAAGAATAAAGATTTATACTCATGTCCAAGTTAGGCCATTTCTTCTGCATATGAATCTGAGCCAGGGAGGTGAACATCATATAATCCAAAGAAGCATGGTGCAAATGTAGTGACAGCACGTTGGGAAAACACAATATTTATTATTAAAAATGTGAAAGATGCTAAAAATTTCAACTTCTAGAAATCTTTGATCTAAAACAAAAGCAAGATTTTCTGGATGTTGTTGGACCCATTATTAGACACTTAAACTATGAGCAAGCAGTGAGATAAGTCTAATTTCAACCCCTCTCACTTTGTTCTAAACAACAGGTAGTGTCTTTGATATTAGTTTATTTCCTTTCTTTTCAATTACTTGGGAAACTAATTAAGACAAATTCTGACAACCCAGTTAAGACTGTTAGCAAGATTCGAATTTTAAGCGGGTGAACTAAGTCTGAAACACTCATTCTTCACTGCAGCTCTAACCCCAAAGGTAAGAAGTTTTATATTTTAACCATTTTTAGAGTCCATGAGAGAAGGCAATGGCACCCCACTCCAGTATTCTTGCCTGGAAAATCCCATGGACAGGGGAGCCTGGTAGGCTGCGGTCCATGGGGTCACGAAGAGTCGGACACGACTGAGTGACTTCCCTTTCACTTTTCAGTTTGGGGAAGGAAATGGCAGCCCACTCCAGTGTTCTTGCCTGGAGAATCCCAGGGACGGGGGAGCCTGGTTGGCTGCCGTCTATGAGGTCACACAGAGTCAGACACGACTGAAGTGACTTAGCAGCAGCAGCAGAGTCCATGATACATTTCTATCAAACAGTTAATGAAGATAGGCTCCAATACATTGGGCAACTATTTTGGTCCTCGAAGTAGCCATATATTAAGCAGGAGCAGCATGCAATTTTAGAACAAAATATTTTCTTTACAAGAGTCTTCAAGGTTGGGTTATTTGTATTTCTATTTAATTACACAGACACTCGACTGTTTCAAAAGGACCCCTAGGTCAGTCAGGGCTAGAGCAGGACGTGTCCAGTCAGCTCTGCCCCAAGGGATACCAGAGCAGTTTTGCTCTTGGAGGGATGGAGGGGCCAGGGTACCATGGATATCATAGGACCCGAATCAGTCCTTTTTACTGGAAATACAAATGGAAGATAAACTCTTACCTTTATTATCATTTCAAACTCCATCCAAAATTTATCAAGAAATCAAGCAAAGCTTAGTTGAAGTGGGTCTACTGCAAGCTATTTAAATCCAGACAACCTCAGAAATTAACATTTCCATATCAGTAACATAAATCAGGGTCTTCTACAATGTCATTTTCATTCAACAAGTATTTATTGGGCCTCTACTGTATAGTAGGTACGTGGAAAAGCCAAGTAACATATGCCATCCAGGCTGACAAAGGAAAGGAGGCACAAGCTCAAAACAAGGAAGGAAGGACCCTAACCTGGAACTGGGGCATGAAGAAAGGCAGGAGTCAGACCTCTGGATGAGAGAGAAGGGGGCTCTCGACGTGAGTGCAGAAACGAGTAGAAGGTGACGGGTATACTATGGAACAGCCTCCCAGGTGGCTCAGTGGTAGAGAATCTGCCTGCCAATGCAGGAGACAGGAGTTCAAGCCCTGGTTTGGGAAGGTCCACCGGAGACGGAAACGGCAACCCACTCTGTATTCTTGCCTGGAAAATCCCATGGACAGAGGCGCCTGGCGGGCTGCGGCCCACGGGGTCGCAAGAGTTGGGCACGACTGAGCAACGAAAGCAGCACTACCGCACTACAGAACGAGTTCCAAAACCCGAGAAAGCTGGATTCAAATCCAAACTTGAACAAGCCTGGGCAAGGGACTCGCAAGCTAACAGGAGGTTTTCNTGCTGGGATTCATGGGGTCACAAAGAGGCGGACGTGACTGAACTGAACTGAACTTACCATCAACCAATCAGAAGAATGTCATGCACCCTGAATCCCTCAACCAAAACGTCACATTTTAAAACTCTCCACTAAAAACCATCAGGGAGTTTGGGTCTTTTGAATACGGTACTTGTTCTCCTTGCTTGGACCTGTGATAAAATTTTCTGTGCTCCAAATCCCAGTGTTTCGGTTTGCTTGACATCTTTCTGCAATGGACACCAAACTTGGGTTTGACAACATTATTAATGTCCCTTTTTTCTACCAGACTGTAAGTTTCATTAACAAAGGCACAGTGTTATCTTTTACTCACTATTTCATCTCCCAAGCCCAGAATATTTTCTACAAATGATAATTCCATTATAAATTTTAGATCTATGATAAGAGCACCACCGTGGTCATATTTGGGGAAACTGTTAAACAAAGATAAAAGTAAAATACTAATATTACAAAGGACCAAATTTTTTGGATAGGTATTATTTTTTTATGTAGCAGGATAGCTGCTTACAATCTAATCTCAGATGTAACAAACAACAGAGAAAATAAAAAGACCCAAATAAATGAACAAAAATGTTAGATTATTACATGGAAATGCTTCATATAATTTTCAAGAGGATAACTAGATAAATAAAATATAGCAATATTGAAACGAGAATCTGAGTTCTTGTTCAAGGAGCAAAAGAATGAACTTCATTGAGACAAAAACACTTATGGCAGCAAGAAAATGGGATTTATTATAGAGAAGAAAAGTACAAAGTTTTCATCATAGACACTGAGAGGAAGTAAAAAGCCCTTAAAGGTGGGACCTACAGTAGATTATGTCCTTAACAGTTTAATCTGTACATTTTTGGTTGGCTCCTGTCATGTCATTTCTAACCAATCGATTTAAAGTTCAAAATGTTTAATTTAACATGTTTATGGCTTCTCTTGACCCCAGATTGTCACTACCCTTTTTCATGCCCCCTGGCCATTTTATAAGGTGTATGGGCTAAAGATTAATGACCACCAGTTGTTTTTCCCTCGGGCATATGTAATAGAAGTTAATTACTGCCTTTCCCTGGATCTGAGTGCTTATAATTTATAAGACCAAAGACCCATTTCAGGAATTAGGGACAAAGGGTATAAAGGGAAGTGGCTCAGTCGTGTCCAGATTAATGGAGTGACATGTTTATTGAGAACAAGACTTAGGTCTCAGAGTCCTACATTGACTGCCTATCAATTTCTACCTCAATATTATTAACAATTTCTAAGATCTTCTAGAGAAGTATACATCCTCCAAAATACATTAATCCTCAACAATCGTGTTATTATCATCATCATTATGTTTTTCAATGATATTAAAATTTACAGAAGTAAAATACTATATCCAAACAAAAACTACCAGGTCTTGCTCTGTAATATTTTAATTAAAAATCTTAAAATTAAATACTTTTATAATGCCTTGAAAANAACAATCGTGTTATTATCATCATCATTATGTTTTTCAATGATATTAAAATTTACAGAAGTAAAATACTATATCCAAACAAAAACTACCAGGTCTTGCTCTGTAATATTTTAATTAAAAATCTGAAAATTAAATACTTTCATAATGCCTTGAAAAATTATATGGAATCTTTTCAGTCAATTAAAAGACAACCTACTGTGTAAATGTCAAAACAGCTTACATATGAAACAATACTTAAACAATGAATGGGTTATTGATGGGATACAACATATTATGAGACATTTGCTATAGACATATATTTAATGACTTCCCTAGTGGCTCAGATGGTAAAGCATCTACCTATAATGCGGGAGACCCGGGTTCAATCCCTGGGTCGGGAAGATCTCCTGGAGAAGGAAATGGCAACTCATTCCAGTATTCTTGCCTGGAAAATTCCATGGACAGAAGAGCCTGGTAGGCTACAGTCCATGGGGTCACAAAGAGTCATACACAACTGAATGACTTCACTTATATTNGGAAATGGCAGCCCACTCCAGTGTTCTTGCCTGGAGAATCCCAGGGACGGGGGAGCCTGGTTGGCTGCCGTCTATGAGGTCACACAGAGTCAGACACGACTGAAGTGACTTAGCAGCAGCAGCAGAGTCCATGATACATTTCTATCAAACAGTTAATGAAGATAGGCTCCAATACATTGGGCAACTATTTTGGTCCTCGAAGTAGCCATATATTAAGCAGGAGCAGCATGCAATTTTAGAACAAAATATTTTCTTTACAAGAGTCTTCAAGGTTGGGTTATTTGTATTTCTATTTAATTACACAGACACTCGACTGTTTCAAAAGGACCCCTAGGTCAGTCAGGGCTAGAGCAGGACGTGTCCAGTCAGCTCTGCCCCAAGGGATACCAGAGCAGTTTTGCTCTTGGAGGGATGGAGGGGCCAGGGTACCATGGATATCATAGGACCCGAATCAGTCCTTTTTACTGGAAATACAAATGGAAGATAAACTCTTACCTTTATTATCATTTCAAACTCCATCCAAAATTTATCAAGAAATCAAGCAAAGCTTAGTTGAAGTGGGTCTACTGCAAACTATTTAAATCCAGACAACCTCAGAAATTAACATTTCCATATCAGTAACATAAATCAGGGTCTTCTACAATGTCATTTTCATTCAACAAGTATTTATTGGGCCTCTACTGTATAGTAGGTACGTGGAAAAGCCAAGTAACATATGCCATCCAGGCTGACAAAGGAAAGGAGGCACAAGCTCAAAACAAGGAAGGAAGGACCCTAACCTGGAACTGGGGCATGAAGAAAGGCAGGAGTCAGACCTCTGGATGAGAGAGAAGGGGGCTCTCGACGTGAGTGCAGAAACGAGTAGAAGGTGACGGGTATACTATGGAACAGCCTCCCAGGTGGCTCAGTGGTAGAGAATCTGCCTGCCAATGCAGGAGACAGGAGTTCAAGCCCTGGTTTGGGAAGGTCCACCGGAGACGGAAACGGCAACCCACTCTGTATTCTTGCCTGGAAAATCCCATGGACAGAGGCGCCTGGCGGGCTGCGGCCCACGGGGTCGCAAGAGTTGGGCACGACTGAGCAACGAAAGCAGCACTACCGCACTACAGAACGAGTTCCGAAACCCGAGAAAGCTGGATTCAAATCCAAACTTGAACAAGCCTGGGCAAGGGACTCGCAAGCTAACAGGAGGTTTTACCTTACTGAATCTCAGTACTAGAACGCTCAGTGTGTAGAGAAGTTTGTGAAAAGCACTACAGACGTGTCTGGAAGAGAAAGAAGGGATAAGCGTGGCCGTATCTGAGTTCAGACGCCGAAAGAGGGGGAACAAGATGGAGGGGACTTTTATTAATAAAAACGAGCTAGGAGCTTGTGTTTCATCCCACATGCAATGCTCAGGGGATCAAGTGAAAAATCAGAATAAAGTTATGACATGAGACCTAGAGGAACAAGCCAACCTGTCTTCTTCCCACGAGATGGTAGAAAAAGAGACTGTGTCCCCGCTCGAAAAGCAGATACTAATATTTTTTACTATTCAAAAACTTAAGAATGTGAGGGCGTCTGTAGTTTTATGTGCACAGAAATGCTTGCTGATTAGCAAAAGTATCTCGGGAAGGTGCTGTCTTTGGTATGGTTCTTTCCTCGCCTGGAAAACTGTCCTTGGTTCAGATCACCCCCACCTCACCACAACCGGCAGTGGCGGCAGCTTGTGTGGAAAGGCTGAGAGGCATCACCTCGAGGACTCCACGCCTCTCTCTCTCTCAAGCTGTAGCTGGGCTTTTTTTTCCTCATGATTCTAACACTGCTTGGTGGTTCTAAGACTCGTGGCATGATCTCAGAAATATGACTATTGTTTTTTTTTTCATAGTCAGAGAAGGGCAGGATACTGGAGCTAGGACCATTTGTTTTAAAAACAAATTCTAAAAGTCGTGAAGTCTGCTGTGTTTTCGTATTTTTATCCATCGTTCACAACTTTTGGCATATGAACGTAGTTCTTTCTCTTTGAGAGGTTTATTTTTGTTTCTTGAGGTCATTGTCTAGGCTCAACCATAACATCTTTCAGGGTGTTTTGAAAGGCTAAAGGGAAATTAAAGGAAATAATGCCCTACAATGTGACCATGGACCATTCAACATAAACAGGGATAAAGTTGCTACAGATCACTCAGCTATTCAGTACCTTGGGGGGTGCATGTGAGATCCAGGGCCAAGGCCAAGCTGTGGCTGGACGGCAGTGGTGTGAGGATAAACAGAAGGCGTGTTCCCCCCAAACACACTCTCTCCACCACACATCACCTCCATTACCGTGGCGCACACACCGCCCCCCAGCCCACACACACACGGAAAAGGTCTAAATCTTGGCAATTTAATGTTCAGTGGCGAACTATCCAGTCAGAATTTGACTATACAAGTACATGATTCTGGATAAAAACCCTACCCTCAGCAGATTCCACCGACCTTGCTTCTTCCACAGCCCAGGGGCCCTGGCCTCCGTCTGCTTCCCTTCCTTTCTGCCGCTGAGGAACACTTGCTGAGAAACACCACACCTTTCGTTATTAACGTCCCATCTGTTTCACAGAGCTTTCTCCCAACTGCGGCTCCTCGTGGGATCATTTTGTTCTCCCCACGAAAACAAACAGAACCAAACTAAGCACTTGCACTGATTCAGAGTTTCTATCTTTTGGATTTTAAAATACTTCATGTGAACTTTCCATCTACATTCAACTCCTGGAACAGCTTAGCTGAGGTGAGGATGAAAGCAGGAAGAAACTAGGACAGAAAGAATGAGACCCAGAGAAAGGAGGGAAGGGGGAGAGGGGAGAAGAAGGGGGCAGGGGGAGAGGGACGGAGGAAGGAAGGAAAGAAAGAACGTCAAGTATCCTGCCCAAGGATCGGGTCTCAGAAGTTGGACTTGCTTCCTTAGTTTGAGATTTCGGTGCAAAATATTAAATCATTCCTGCCTGGCTGGAACAATTTCTCTCAAAACAGAAGAGTTCTGCTAAGAAGCTCTGCTTCTCCCAAGGGCTGACTGATGGGCGAGAGGGATGCAGAATCTGCCACTTGCACCTCCACCATGCTCCCCTCCCCAGCCCCCGCCACAATCGAGCAATCTCCAGAGAGGAACAAAAGGCGGCCAAGCTGAATACTGGATATTAAGGACGAACTGGGGGAGGGAAGTGGACACACAGGGCCTCCCTCGGGAAAAGGGCCTGGTCCAACACCTGCCAAAAGGCAGCGGCACGCTGCTCTGGGTCCAGGTTTCTGCAGCCCGTCCTTGCCAAACAGAACAGCTGTCACCCAGGCTACAGTTCATGAATCTTTACCTAACAACCCTGACACGCGGGCCTGGAGCGCTGATCCTGGTGACTGAGACCCTTCCTGCGTTCTGGTTCAAGTCCTGCTCGACACAGCTCCAGCTGAACTGCTGACGATGACAAGGTGACAGACAGGACTCCCCACGGCCAGCCTCTACCCCCCCCCACACCCCCGGGGGAGATGCTCTATTCCAGAAGCTCTATTCCTCCAGGTGTCCCTCTCCCCACGGAGGCCCCCTGGAGCGCTTCCAGAGTAAACGCTGGACAGAGCAGCGCGTTCTGGCCGAGCAGAGCGTCTCCAAAGTCCGAGCCACAGCAAGGGCTCCTCAACTTACACTGGACCCCCAAATGCAGGGTTTTTAGAGCCTTTAATACATAACTTCATGTTCATACACAAAAGCAACACAAAGCAAAACACAACAGCCTTCATTAACGCAGACCTTTTGTTTGTTTTGTGGGTGTGATCACGTGCACTCCCCACGTCTCTGACACTTCCTGACAGACCATGCTGTGAAACCAGTGTTTAGCGGCAGGCACACACTTTGGGAAACGCTGGTCGACTGGCAAGACAGCGGTCAAGGGAGTGAAGGTCTGGCTCTATCTCTGTATAGACGACTCTGGACAAATTTCATCACCTGTGTCTCTCCGCTTTGTCCGAACTCCAGAGAGGAGCTGAGCTGGGTACAGCGTCTTTAGGAAGCACTCAGAGAATACTGTGCACTTGTGAGGTCTCAGGATCACGCCCAGGGTGGAAGGGCAGGCCACCCAAAAGCTGCTGAGCTGCCTCCCAAAGAGCATAGCTGTCCCAGGCGCCCAGTGAACCCTCCCTCTCTGAAGGATGGAAGAGACACAGACTCCCCCAGCAGGCCAGGGGACTCAAGACTGCAGGTCCCGCACAGACTCTCGCCCACGACCTCACAATAAGAGCCAACATCTTCAATAATACACAAGGCAGACTTACCAAGGGGCCAGAATGAGCCCACTGATTTCAATTCCCACCCCCTCCTGAATGCTTCTGTGGGAGGAAGGAAGGCAAACACAAGGTACAGGAGGAGGAAGGAGGGGAGGAGATGACAGGAGGAGAGCGTGATAAGCCGATTTGCTCAGAAGACAGGGGAATGGAAAAAATGATTTGATTCCTAAGAAGTCTCCTAGGTCAGGAAAACATACCCCAGCCCTGGCTGTGACACCATACTGGGTAAGAACCATGATGTGAGCAGGGAGCCAGTTTCCAGGGTCATGGAAACAGAGTCCGGCAGAGAGGAAGCTGCATGCCGCTCACCTCGTTAGCACAAGGTGTTAGCAGAACCACTGCAGAACTAGCCTGGGCAAAAGCAGCAGCTAGGACTGGAGGGTTTATTTACGTACATTTGACGATGAATGTCAACGATCACATCCCTGCAACCTCCAGTGCATGCTATTTGCAGCTAGTATCAATGGTGACCTTCACTGCCAGTTACATGGAATCTGTATGGTCAACTATTTCTTCTACAAGACAATCTCAACGACATAATGATGTCTCTCAGTGGTGAAGGCAATGGGGATCTTTACTTTCTAGTTAGTTGTACCTTGTCTTTTTGCTGTTGTTAAAAGAAAGAGCACATGTAACTTTCAAAATCAGAATAAAGCTACTTCCTCTGGGGGGTAAGACCAAAAGAACTCTGCCTGTTCCTCTTTCATTTGTTCATTCAAAAAAACTGATTTCCTATCAAGTGTCAAGACCTGTATCATACCACACATACACACAAATATGTTCATAATCAACTAAAATGAAGTTCACAAACTATATCCTAAGATTTATTTTTTCAGGAAACAATAGTTCTTTCCTTAAGCAGGAAGTAGAAAAAAACAAGTTCTATAACAAAACCAGTCAAATATGGTGGCTGGGCCAAAGAACCTGAGCCTGCTGTCATACAAAACTAGATTCTAACAACCCAGTCCTAGCACTGAGTGAACATGTGACCTCGGACGAGTCACTTCAACTCTCCATGCTTCTTTAATTGCCTCATCTGCAAAATGGGGCCAGCAGCTGCCACTTCAAAAGAGTTTTCATAAGAATTAAAATGAGATAATCACACAAAGTACATACAAACACAAAATGTCAAGCAAACGTCGAGCCTCTGAACACAGGCAAGGCAAAACCTCAAGTCACCACCCTGCACAAAGTAACTCAAAGAGAACTAAGTACTGGTACACTTTTCTAGCCAAAACACGTCCCTGGGCACTGGATCTTAATGTTGATCCAACCATTATTAGCAGTAGCAACAAAAGAGGCTGTCACTTGAAGGTGAAAATCATCCAGGGTATGACCAAGTTCAGCCAGAAGCTCAAAGACACTTCAAGTCGCCAAACTACTCCTTAGCCCTTGTCCACACACAGACACGGTGGCTCAGTTGGTAAAGAATCCGCCTATAATGCAGGAGACCTAGGTTCAATCTCTGAATTGGGAAAATACCCTGGAGAAGGGCATGGCAACCCACTCCAGTATTCTTGCCTGGAGAATTCCACGGACTGAAGAGCCTGGTGGGGCTACGGTCCATGGGGTACACATAGACACACAAGGGTAATGTAGTTAGTGAGACATGGCACCTACGTTCTGAAACCCAGCAGGAGAGGGTGCTGGAAGAAATATGAAAATCAAATCAAATCAAGTGCTTGGGCGTGTCCTCAGAGAATACAGAAAGGCATTTGGGCTTTTCCAGAGTGTTCCTGCCTGGAGAATCCCAGGGACGGGGGAGCCTGGTGGGCTGCCGTCTATGGGGTCGCACAGAGTCGGACACGACTGAAGCGACTTAGCAGCAGCAGCAGCAAAGTATAAGAGGTGTCTGGAGTGGATGGAGCACCACAGAACATCTCAGCTGTGTTTTGTGACCCCTTCCTTCATCGTGGATAAATCCTGAGGAGAAACTGTTTGGAGGCATTAAAAAAAAAAAGTGAACAAAAATAGAGTCCAATAGCCCTCACACTTGTTGCTGAAACACATTCCTTCACCTTGGAAAGACAGTCAAGAGAACTTGTGGAGGGCTGTCCTCATACAATTGTACAAATTGTGTTTAAATTGGGAAGCCAGCTGCTCCTTGATCAGTCATCCTTTTTATCATCAACAGAACTTTAATTAGCCCCCATCTGCTTCCTGTTTTATACCACAAATTTTAACTTTCACCTGTCTGGAGCCAAACTGCAGTTAACTATACCCACAGTAAATAAAAACACTGAACTTTTCATACAACATGCAATTAATTTTCATTAAGTTGATACTGGGCTATTCAAAATAGTGCCTGATTCAAGTCAACTATTTTCCCATAAATGACAAAGTTCTATACTAAAAATTCAACAGAAACTCTCCCACCCACATCTTCTTGCATTTTTTCCATTAAGAAGGTTTTCAAGCTGTCTGGCTTCAATTTCCTGATTTTACTGTTAAGTATGGGGCCACGTCAGGTCATGAAATAACAATGGCTCCATCTCAAACACACCATGCTGACTTAAAAAAAAAAAGTTGCAGAATGATACCTACATGGACAACATTTATATAAAAGGGGGGAGGGGTGACTATATAGGATTTATGGGCCCTCATACATCAGCCCAGCCAGGGAGCAGGCTTCTCTAAGAAAGCCAACAGCCCACCTCTGAGGCAGTGGCCGCCTCTGGGGAGTCAGGGGCACCGAGCAAGGTAGGTGGCATCTGTTAAAACCGCGTGGTGGCATGTGCAATGTGGCCGTTTAGTCGCTCAGTTGTGTCCAACTCTTTTGCAACCCTATGAACAAACAGGCTTCTTTGTCCATGGGATTTCCCAGGCAAGAACACCAACTATACTAGCCTCTGTGTATTCTAGATGTTGGGACTACTTCATACAGTTGTAAGCCAAAGACAAACGGAGGGGGCTGCAGCCAATAGGCAAAGGTGAGCGGGTGCCCTATGCCTTCTGACCCCACTTGAGAGCTAGGATGGCACTGGACACAGCCTGAAAGAGCTCCCCCAAATTCTCATGCCCTCACCCTTTGGAAAGGCCAAGTAACAGTCCACATGCTCCAGGGCAGGCACCCTACTCACTCATCTCGAAACTGCCAGCGCTTACCTACCCAGGCAGGACCTGAGATGTGAGTATTATCTGAGTGAATCCATAGATAGCACAAGAAGATTTCTGCGCTGCTATTTCCTAGCCCAATAACCAAGCACATCAAGCCGATTTACCTTTCCTGAAGGAGTCTGAAGAGATGACGAATGGTTACCACTCCAGACTAATGACTGGCGACTTCTAGGAAGCGTGTTGAAAACTGAAGCCCTAAAGCCTGTGGCTCAGAGGCTGGGATCCAGCATGTTCAGTGTGGGGCCCAGGGCTCTGTATTTTAAGAAGCCATAGTACTGGGACCTCCCTGGCCGTGGCAGTCCACTGGTTAAGACTTCACCTTCTTATGCAAGGGGTGTGGATTTAATCCCTGGTTGGGGAGCTACGATCCCACATGCCTCATAGCCAAAAAATACCCCATAAAGCAGAACCAATACTGTAACAAATTCAATGATGACTTTTAAAACAGTCCACATCAAAAAAATCTTTTAAAAAATTTAAAAAGTTATAATACTGAGTGTCACAAAGTTTGAGAACACTTGGACTAGCTTCATGTCCAACATTCCTTCTTTCAGTTCTAATATTCTAAGAAAATAACTGTGTCATTCCAAGAGATTCTGATTCAACAGGACGAAAGTAAAGTCCCAGAATATTCTTAACAAGCATCTCATCTGACAGGCAAGTCTGAGAAACACTGTGTTAGTGGTACTTTGCAGTCACTAACACCAAATAATATAAGGCAACTTACTGGTATGATGTTATTTCATAAACAGTTTAAAAAGGATGATTAAAAATATAATTATATGGTTACGGATAAAAGCCACTGTGTTCTAAGATCAAATTTTAAATCATCATTGTTTTTTTCAGAAAGAAAAACAGAGGCATCGTTAGTGAATGAGGACGTGTCAACCTCACCTTTCAATTTCCTGGAATTTTCCTCCCCCACTTTCCACTTTAATATATAGTATTTCCTTTGGACACACACACAGCCAACTTCACAATGGAGTCTTTACAAGATCACGGCTGCAGATACCAACAGGCCAGCCAGCAACTCTGTGGGAGGGACCCTACTGCAGCCTGACTGCACAGCTTCCAAGGTTTCTGCTCTGGCCAAGAAAGGATAATCACTCCTTATCAAACACTGATAGCACCTAAAATTCCTTCTCCTTTCTGACACGCCATCTGACTCCAGGGTGGGGGCAGACATCACATCTGCTCTGGAAATCACCAGTGAAATGTACTTTCATGGAAGCAAAGGTTCTGCTCACAGCTGACCACCGGTCAGGAGAACCTCTGAGTACTGCAGAAGAAAAAGAAGCTGAAACCCCATCCAGCAAAGTGGGCGCAAGCAGCCGCCAGTTTTCAAGGGTTGAAAGCAAAATCTAGATGACCAAGATATCCAGAAAAGTTCAACGTTATCCTGGCTAGGATGTCACATGGACTCACTTGGCATCAAACATGAAACTTAGCACATGCTTTTAATAAGTTCATGTATAAGATAAAACCAATCCAAAAAGGGGCTGTGTGCCCAAGGGAAGTGTGGGACCCCTCCTCCCAGTCCACGACCAAAGGCCATGTCTTTCATATACAGAGACATTCCCTTCACCCCCTAACTCCAAGGTGACTTCAACATGAAGGTCTTTTAAGAATAAATGTGGGAAAGCCCTCAAAACTCGGTATCACAATCCATAAAGGAGTGAAACCAATCTGGAGGGTGGAGGCTAGCGAATTTTTTTTAATTAACAAAATAGGAAGCTTTTTTATTTTGTAAAACTCTCATGTCACGTGTGTACACATGTACACTGAGTCATACTAGAAAATGGATTTCTTACTATGCATCAGGCTAGGGGGGTAAAAAATGAGAACGCCACAGAAACAGAAAGAAAGGTACTTCTTCCTAGAGGACCCACTTTCCCTCTCGAGGAAAAGCCTAATGACAGAGCCCAGTGACAAAGAACATGGTTCCGTCCCCAGGGTTTCCGGGAGAGAATACCCTCAAAACCTTCAGGGAATGCCCACGCAGTGCAGGCAGCAGAAGGGCCTTGTCCCCGATGGCCTGTGAGAGGTGGCTTACCATCTGGGCCTGGGAAGAACATAGGCGGGGAAAAGGTTGTCTGCTGTCATGTTCAACTTCTTTTTTAATCAGGTAACTTCTAGCCGAGCTACTTTCTCATCAAGAGAACAAAACAGGTGCTAAACCTTCATAGGGTGAGATTTCAAAGAAATATTACTTAAGCTTCCATCTTTCCTTCAGGGAGGTGCAGAGTCAGCACAAGAAAAGCATGGCTAGGGCAAGCAGGAAAAGTGAATTTAGATTATGTTTACAAGCCAAGGGAAGGAGAAAAGAAGACGCATTGAACAAACCCTCTACTGGAAACACTGCTAAAGTGTTTTGAAACTGAAGATTATACCACCACTTAAGATATTTTTTTCTCTACTATTTTGCCCAGCATATTACAAAACTGCATCTAGGACTGAAATAGCAGATTGCCTCAAGAGCAAATGACAATATTTGTACCAGAAATGTTGGCAACCAGCAGCACAGATGGGTTTCTGCACAGCAATCTTCAAAATGGGGCTCCGAGAATAACTCCACCTACTGCACCAATGCTAAATTGCTGAATCCGAAGTCAGAAGGGCTCATTATTCCATATTTTCTCCACCACCTCCTTCCCAAGCACACGTGTACCTGCCTGACCTCCTCTGCCTGGGAAGAAGAGCTCAGAACAAAGAAGAAAAAGAGAGAAAGAGCAGATTCGAGTGAGAAGTTCCCCAAGCACCAACAGGTGGTGGATGGTCAGTTATCCACAAGCAGCAGGATCATGCAAATAATGGAAGCCAAACAGTTATTCACATGAACAGTTTTCATCTTCCCCTTCAAATGCAAGTTTCAAACACTGTCCCAAGTTTCATCTCCTCTCCAAGGCTGGGCATCTTGGTCAGGTGATGTCATTTTTGTTGGAGAGGCTCGAGAACGGAGGGAGGGACCAGAAGAACTACTAGGATGGTCCCAAAGTTGCCCTTCTACACCTACAGCATAGCTCAGTGGGCAAAAACCAAACCTCCTACAAGCGCCCGAAGAAGAAGAAAACAGCCACCTTTAAACAAAGGAGCTGGCACCTCCACGTCTGCTCTGCCTGCCAACTACGACGTGCTGTTCTCTCCCTCCGTTCCTCTGCAATTTCTACCAAATGGTCTGGAAAGGCAAATTAAACAGAAGTCTTCACTTAAGGAGACATTAATTATGAAACCCATCCAATTAAAGCACTGTCTCTGGCAGTCACCTTATCCTTTCCCTGTCTCTGAAAGTGCCCAGGGGGTTGGCAGTGGAAATGAGTCTCTGCCTCTGCACTCCGTAGGCTGACCTCCAAGCAAACCAGAGGGCCTACCGCACAAAAGAGAAGAAACATAACAGACCTTTTTTCAGGTTAGGACAGTGCTTTTCCAGTTACATAATGCAGAGGGCAGAAGACGGCAACAAGTTCCAAGTCCCCACAGGGTCTAAGGTGGGGCTGGTGCAGGAGGCCGGCAATCTCACAAAGTAAACTCAATCAGTAACAAGGGTTAGGAGTTCCGGAACAGAAGCTCTACATTTAAATACTTGTTAATTTAATCCTAAAGAAACCAAGAGTGGAGGATTAGGGAGTGCTAAATCTCCCAGCCTTCTTCCCCTCAGACAGGCTCTGATGATTCCATGCCTATACTTCTCAGGAAGGTCAGGTACATGTGGAGAAAGGACCTCTACTTTCATTATTACGTCCTGATTCAGCTAATGCTGGATAAGCCAAGTGATGTCACCAGTGAAACAAAGTTCTCTGCCTTCCTTCTCATTCTCCAGAGTTATCTAAAATCCAAGTAAAACTGCGGGTGTTAAACCTTACACAACTGCCACTAAGAAGCAGACAATGTTCACAGAACCCCAAAGTCCAGGGGAAAGACTCTTTTAAGCTTTGGAGTGGGCTTCCCTGGCAGCTCAGATGGTAAAGAACCTGCCTGAAATGCTGGAGACCCGGGTTTGATCCCTGGGTATGAAAGAACCCCTGGAGAAGGGAATGGCAACCCACTGCACTCCAGAATTCTTGCCTGGAGAATCGCATGGATGGAGGAGCCTGGCGGGCTACAGTCCATGGGGCCGCAAAGAGTGGGACATGACTAAACAAGTAACACCTTCGTCTTATACTTGAATGAGTATATCAGGTTTGGAGGGGGATTTACTCCAAGGCAGAAAGACACCCAAAGAAGACACTGGCTAGAAAGGAGCTGGAGAGTAGTGTGATCATTTCCATCTAATTATCCACTGAATCTCTTCAGGCCACCCTGGTAGAAGGCAGGAGCCTTATCAGAGCAGTCCTCAACCAAACCTGCTCTAGAGAATTCAGAACCCACAATGAAGGAGCCTTCCTTGGTAAAATCAAAGGCAGGTCCATCACTGTCAACAAGATGGGGATTCACAAATGCCATTGGCACCAACAGCCCAGGGGACAGTCAGGGCAGATCAAGAGAAGACCACAAGAGTACCCAACATTAGAAGAACCCTCAAATACTCCCACCTATTCTCACACACAGTTTCATCCAGTTCTCATTCACTCTAAACAAGAAAAGACTGGCATGAAATTTACATTTTCTTCCCAATCAAGGCCATCCTCACCCACAGCAACATGGAATTTAAAAGCGAAAAAAAAAAAAATTACATAAGCAGTCAGTGTTATTTTTAGAAACAACTTTCATTTCCATTTCAATGTACTTAAAATTCAAAACTTGCTAATAATAGAAAGCACTTCAGTGTCACTAAAACCGGAAGTTGCTGCAAAATAAAATATGGTATATTTCAGAGTCAAATTCAAGGATCCCATGTTGTAAAATATTTGGTCTCTGTTACTCTTTCAGCATTCAATTTGTAAAAAGGAAACATGTTCTAGTCTGGTTAATTAACCAGTAACAGAAGTCAAGTCATGAGTGCTGCTGCCTCCTAAATAAATCAGAATAGATAAACAGAACTCTCTGAGTTCATTTGGTTTCAGAGCCCACGGTGGCTCCGCCTAGAAGTTAAGAGAGAAGGCATGTGCTCCTGGGTGTCAGCAGCAGAGGCATGCAGGAGTGATCCCGCTCCCAGCTCGGGGGCAGGCCGCCACACTCCTGGGGCTGGTCACTGGGGCATGACTGGGCTGAGAGCAGAAGTGACAGGTGTCTGAGGGGCATGTGGGAACACGCGAAGAGGCAAATACTGGCAACTCGCAGACACACACAGGTCTTACTCTTCTGCCATAATTTGCAATCAACAAGTTTTACTAAAAGCCTGCAATTCTTTCCCTGGCAGCCTCTCTCTGCCTACTGTTTGCGGCCCCTACCCAACTCCTTCCAGTAGCAATGGTGTTATTTTACAACCCTTCCAGCAAGTCTGAAAAACATAACAGATTCGAAAGCCGTCCTCTGTCCCCAAAGAGCTATTCCAGCACGGTGGCAGAAAAGAGAATCGGGTAAACAAAAAACCTATTTTCACAAAACAAGGGACTGGATTTGAGGCTAATAACATCTAAGACAAAGGATGCACACAAAACCCTAGGAAGAGGAATCCACACCATGGCCTAGATGCCACACACAGGGAAATCTCCTTGTTGAGATGTCCAGGTCACTTCTTACATAACAACTCCTAGCAGTTACCATCCCTAAAATAAGCTTTCTTTCCCAAATAACCATCATCCAAATGTCCACCCTTTCCACAACTAAAGTCACTCAAGTTTGAGAGAAGCGTTCACCAGTCAAGGGTGCAGGATGGAGACAAGACTGCCTTCCATGGGCTCTGCCGGCCAGGCAGCTGGGAAAAGGCACTTTGTGTCCAGCGGGAGGCCGCTGAGCTGGCAGCCAAAAAGCCCAGCTCTGCCCAGTGTCACCTGCTGGCCTGGCAACCCGGGCTCAGCCCTAACCTTTCAGGCTCTTCAAGTACACTGGAGGCCCCCAAACATCCTTCAGTTCCTATAGTCATCGGTGGGTCTAGGAAAACTGGGCCCCATTTTGGTAATTAAGCCAACTCTCGGGAAATAGAGGGACCTAAGAAAACCCTGCAGGGTGGGTGCAAACTGCATGCCAAGGTTGGAGATACCGTGGCTGGGCTCCAGACCACCGCCATAAAGGGAATATGGCGATTAAGTGGGGTGTGCAAATGTCTTGGTTTCCCAGTCCACATGGAAGTTGTGCTTACACTATCCTGTAGTCTACTTAAAGTGTGCCACAGCAGTACGTCCTATATACATATATATACCTTCATTAAAAATAATGCTGTTGAAAAAATGGTGCCAACAGACTTGCTTGACACAGGGCTGCCACAAGCCTTTCACTTATGAACGTGCACTATCGGTGAAGCGCAGGAAGACAAGGTATGCCTGTATCCCAAATGGGAACCCAGCCAGCCTTCTAAAATACAGAAACTCCAAACCGGACTCGTGAAATCGAAAGATGAAGCCAGAACAGCACAAAACCAGAAACTTCAACAGACAGAACTGAGCTTTCCATCCTCGCAGCACAGGTTAGTAGTCAAGTAACCAAGTACTCAAAGTCTTGATTTGTTATGATGGCTCAGACTGGCTGTGAACGGAAATGCGATGAGGATGGGGAGACATGATGAAATGCCAAGCCAGTTTAAATAACACACCCAGAACTGGACTAATGCCTTCTGTGCAGATTTTTTTTTTTTTTTTTTTTTTTAAGAAATTCAAATTGCTCTGAGGAGAGCAGTGGACTTAACATTAACTAAACATTTTGCCTGGCACATGACAATTTTTCATTTAACATTCCATTTTACAAGCTGCCCAGGAAAATCCTCTTTTACTTAACATCCACTCCTCTGTTCTTCCTATTATTCCCTTCTGGTTTTCAAGGTGGTGTGCATATGTGTGTGTTAATTGCTCGGTCATGTTCGACTCTTTGCAACCCCAAGGCCCGCCAGGTTCCTGTGTCCATGGACTTCTCCAGGCAAGAATACTGGAGTGGTTAGCCATTCCCTTCTCCAGGGGATCTTCTCTGGAGATCGAACCTGGCCCTGAGCTACAGCCACACTGGGCAGAGCTGCCAACCGGATGGAGGTCAAAGAATCGTGAGCAACCAAAGTCCCAGAACCAGTCAGGGGTAGAGGGCCTGAGGAGGTG
The DNA here is from genome assembly GCA_006410875.1 of Neotragus pygmaeus. Classification (NCBI taxonomy): domain Eukaryota; kingdom Metazoa; phylum Chordata; class Mammalia; order Artiodactyla; family Bovidae; genus Neotragus; species Neotragus pygmaeus. Next base: position 1,337,804 of record SJYV01032831.1, read on the forward strand.
AGTACTGACTCATCCTTCCCCAGCAGGCCAACTGGGGGGAGCACCCACGACTGCTGAGCACGACAGCAGAGTGCAAGGCAGAAGAAACTCGCAGTTGTTGTTGCTGTTCAGCCGCTAAGTCATTTCCAACTCTTTTCTACCCAATGGACTGCAGCACGCCAGGCTTCCCTGTCCTTCACTCTCTCTCAGAGCTTGCTCAAACTCACGTCCATTGGGTCAGTGATGCCATCCAACTATCTCATTCTCTTGTCCCCTTCTCTTAACGCCCTCAGGGTCTTTTCCAATGAGTTGGCTCTTCACATGGTGGTCAAAGTATGGAGAGTCAGCATCAGTTCTTCCAATGAATACTCAGGATTGATTTCCCTTAGGGTTGACTGGTTTGATCTCCTTGCAGTCCAAGGGACTCTCAAGAGTCTTCTCCAACACCACAAGTGCCAATTATCAATTCTTCGGCACTCAGTCTTCTTTGTGATCCAATTCTCACATCCATACATGACTAATGGAAAAACAATAGTTTGACCATATGAAACATTGGTGGAAAAGCGATGTCTCTGCTTTTTAATATGCTAAGCTTGCCACAGTTTTCCTTCCAAGAAACAAGTGTCTTTCAATTTCATGGCTGCAGTCACTGTCCGGAGTGGTTTTACAGCCCAAGAAAATAAAATCTGTCACTGTTTCCACTGGTTGCTCTAGCTGAGTAAATAAGTTAAAGCTTTGCAAGTAGATTAAATGCAACAAATCACGAGGCTGAATTCTCACACTGGCATCTTCAGGCGTCAACATTCCACTTCTACACACGCGTTGCTCTCCTCGGCTGGGTGTATCACAGTGTGCAATCCCCATCTCATTTCATCATCATGCCACTCTTACCTCCTCTTCCAACAGCTCTCAGGTTACTAAACTGCAGACAAACTAATTTAAGGACGTGTGAACCTACCATCGCTTTAAAAATAAACTTTTGTATTAAAAATCAAAACTCTGGACACAGAGCCAGTTGCTTCCTGCCCACCACACAATTTGCTTTGTGAACTAAGCCTACAATGTCTTCCCGGGAGTCATCTTAAATGCTTAAAAGCAGCAGATCAATCTGTATTTCAAAGATCCAGAACAAAGAACAGTCTATTTTTGAATAGCTGTGAAAGCAGAGAAGAAGCAAGACTCAACCAGAAGAGCGCCCGATGACTACATTCCTCGGGAACATTTTCTGAATAGCTCCGATTCTGCAGCTGGAACTGCAGCATCAGGTGACCCCTGCCTTGGATGTAAGCTCCTGGGACGAAAGCTCAGTGTGACCCTGTCTTTCTGCAGTGCTCAGCACAGTTGGGAAACCAAACTTCCAATAACTGAGGAGGATCTAAGTTACTCCCTCTTTCCAATTTCAATGGTCCTAATTTCTATTTTCCAATTCTGTGTATTACTTTACTGCTTAGCAGGGATGGCATGTCCTTGCTGTCTCGCCTTGAAATATTAAATATAAGGGGTCTTTCCAGGTCTCGCATTATTAAATATAATAAAAAGGCACATGGCTTATGATACTAACAATATAGAAATACACAATCACTTCACAACAACAGTTACGTTTATAAAACACTAATAAAATACCTACTATGCCTCAAGAATAGGAGGCATTTTGAATGAGATCATTTAAAATCAACGACTCGAAAAGGAGAGGTATTGAACCTTGGATCACACACATAATACAGTCATTAGAGAAGAGTTCACTTTCAGGGTCTCAAGCCCTAGTGTTCAATCACTCCAAGAAGCTACTGTTTTCTACCTACATGATATGAAAAAGCTTTTCCACAGACTGCAAAGAAAAGCTATTAATACTACTTCAAAATATATTTCAGGTTCAGATATGAACTCTGGTAGTAAATACGAACTACTGAACATCCCAACCTGGGATATCACAGGTAAAGAAAAGTGAAAATATTTAGCTTCCTGTTTGTTACTTCTTCCAACGGCAATTTATTATATGAAGAATCCTCCAGCTTCCAGTAAAATCTACCCCAATATAACAAGGATTCAGGACTCTGGATCCTCCTCTGCTCCTTAATTAGATGTTTCATAGGCTTCCAAGTGAAACTCAGCAACTGGCCCTGAGACCATCTGCACGTGGCCAGACAACATGAGCCACCCAGTCACCATCCTAGAGCGCTGCCTCGTGAGGTTCCCTTAGACAAGCCTCACTTGACAAAGCCACAATTCAGTTAAATACTGGAATGATCCGAGATTTCCTGATTCCTCTGAATTTGGAGAGGATGTAGGGAACCCGCCTCCCTAAAAATGGAGGATAAATAAAGAGAGATAAGATTTCATACAAGGGGGTCTTCTGTTTGAGGGGCCTCCAAGAGAAGGAGCGCTGCATCGTTACCAAGTAAGCAGTAATATACACTCAAATGCATTCACTAGCTTGCCCCCGAGTCCGATAGACAGTGCGCAAAAACCCCAGGCTAGTCACCCCTCTGCTGCTCTGGAGTTTAAGGAGGTCTGTGAAGGCGGGAGGAGCAGAGCAGAAGGCAGGACACTCAGGAGAGCAGGAGGGGTGAGCAGAAGGAAGCGGTGTCGGAGGCACACACAGAAGCGGCCCCGGGCCGGGGAAGAGCTGGCTGGAGAGCGCGGAGATGGGCTGGCGAGGGTCTCCAGAGCGTCCGAATCCCACGCCTTCATTTCAGGGGTGAGGAAACAGGCAGGGGTCACAGAGCCAGTAAGCAACAGGAATCAGCCCAGGCTGCTCAAGTCTTCCTGCTGGAGAAGTCAAGATGCGTGGACCACAAAGGAAGACGTGCAAACCACGGTGTGGAACAGCTTTCTGCATGTTCACCTCACACTCCCCTCCAAGGTGGAGCACAAGATGAAGGCAGTAGAGAAGGTGTGCCCCAGGAGGAGGGGCCGTCTGGACCACACCTTTAGTCACTGAGCATCTATCTTCAGTGGTACCTTCAAGAGAGAGATTCGCAATTGGGTTGTGGTTGTTATGATCTTAAGAGGCCAAGATCAAGTCCTCTCTCCAAATAAAGGAACACCCTAGTAACTCTGGGGCTTCCCTGGTGGGTCAGACAGTAAAGAATCTGCCTGCAATGTGGAAGACCCAGGTTCAATCCCTGGGTTGGGAAGATCCCCTAGAGGAGAGCATGGCAACCCACTCCAGTGTTCTTGTCTGGAGAATTCCATGGACAGAGGAGCCTAGTGGGCTACAGCCCATGGGGTCGCGAAGAGTCGGATCAGACTGTGCCTCTCTAACACTTTCACTAGGAACCCTGAATTACAAACGGAGAAAACTGAGATGCCGTGATCAAGAGGTTTAATAAAGGTCAGGCTTTGCTAGAAATGGCAAAATGCCCCTTCGGTGCTTAACAGCTGGACTTAAGACTTCTGTTCTTTAGGGCCTGGCTCCAAAAATATGTGATTATATTCTTGAATCAGGCTTTGTAGAGAAGAGAAAAATCTCCGTTCAACAAGCTTTGCCATTAACTTTAGGGAGGGGGTTGGGGAGGTGAGGGACAGTACCATAAAATCCAGTGCTTCTCACATTAACATGCACAGGAATCGCCAGGGAATTTGTCAAAATGCAGATTCTGATTCTGTAAGCCTGAGGTCAGGCCTGAGATTCTAACAAGCTCCTGGGTGACACTGATGCCACCGGCCCGTCCATGAACCATACGTCAATCAGTAAGGCCATAAAACAACAAGAGGTACGAAAACCACATTTCAACGAATGTTTTATCTCACAACTCAGACTGCTGGCTACAAAACAGTGACATGTGAGTCTTTCTCCTCCTGATGAGTGATAGGCTCTGCAGAAATGTCAACACAACTTCTT
>SJYV01032831.1:1344435-1358597 GCA_006410875.1 Neotragus pygmaeus
TTTCAAGTGCAACAAGTATACACAAAAGCATTCAGCACATGGCATTGTGATTATTTAATACAAGAGAATTTGCTCCAGGTTTGCTGGCAGCGGGGAGGGGATCATAGCCTCTGTGTTTGCCATACAAGAAACAGAGAGTAAAGGCCGGAGACACAGAATCTGGTTTAAGTCCTCCTGGGTGGTCAAATGAACCATGTGTTCATTTGCATGAAAGCTAATCTCCCCCAGTTGCATGCAGAATGGGCCCTGCTTCACTTTCCAGGAGTCCCATGGCTTCTGCTGGGACAGCCCACAGGAGAGGCTGGGCTTAGACCATGGAGCGGGCTACTCTCACCAGGCGCTTCTAGAACACCTGAGGCCACTGCTTTCCACGGTCTCACGCGCCGTAGTGGAAATGTAAAGCTTTCTGAAGACTGTCTTACAGTCTTTGTGGGCTATTCCACACTTGAGGAATTCAATTTTTACAAGGAGCCTTTAGGAAGCAAAGTAGCTTTGGAGATCTGAGATTTGGAGATCTGATCCAAATCCCTGACCGTGACGAGTTACATGACCTTGGGTAAATTATTCAACGCTTTCTGTTTCCTCGACTATAAAAGGAGGACAACAGCCACCTGGGGAGGTTTCAGTGAGCTCAGGCACTCAGTGGCCGGCCTGGTGAGGGCCAACGGCAGGAGGCCCACCAGGGCCACCTTCTCCAGCTGAGCCAGGCAATCCCAACCTACACTGTAATAAACACACGCATCACTAGTGGGCTCTCTTCTCAGTGAGCTTATGCCCCGGGCCACGTGTATAAGTCACCTACTTTTTAAACATCACTGAGAACTCCTATTCCTCTGCACTCACCTAAGCACTGTGGTACGGTGAGAAGGAAGACTGTAGTATTTATTGTCCCCAGCGCCATCTCGTCATTAATCCTCCCTGCATCACCCCTTCCCCTTGCATCCTCACCCTGTCGGAAGACAGCTCAGCACCGCAAAGCGGAAGAAGAGAGCCTGTCCCCTGAACCCGTCTCCCCACTGTGTGTCCTCCCTGAGCCAACAGCAACTGGTCTACCCAGCAGGGTGCGAGAAGGAATGACCGCCTTTCCTCGCCAGTTCAGCACTGACCACATGGGAAGGCTACTTACCACAGCAAAACCCTGGCAGGCCACATTTACAAATAAATGTGTGTGATTAATGCTATAAAGAAAAGAAATTAATTAAAGAAAGCCAAAGAATTGATGCTTTTCAACTGTGGGGTTGAAGACTCTTGAGAGTCCCTTGGACTGCAAGGAGATCCAACCAGTCCATCCTAAAGGAAATCAGTCCTGAATATTCACTGGAAGGACTGATGCTGATGCTGAAACTCCAATACTGTGGCTACCTGATGCGAAGAACTGACTCATCTGAAAAGACCCTGATGCCGGCAAAGATGGAAGGTGGGAGGAAAATGGGATGACAGAGGATGAAATGGTTGGATGGCATCACTGACTCGATGGACATGAGTCTGAGCAAGCTCCGGGAGTTGGTGATGGACAGGGAAGCCTGCTGTGCTTCAGTCCATGGTGTCGCAAAGAGTCAGACACGACTGAGCGACTGAACTAAACTGAACTGAATACTTTTAAGTTCACAGTATTCCAATATATATTACCTCACTCAATCCCAACAGTAACCCCGTGAAGCATTTAAAACTGCTCTTATTACCATCATGACAGGTACAGGCTTACAAAGTGTGATAAACAAGACAAGTCATGGCCACCTTCTCTCATTCTCTTAAGACGGACAAAGTGTGATAAACAAGACAAGTCATGGCCACCTTCTCTCATTCTCTTAAGACGGAGGTCTCCCCAGGAAGATGGTGGGGAGGACATTCCAGAACCACCTACGTCATTCAGTTGCACACATCCTTCTGACAGAGACCACTGGAGCCCACTCTATCAGCCTGAGCTGCGCCCGCTCTAGGTCATCAGGCTCCGTAAACCACAGCTCACCAGCTGCGGGCCCTTAATCATAGCCTTAAGAAGGTCTTGCGCGCTGGAATGTAAATGGCAACGCTGAGTCAAGGGTGAAGCTGAAACCCTACATTTTCCCTTGGAGCAGGAAGGGGCCTGCTCTGTGAAGAACCTTCCCTTGAGCTCGGGATTCAGAGCCGAGCAAAAACAGCCAGCTGCAGAGGCAAGACGACCGCGCGAGGGCCTGTTCACCAGCCTGAGAGCTGCCTTCCCCCTCCCTCTGCCCACACACCCGTCCCGGGCTGAAAGGGCCTTTTCAAAGGCATCAGAGGTGCTAGAACATCTCCGCTAAGTAATTTAATAATGAGCATCTGGTACTTGAGTCCCAAACAGAAAGGAATGTGCCCGGGAGCTGGCGGGCCGAGCCACATTCCTCCTGTCACCCTGCAGCGGGTGGGCGGGCTGCAGCCGTGCTGGGGACAAGCCTTCCGACAGCTCCGCTTGCCCAACATCAAAGGGCCAGGTCGTGTCTTCAATTTGTAACTTGGGGCTTTCTTCTCAGTTTCAAATCACAGGCTGACAGAGGTTACAGGCTGACGGGGTAATAAAATCATCGTGTAGCGAGTCAAGAAAATGACACGCAAAAGGAAACAGCAGGATAAAAGAGGAAAAGGGGATGGAAATCTACCACGCGAGAGGCAGTGCCCCAAGCAGTGAAGCTGGCTCTTCAAATGGCACAGGGCACAGCGGTGGTGATTCTGCCAAGTATTGTTCGCAGAACAGAGTCACAAATGGGCAAGGGCTGTGTCCTACTGGTGATTTTTTTTTTTTAAAGGAAGAGCATTCACAAATGATTCTAAGTTATTTCTCATTTTCATCCCCCTAAAAATTCCGATTGGATTCACAATCATGTCCACTGATACAATATAATTTGCCAGAGGAAAATAGATGCATGAAATCAACCAGTCTTGCCCACTAGCATTAAAAAAAAAAAAGAAAAATCATATAACACCAGAACTTTAAAAAGACGAGGTAATACTTTTTTGAATGGATTCTTTCAGGAATATTTACACAAACGTGGCCCACATGGTCACTATCCACCCATGAGGAGTGGTTTCCATGGGCTAAGCTGTTCCTGTTTGGCCCTTTATAGTGTCACATCCCTAAACCTGAATACGCCCCTGACTCTGTGCTAGTTAAAGTGTGGTCTGGGGACCAGCAGCTTCATCCACTCCAGTACTCTTGCCTGGAAAATCCCATGGACAGAGGAGCATGGTAGGCTGCAGTCCATGGGGACACGAAGAGTCGGACATGACTGAGCAACTTCACTTTTACTTTTTACTTTCATGCATTGGAGAAGGAAATGGCAACCCACTCCAGTATTCTTGCCTGGAGAATCCCAGGGACGGGGGAGCCTGTTGAACTGCCGTCTATTGGGTCGCACAGAGTCGGACACGACTGAAGCGACTTACCAGCAGCAGCTTCATCCAGGCGCTGGTTACAAATGCAGGATCTCAGCTGCGCCCCAGACCTACTGAGTCAGAACTATGTTTGAACAAGATCCCGGTGATTCATATACACACTGAAGTTTGCTAACCACCATCTCAAAAGATGCTTTATTATTTAAAAATCATTTAAACCCATTTTAACAGCTCTGCTAAGAAAGTCTTCCTTACACGGAGGTAATTTGCCCTCCCATATGTCTCATTTATAGATGCTTCCTGGTAACTAGAATACTCTTAGGCAAAGAATTCCAATCTTAAGCCTGTTGTGTGAAATACTTTTAAAATATACTCAAAGTTCTTTTTGTTTCTGTGTGCAGTGCATGCGAGAAGAAAAATCTCTAAATTCCTTCTAAGCTATCCATGACACACCATACAATATCACTATTCCTATTGAGGATCAAAAATATACCCAAAAATACAAAAATAAGAGCAGGTATCCACATTAAATAAGCAGTATCAACCAAGCAATAAACACAGCAATTCAAGTGAAAAAAGTATCCAAACTATCTCCAAGACAAAATTATTTGCAAAATTCATCTTGCCAGGGAATACCTGCTATACAATTCAGAGTGAAAAAGACAACTTTTGTTTCCCCCACATGCCAGTCTCTGCCCTCAGCATTTTCAACACTACTGAATTTAAGCCATATCACAGCCTCGTAAGACGGATACCGTTTTAAGTCTGTGTTTTATTGATGTTTAACTTACATACAGACGAGCACTGAAATCTGCTGTGTACAGCTGAGTGAGTCTTTACATCTGAACACCCTCCTGTAACCACCACCCCAGTCATTCCCAGCATCAGGCTCCCGGCCGCACCCAGTCGGCAGCCCCTTCCCCACAGGTTAACCACTAATCTGGCTTCTAGCAGATACACTAGTTTTGATTGTTTACTGAAAGTCATATAAATAGCACCAGGCAGACGTCACCTTTCGAGCCTGGCTTCCTTCCTTGAACAGGTCTAGAAGGATCTACCTAGTGTGGCTAGGAAAGGGGAAGAAGGCCTTGCTGGGGGAACAGCGTGAGCAAAATAACTAGGAGGGAGGAGAATGCCCTGGAGCACGAAAGCAGGACTGGCAGAGGAGTCTGTAGGAAGGAAGTTGGAAAGGTGGGTCTGTTGGATGGTGGGTGCCCTTGGATGTCAACAGAGAGTGTGCAAGTGTTTGATGGGGTGATTGATATAATTAATGATAAAACTAAAGTGACATGTCAAGGAATCTGATGTCACAGCCTGCCTAGAGGCGAGTGAAGGAGGAGGAAGCTGGAGGCAGCAAGCCCAGTGTGGGGACCCAGGTACTAGACGGTCAGGACCACAGGGGAGGGGAGGGAGGGGACACTCCAGGCAGCCTCCGCTGTGGAGGCTGGAGCTGATGGGAGGAGTTTTCTCCACGGCTCCAGATGAGACTTCTTTCAGCCAAGTGAGTGGTAGGTGCTACTCAAACCAATAGAGAAGTCAGGAGGGATGACCAGTTTTAGGGAGGAAAACACCCTGGGTTTAAGGGGCCATTTGGTCACCCAGCTGGTGGACAAACGCGACTAACGCTCAGGAGGAAAGAGCCGAAGATGTCGTGTAGCAGGTGATGAGCAAGAGAGCAAGAATTAAATGCTGTCCAGAAACGTGTGTTTGAATCAAGGCAGCTGAAGCCAGTGAGAAGAGAGGACCCCCACGAAACAGCACGAGGTACAGGACTGTGCCCTGGGGAAGACTCACAGGAAAGAGGGAAAAGGAGTATGCAAAACAAGGACAGCAACAGGGCGGGAGTGGTGTAAAAAAACCTAGAAGACGGCAGGATACACTTAGCAGCAGTCTCCACAGCAGCACTGCACTTAAAGATGCGTTTCCTCAAGTATTTGTTGCTGTTCAGTCGTGCCCGACTCTGCAACCCCATGGACTGCAGCAGGCCAGGCTTCCCTGTCCTTCACCATCTCCCAGAGTTTCTCAGGTATAACCCCTGTAAATCCTGAAACCAGATTCTCTGAGGAAACGCAAAGTACTTCAGAAGCTTCATTAACTCTTTCTAGCATCTTCAAGGTATTACTTTGCAAATTACTGTCTGGGTATGCTAAACTTAGTAAATTATTGTTTGAGTGAACTAAATAGTAGCCTAGTGCTCTGAAAGAGTTAATGGGGCTTTCAAACTATCTAATTTACTCCTGAGGTGCTCGTCATACTCAGAACTCTAACTTGACTTACGTATCACCGAGGATGATTAAATCCACTAAAAAACTGGGCATTCGCGTTTCAGTCCAAGTTGAAGCTGACCTTCCTAGCCATCATAACCACTAAAGTTCAGATGATTAACGACCAATCAACAGTGGTCTTTCGTCAAGAAAAGCTACTACAAAGAAAAGCTGAAAAGAGACAGGAAAACAGAAAAGTGCAGATCAACGTCTGCAAGGTGATGGTGTGTGGAAGCAGGAGTCGAAGGTGGGTCTGGTCTGGGTCTAATAAAATCAACCCACAGGCATGGGTCACAGCTCACTGCCCCCTCCTTCCTTCTCTGCACTCATCTTCCCCCTTTCACCAGATGACAACTGCTAAATCTGTTTGTTAAAGCCCAGTCTTTGGGAAATAGTAAGTGAAAATTCCTAAGAGCAGGTATGTTTCTTTTCTCTAAATGATGACAACAGATAATATAAAAGGAAGAATTTAGCTTTGGATTTAAAGCTTAATTTTTATTTGCTCAAGTCACTTCCAGTTATGTTGCCAATGATAGCATTTAATGTTATTCCCTGATTGAACTTACTTTATTAACCAGAAGCAAGATGGCAAGTTTATACATAGCATTAAGCGGAGACTTTTTTTTGAAAGATATTGCATGGAAAAGAAAAGGGGAGCATTACTAAAACATTGTTTTCTTTCATTAAAGAAATATGGCTCTTTTCCCTATTCTTTCAAATGTCTTTTATGATTATGTTTTTTAAAATTATAAATACAAAGTCGAATTAGTTCACATCAAGTCTTCAAGCAAATCTGAACAAATCAATCTTTTGAGCTGCCCAAACACAGTGAACACTGACACTTCACTAAAATGTGATTCTGAAATTCTCATTAAAATTAGCAGTGGCTGAATGGCTTTTTTGTCAGACTGTCACTTTTTGGCACACGTTTTCAAAGATGTTATTTTTGCTTTGCTATATAGAGCAATAACTAGTCAGATCTTTATAAAAACACAGTTTTATCATTAATATCTTCATCTGAAAACTAGCTTGAAATAGAAATATCACCAAAGATCCCCAGTTCAGACCAGTTATGAAATCTGAAATTAGTACCGTGTTTTCAAATATTAGAGATTTTAAAGAAACAAGGTAATTGGAACCCTATTACGGAGGTACATATTACTGTTATACAAAATTTCATTATATAGCTTTCAGAGCACACAGAAAAACAACAACACAGACCTTAGCAAAAAAGTTTAGTCCCATCATGGTGGGAACAAATAAAGTTTTTTCAAACTTTTGTTTTTTTTTAAACTAAGTGCAAATCAGATGACCGACCTATCCCTTAAGTGCAGGCAGGTTATGCTTCCTCTCTCGAACTTTCTGAAGATGAATCCAAGCAAAGGAACAGGGCCATGTACAGTCAAGAGACAGTGAGTCTGCACATACTCTCTGGCACTGGTCATCTGCAAAGCCCTAAGCCTGCTGCACACAGAGAAATTTTCAAAAGGAGTAGGTATGTGAGAGAAATAAAAGCTTTCAAAGGAAATTTGAAAAGCCTTCCTTCTCTTTCTCCCCAGTCTAACTCTTGAGGACAAAACAAAACAAAACAATTTTTAACTTTTCAAAGCATAAAACTCATTAACACAGACCCCTAAGGGATTAAATGTGGAGGATGGGGGACAATGTATAACCAATGTCAGATGTAAAAGAGAATGAAGTCCACACAAGCGATACAAACAATTATTTCAAACACCAACGGAGTGAAAAGTCAGTCGTATCCAACTTTTTGGGACCGCATACAGTCCATGGAATTCTCCAGGCCAGAATACTAGAATGGGTAGCCAGACATTCCCTTCTCCAAGGGATCTTCCTGACCCAGGGATCAAACCCACATCTCCTGAGGCTCCTGCATTGCAGGCAGATTCTTTACCACTGAGTCACTAAGGAAGCAATGGAGAGATACTTACCTTAAATCACTAATAGAGCTTTTTTAATGCTATTGTTTTTCTGCACAAAATCATTTGAACTGGGGGCGGGGGGCTTTTTTTAAGTTCATCCTAAACAGTACATTCCATCTAGCAGGCATCGCTTGTTTACACAGCCCCTAACACACCACCTTTAGCTACTAATTGGCAATCAATCTTTTTTCAGGATTTGTACCGGAGATTCAGGAGTAGATTAACAATCTATTCTTTTAGTTGACACAAGTAAAGATGAACCCAAATGCAAAGCAAAACCAAAAAAACCACACTATGAAGCTCACCTACTCTATGAGCAGTATCTACACCTTACTCACAGTACCATAAAACTGGTACAGAGGTCAAGGTTCCCGGCAAGACACAGTTCTGGGTGGGATGAGTAAGGGATGAATGTGAACACCACCCACAAGTACCCAGCACACGCTCACTCACACACTGCCTCAGTCACTCAGCAGCTACACCACTGTTAGGGCCATTTCCTCAGTTTTAATTGAAGGCATTGGCAATAATCCTTCAAGTCTCTTTGAAAGCCTTACCACGCCTGGGCCTTTTATTTGCATTTCGGACTTTTCCTAGCACATTCCTGAGATGATCTATCATTCCAACACAAGGTAATGAAGAGAAACAAGACATATCCCTAACAATGTGGATTTTGGTGGGCAAAGTTTTTAATATCACAGGTTAAAATATATTTGTCACCCAATACAATCCCAAATTAAAACTGGAGTCGGCCAATTACTTTTAAAAAGGGAACGTTAAAGTGCACAATTTGTTAAAACTGATATATAGGCCTTAAACATTAACCTTAAAATAAATACATACAGATGTGTGAGGTGAGGCAAAATCTCTCCTTTGAGACAGGCCCCATCTTCCTTATAAATCCACAATACACTGTCACCAAAGGTTTACAACATTGATTTCTTTAAAGTGGCTTCCCTCGTGGCTCAGATGGTAAAGAACCTGCCTGCAGTGTGGGAGACCTGGGTTCAATCCCTGGGTTCAATCCCTGGGTTGGGAAGATCCCCTGGAGGAGGGCATGGCTACCCACTCCAGTATTCTTGCCTGGAGAATGCCATGGAGCTCTCTGTGTGTAGCCTGGCGGGCTACAGTCCCACGGGGTCACAGAGTCGGACACGACTGAGCAACTAAGCACAGCAAAGTGGCGGAATCTACCAGACTACTGCAGAGCAATCTAACTACAGAATTCTTCATGCCTTCCCCCTTATTTTTTATAGGGTCTGACCACACCTAATTTATCAGCAATTTACTTCCAAAGTACCCAACTTAGTTTTCCTAAAGATAATTATTTCAATTCATATTTAATGGATTCATTTAATGTTTTAACTTTTATTAATTGGGAAAGTGATACAACCACATTAACAATGTCTGATAAAACACTAATGAGTTTCAAGAAAAATGAGACCAAGCTGGTGTACTAGAGGGTAGCATGATCAGCCAGAGGAAGGTATATTTCACGAGGGAATGTGAGCATGGGTTCACGTGTGTGTTGCTCAAGCACCAGTCGACCACGAGGCCGGCTCCTGCATATGCTGGCATTACCACCAAATTGTACACTTTTTTTGTGCATCCAACTCTTTGCGGACCCATGAGCTGTAGCCTTCCAGGCTCCCCTATCCATGGGATTCTCCAGGCAAAGACACTTGAACTTCAGAGAGGATCTTTCCAACCCAGGGATCGAATCCCAGTCTCCCGCACTGGCAGGCAGATTCTTTACCACTGAGCCACCAGGGAATTCCCCTATCACCAAAGTATGTGCCAGATAGGGGTAAAGGCAGGGAAGAATATGGGATTTCTTTTTTAAGGCTCAATTTATGTTGAATGTGACTGAATTAATCTGAAAAGTTTCACTTCCATTAAAAAAAAAAATACGTGCCACCCAAGAAGCACTAATATTAACACATTACATGTGTAAGAGTTGAATGATACTTGTTCCTACAAGTCCATCTGCTGGAAAATCTTAAGAGTGATACCGTATATGTATGTGCATGTATGTACATGCTCATTAATGTGTGCATACGGCTGCATGTAACTCAATTATCTCATAATTAGCTTGGTGCCAGATCTTTTTTTTTAACTCTCCTGGGGTTGACATCCATGGTCTGGTCTTTAGGGAGGTCTCGTGGCACAGTTCTCTTCCTTCGTGCTCTCTGTATTAGAGCTGACTCGGCGCCCTGTAGCCCAGTGTCACCCTGGGACTAGGCAAGACGTGCCAGCGTGGATGGAAAGACGACAGACACGCAACTCGATGCTGCAGACACTGAAGGGGAACGCCACTTAATCACCATCAGCCTTTCTCTGCTGGAAACTTTTCTTCTTCAGAAATGTCCCGACAGGGAATGTGGCTCTACACCACACAGCTCTGTATTTGCTCACGTACTTGTAAATATTACTGTCATCCCTAAAAACTGTCCTGTGTAGAACAAAAGGCCACGTTCTACCAGGTTAAGATGTGACTTTTTTTCCCAGACAGAAATCCAAAGTGTATTTACTTAAGAGAGCAAAACAGCCGTATGTTAACTGTTTCTAAAATCCAGCTGGTTTCTATTTGATGCGAACACTTTCTCCTGGTTCTTAAGCTGCTTCAGGAATGCAGTTTCTGCTATGAATAATCACATTTATTAAACACCATAGAAACTGAAGTCTCTGTTTCCAAAATTTAAAAACTGCTAAGTATTTCTTGATTTATTAAAAAAAAAAAAAACTGGGTTGTAATGTTCTATGTCACTTACTCAAAAAACTATGATTCTCTTTTAAATGAAATTTAGCATTTTAAAAAATCTTTGAAATGGACATGCTGAATCTGTAACAGTAAAGGAACTGACGTTCCCAAGAAAAATAAGTGTGCTCAGTTATGTCAAAGTCCTTTTAATACAATTTAAGCAGACAAAATTGGTAACTCAAAATTTCCAACACAATAATTAACATATTTTTTTCTAGATAAACTACAATCCAGTCCTTATTTTTAGTAAGCAAAACCATACACTGTAGGAAAAAAAGTCAATACTGAATGAAAGCCAGTTACTGGTATATGACTACAGGAGTAAATAACTAAACAGAAAAATAAAACTCTTAATAGCATGTGATCATATCATGTTATTCCTTGATCAAGAGGTTATTTTTCAGGATAATTCCAGTCTGTTCTCCGATGCTCAGTCACAAATCCAAGCAATCGTAATTGGCACTTAAAAAAATTTAATTAACAGCATTATTGTCAGCAATAATATGTATGAAATAACTCCTTCTCGATAATTCCTGACTCTCGATTACCAATGACAGGGACAGGACAAGGCCCCCACTTTGGCAAGATCTCCAGGACCCACCTCCAGCTACACTGCATGTCTCAATTCCCTTAACATACAGGCTCTCTCCCACCAACAGCCCTGTGCTCAGGCCGCTCCCCCCACCAGCCACCTCCTCCCTGCTCGGCCCAGGGGCGGCGTAAGACTGCTGAAATTCGACCTGCACTTCTTCGCGGGCGTGGGCCACACTCCTCCTGGTGCTTCCAACCCCTGAGGTCCCAGTACTCCGTCACATTGCTCTTGGGTCACTCACCCTTAACACCTGTGCCGTCGTCAGTAGTTATCTAAGCCCTGACCCGTTGTGACCTCTGAAGGCAGAAGTTGTATCATCACTGGCTACACAAGGTGAAGGAATAATACCACTGGTGATCCATGGAGAGGGAGGCAGGCAAAACCAGCCAGCTAGTGTGCGGAAGAAGGCCCCAAGTTACACCAACAGTGCTGTCAACACTAACCGCTCAGAGATGCCTCTTACTATCAGCGGGCAAGTGCTTAAGCAAGTATGAGCCTAATAATCTAGATGTACGTGGACCGAGCAATAAGAATATCAACAAATCTGAGACATGAATGACATGACACTGTGGTGGAATTTACTGGAAGGCATGTTCTACTTAACCAAAATACTGTAAAAGGACAACTTTCCTCCCAAGTGTAAGATAGTGAGATGAAGCACACATTAAAAACTGAAGATCAAAATAACAGCCATTACTATAGTGAACAAGGTGTTTTTAAACACCCCAAGGAGACGTTTTAACCAAACTGCAGTGGTATCAGCCTTCACCCCGGAGACTCCACCACACCCATCCTGTCAACTGTAGCTACCATCTAGCCTAAAACAGCTGATTTCTAGGCTGGGCCACACTTCAAAAGCAGTACACCAGCTCTTACCAGCAGAGAAAAAGGTTTTCATCGACTGCACGTCACATTCTCTATTTTTTGGAAGGACGGTGGGATGAGGCAGGGTGCCAACAGGGGTGGAGGAAGATGCTGCAGGCAGATGTCTGGGGAGCCTCTACCGTCAGGTGGCCCCCGGCCCCTCCAGCCTCCCCACCCATGCCACTTCCTCACGGCCGCTCCTGGTCCCCACTTTCTACAAAAGCCCATCTGCTCACATCCCTGACCCTGCTTCAAAACCCCCTGGCTTCCTTTTTCCATCAGATAAGGATCAAGTTCATGTAAGCCTCTCAGACCTGACCCTGCCTGCCTTTGCAGCCTTGTTTCACCCTGAATCTCCCTTCAGACTTTGTACTTAGACTCCCAAAATGTACTGTGTCCTTTCATGCTTCCTGGAGGCTCTCGAGAGAAAGCCCCTGCGTTCTTCCCCGGGGACAGCTCCCTGCCCTTCTGACTGGAGGGAGGGCACTGCTGTCTGTTTTCTTGTCCTGCACCCTGAGTGCTTTGCAAAATGCAGGAGGACAGAGCATGGAGTCCAGGAGTGTGTGACGTCTGAGCACTGGTGTGATCCTGGGAATACTCTAACATTCCCACCGCCCTGAGGCGGACAACTGTCCATCCCAGTCATACAAAGAAGCACGAGAAAGCCCATGTTCTCTTCTTAAAGACACTTGTAGGCTACATCCTCACTAATCTCCCATTCGAGACTTCTTTCCTTCGTCCATTTGTTTCAAATGTGTTCTACCACAGGGCAGGCACTGTGCTAGGCACTACAAATGAATGAACGGATGAATGAAAGGCAGACAGATGGACAGATAAGGCACTGTCTCCACGCTCAGGAAGCTGAGTGCCTACTGGGGGATTCTATAACCCCTCAGTACAGCCTTCAGGAATTATTTCACATTTTCAGTACAGTATACATAGACAGTAAGTCTCTACACATTCAGTGCCTTTATTCTCATCCACTGTTTAACCTCCTTTCCCTACTAAAGTCATCCTCTTGTGCTTGGATGTTTCCCAAGTTTTACACCCTTATGACACATGGCAGCGTAAAGGCGGACTGGAGGTGCCAATAAGTGAAACCTGCAGTTACAGACAGGGAATGAAATCTCCACTCTCGCGGTGCAGAGAACTACAAAGACCAGCCCAACACCTTCATTCTGCAGAAAAAGCAGCCGGAGACAGGAGACAAACTACCCAACTGCCTGGGGTCTTCCAGCAGACTACAGCTAAACCTGACTTAGAATCAAGATCTCCCATCTCAGCTCCATTCCCGACTGCCTGGGGTCTTCCAGCAGACTACAGCTAAACGTGACTTGGAATCGAGACCTCCTGTCTCAGCTCCATTCTTTTTCCCTGTCCGCTCTGCCCCTCAGCCGACAGTAACATGTCCCCCGTGATACGCTGGATTCAGACCACAGTCACAGGAAAAGCTGAACTGGTGTTTCTTGGGGGCAGAGGAAAGGACAAAAGCCAAAGGCAACCAAGTGGCACCAAAGAAATCTCCTAAGCAAAGGCTTCCTTCATTGCCAGCATTTTTTGCATTTGTGGTAAATAGAATCATTGGTCCTAATTGTTCCAGCGTGGTTACTCTCATGGCCCCTTGCTGAAGTGTACTTCTCTAGTGCTTGATTTCAGGCTTGGCTGTATGCGTGGCTTACTTTAGCCAGCAGGGGCAAGGAATGAAATTGCAAAGTAAGGCTCCCCTTTTGTGCATCTGACATCACCCCAAGAAGAATTTACCCCTGACAGCTGCTTACCTGCCAGTGGGGGCCTCAGAGTGAGAAGCATAGTGAGCTACCCTAGACAACTTCATACAGGTGAGCAAGATGTAGAACAATACATGCTTACAGATGTACAGCTCTGAGATGTCCGGGTGGTTTGTTACGCAGCGAAAGCTGACTGATACAATGTCTTATTTATCCTCAAGCCAAAAATGCTTACCTGTGGTTATCTGTCTCTTTTACTTCCATTTTGCTAATTTCTTGAGACCATCTCTTATCTGAATTATCTTCAGAAAAGAATCTTGTCAAATTAAAGTGTTATCTCCAAGTGCTTCAATGATTTTTGTGGTAGGTATTATTTAAGTGGGACAAAAACGTATCCTTTCAGCATAATCTCATGAAATGTCTTGTCTCCCTTTAAAGCAGTTAAGATTTGTCATGATTACCATTAATTTAATAAAGATAATTTTCAGCTCATATGATAGATCCTACAGATAGGTGGGAAGGGAATACATGTATCTTTCAATGCAGGTACTAAAAAAATTTTTCAAGGTTACTTTAAAGCCTTCGCCCAGAACAAATGCTAAAAATACTTATTTAAATAAATAAATATATATATATATATATATATAGAAAGAGAGAGAGAGA
>SJYV01032831.1:1362972-1406935 GCA_006410875.1 Neotragus pygmaeus
GGAGACATCATCACTGCAGCCAACATCAGGTACAAACAGTGCATATTTCAGGATCTGATCAAATGATTGAGAATTACATCTAAAGTACTCAGTGTGTAATACATCTGAAGACAAAATGAATTCACAGCTCTGCTGACTTATTACAAGGAGAGGGTTAACTTTCATTCCATCGCCTTGAAATGGTGCTAAGAGGCAGAAAAACCCGTTGGGAGCTCCCACTGACTTACCCGCCCATTCCCTTCTCACCTGTGTCCCTGAACACGGATGGGGGAGTAGGGAAAGGAGGCATGAAGGCAAACAGCAGCAGCTTCGTTTCAGCATGTTGTTGCTCCCAATTTCAAATAAGAGTTTCATTAATAAAAGGCAGAAACTCTACATACAGTCCATCACAAGCCCTTCTGTCACTCTCCTCCCATCACTGTTGTAGTGTTATCGACAGTTTAAAAAAAAAGAAATACTAAGAACTAAGGGTCTAGCTTTTGCCCTGCCTTCTGCACGAATTACCAAGGGCAGGGTCCTTAGGTTTTATAGAGGCTTAGCAGGAAAAAAAAAAGCCTTGCATTCAGACATTCCAATTCTCTCTCTTCTGTTTATTAGCTGTCTCCCTGTGGAGACTGATAAAATCTGGCTTCACACCTCTCCCACGGGGTCCTGTAAAGTTCAAGTGGGACAGAGCGTGGCAGGCAGACAGCACGTCACACACTCAAATATTAAGAGATCATGCCATTTACGAGGGGAAAAATGCTACACGGGCTCCATGCATCTGTAAAAGAAAGTTTCAGGATGATACCTCAGGTTTTCAAACTTCAAGGAGAAACAAGAGAAGGGATTTTTTTTTTTTTTTTTTTGACCACACCGTGTGGATTGTGGGATCTTAATTCCCCAACCAAAAATTGAACCTCGGCCCTGAGCAGTGAAAGCTCAGAGTCCTAAGCACTGGACCGCCAGGGAACTCCCCAGAAGGAATTCTTGACAGATATATCTGCTGTGTTACACACATAGACACAAACAAGTGCAAGCATACATAACAAAATGCCTTTCAAAAAGAAGGCTGACCCTACAATTTCTATAGCCAAGGATTGTTATAAACTCCCAGGCACAAAATTTCTTGTTGTTCGTTTTAAGTCAATTCCATAACTGGTTTATCAACCAATCTGGAATTTTAATGTCGACTTTTTAAAAAGAAAATGGCCCACAGACTCTGCTTTCCCTTTCCCCATATTCTTTTCATCATCAACATAAAGGCAAAGAACTAAACTTCTACTAGTCACAATCTTCACAAACCTCCTATATGATCTCAAGCATTTGAACCTTGAGATCTTGGGCTAAAAAGAACACCTGATGGGAATAAACTCTTTATTTCCCCATCAGGATTATTACTAGGTCAATGAAACAAAGCCATGTATAAGAGTCCTCTTCTGGGGAGCAGGGGGCCCCGGCATGTATGTTGGGGGCAGGGTCTACATGCAGAACGGCTGTGAGAAGGAAGAGACAGTGAAAAGGTCAGCAGCCTGCCACCTCTCTCTTCCTGAGGCACCCAAGGATGTGACATGCTGACATGTGGTTAGCAAGAGGCCCCTCCTCCCTTTATGATCTGCTTCTCTACCCCATCCCTAATCTAAATCAATTTTTATTTTCAGTTAAAAAAAAAAAAGTTGCCACACATAGAGGGACTTTAAGCCTGAGACTGTAATCACATCAAAGTCTGGAACTTCAAAGATGCAGCTCCCACAGCAACAGCAACTCGGCTCCCATCCGCAGCATGAGTGGTATTGTGCACGCCAGCGTCCCTGATCGAAGACCCTGATGAGTGTGTGGGCAGCGGGGCCGCGACACACGCACTGTGAATCTGGGTTTCCTGACCCTCGCTTGGCTGAGTTGAGGCGGGTGATTAGGGGGCGTGAGCATCTGCATTTGAAACAGGTCCCCAAAGAGGAAGCACATTCAGGTCACTTGAACAAACACAAGTGCGAGTCACACCAGAACCATCTGACAGCCCGCCCGGCAGCCCCGCCCCGCCCCGCCCCTTCAGTTGTACAGTCTTCCGGGCCCATGACCAGCTTTGACAAGACTTAAAGTTGGACCCTCATGGCTTGTACCATGAAACGGCTCATTTTTCTAAGAGCCTTAACAGACAGAAGGGAAAGTAAATCAAGTAAAATTAGAAGGAGGAAAAAAACTAGCATGTGACCCAGCATCTGAACTACTAGTGGTTACCTTTCCTCTACCAAGCAACATAGTGGTTTCCAGAGGTATTTCCCAGCAATTCTACTTCCTGATTTCAGTAGCCACTGTTTCAGGAATAAGAACAAAATTCAATACAGAGGCAAATGTTGGAAAAGCCCCCGGGGAACTGACCTGGCCCAGTGGTTACGGGCAAGTTCTCCCGGCCATGCCCAGATGCTTCCCAGAGCCTAAGTAGGCTTGGTCCCCGTCTGCGTTTAGGCGGGTTCCATCTCCTTTGGTGGCTGGAAATTTTGAGGCCAGATACATTCAACTACCAGGAAATGACACACGCTCAATCCACTTTAGGAAGGCGAGAGCACAGGTGGGAATATGACCCTCTGTTTCAAAGCATGATCCTGCAATATGACGGCACCACACTTGATTCATCTGAAAATGATACCCAGGAATTAGCCTAAGTTACTCAAGGTCACTGGAATTGTAAAAGACCTATAGGAGACCAGTCAGTCTTGCCCACATTACTTTGCAAACAGAAAACTAAGGAACAGAGGGGACAAAATCTTCACGCAGAGGGTCTTGTTCCTGAGAGCAAGGCTAGACGACCTTTGGTGGTGCGCTGTCCGTGGAAGACACACAGGCCCTGGGCCCTGCAGAGGAAGGACAATCCCAGCGGTGCTCCTCCCACCTGGTGGGCAGCCTTCCGACAACCTCGACCACTCAGAAAGCACTCCTCCTATTCAAACAGCTGTGGGTCAGGGAAGCCGGGGCAGAAGGAAAGTGAGGAAAGTACTAACCCGCAGAGCACAGAGACCATCTGAGGCCCTCCTCCAGCACCTGCTGGGTCTAAACAGCCTGAGTATAAAACAAGGTCAGTCATTTGAAAGTGAAGTCGCTCAGTCGTGTCCGACTCTTTGAGACCCTATGGGCTGTATGTAGTCTACCAGGCTTCTCCATTCATGGGATTTTTCCAGGCAATAGTACTGGAGTGGGTTAGCATTTCAACCTGAGCATAAAATAAGGTCAGTTATTTAGCGCACTCTATTACCCAGGTTCTCCTGAGGCCTCACTCAGTCCTATGTAGAGGACCATTTTTAAGGAGCTGGCAGACCAAACAACACACAGCTGAGAAGAGGTGCTTCAGTAGCCCCAAAGGACACCAAGACACAGTGGGGAGTGAGAAAGTGGATGTTCCCAACGACCACCCCAGTCACACCGTCAGGCTAGAGCATCTGGTGGCATCAGAGGCAGAGGGAAAGCTCGCTCCTGCAGCAAGTGGTTGCTGGACACGTTCACGTCCTGGGTTCAAAGGAACAAACGAAACACACAGGCGATGCTCGTCCTTGGGGAGCCCGGGCTCTGCAGGGCAGATGGACAGAGTAAACGCAGCGGCTCGGGTAGCAATAAATGCTATGAGGGAAAATAAAGTGGGGATGGAGGCGGCCCTAATTATCAACAGAGTGGTCAGGGAAGGTCACATGGGAAAGGTGACATCTGAGTAAAAGAGGCGAGGTGAAGGAAGTCAACCATTCAGACACTTGGAGAAGAGCGTTCCACGCGGAGGTGAAGCACGGCACCAAGGCCCTGAGGCAGAAGGATGCTTGGCCTGCAGAAGGTCAGTGTGACCAGAGGGACGTGAAGCAGGAAATGAGTTCAGAGAAATGACTGGGGGGGTCAGGCTTGGGAAGCAACACTGGAGGAACCCGGGAGTGCACNGGTGTAGATACTTCATCAATTACTTCCATCAGTTGTCATATAATGTATTGTGCATATGTTTACGGTGTTAGCAACTCTGCCAATGATAAATTACATTATTTATTAGTACTTTCAAAATGATGAGAATATAATTTATAATCCCTAATATATTTATTAGTTTGAATAATTTAAAAATGAGTAACATCTACTCATCAATTATATGGATGAAAAAAACAGAGTTTTTTCAGCTTGTGGAATTAATATCCAGTAGGATTTTTTGACTAAACAGAACTGATGTTTATAGTGGTTAAAGAAAAGGACTCTATCCATGAAACTACTTCTTTAAAGGTCACAAAAATACAAAGGACAGATTTCAAATGTCACTGAAAGAGGAAAGAGAATTCCTGCAAACAGATCACAGGTCATAAAAAACGAAATCACTGAATTTCTACATTCGATTTAGACCTACCAAGACCACTTGCAGATTCAATTATGTAGCATGCAGATGCAGCACAAGGAAGAGCAGTCCTGAGAGATAATCCTGTTCACATCCCATAAAGCAATGAAGAAGGCTCTTGAGGAGCAAATAACATTTTAAGACCTCAGGCCTGGGGTTAAATGTATGCATATAATTAGGCCAACCCAGATAGAAATAATATTCTACAGATTACTTCAAGCATCCTGTTAGGAGGAATTGTTTATGAGAGGATACAGTATCATTCAATATGAATTCAGTAATTACAGTTCATTAGAAAAATATAAATATACCCTTTGCTTGATGGATAAAGAAAAGGCAGAACTCAAAAACTCACCACTGCCTCCAGAAGTATTCCAAGTCTTATCATTCCAAGATTATCTTTTTCTTTGTAGAGGCGTTACAAACTTCAAGATTACTCTAATTAAGGAAATATGAATATTATTTGGAAACATGGCACATTGCAAGATGTACAAACAATTATATAAATTGAACACATAGCAAGTGTTTGGTACAAAACGAGGACAGACTTCCCAGTGGCGCTAGTGTTAAAGAACCTCTTATCAATGAAGGAGGCCTTAAGAGGTAGGTTTGATCCCTGAGTGGGAAAGATTCTCTAGAGGAAGGCATACAACCAACTCCACTATTCTTGCCTGGGAAATTTCATGGACAGAGGAGCCTGGCTAGCTACAGTCCATAGGGTCACAACGAAATTGTACATGCCTGGAGCAACTTAACACATGGACAAAGAACAAGGACACTATCTGGAGGAGACAGGGAGCCATTTATTTATTAGGTATGTACTATTCAATCCCTTTACATGGGATCAGATATTGTGCTGTGAAATAAAAATAGAAAAATAACAAGAAAAGCTTCAAGGCTTTGTAGGTTCAATTAGGTTCAGTTCAGGTGCTTAGTCACGTCTGACTCTGTGACCCCATGAATCGCAGCACACCAGGCTTACCTGTCCATCAACAACTCCCGGAGCTTGCTCAAACTCATGCCCATCCAGTCGGTGATGCCATCCAACCATCTCATCCTCTGTTGTCCCCTTCTCCTCCTGCCTTCAATCTTTGTCACCATCAGATCTTTTCCAATGAGTCAGTTCTTCACATCAGGTGGTCAAAGTACTGATAGCTCATTTGGTAAAGAATCCACCTGCAATGCAGGGGGCTGTGGTTTCATTCCTAGGTCAGGAAGATCTGCTGGAGAAGAGATAGGCTACCCACTCCAGTATTCTTGGGCTTCCCTTGTGGCTCAGCTGGTAAAGAATCTGCCTGCAATGCCAGAGACCTGGATTTGATCCCTGGGTTGGGAAGATCACCTGGAGAAGGGAATACCCACTCCAGTATTCTGGCCTAGAGAATCCCATGGACTCTACAGACCATGGGGTTCGCAAAGAATGTATGAGGTTAATACTTAATAAATCTTACCAACTCCACTCGAAATATTTTTTGGAAAATTTTAAAAGTTTATAGAATCACCCATTCTCCCAATCTCCTTGTAAACATGAAAAGGAATATATGATTACAACTTTCAGTGAGATTGTTTCAGTAAAGGAAATAACTATCTTACTGAGTACACCTAACAGTTTTTCATGTATATAACAAGGAATATTTCTGGCATTTCATTAGTTAGAAATTTTAATAATATCAGTACCAGCAGCGAAGATTTGTGTCTATGTTCTAAAGTCCCTTGCCAAACAATTATAAAACATGGTTTTAAATGCTATTTGAAAAATAACAAAAAGTCTAGTAACAAGGTTTTGATGGGATAAATTTAAGTTAGAATTCATGAAAGTATTACTTATTGTGATAAAGTTGCTTGTTAGTACAGACAAAATTGATTAAAGCTTTAATGCAATAGAATCACCACAGTGAACTGAAAGAAACACAAAACACAGTAAATTAATCCCACTTAGGCAAACAAACAAAAGGACTTCCCTGGTGGCTCAGATGGTAAAGTTCTGCCTACAGTGTGGGAGACCTGGGTTCGATCCCTGGGTCAGGAAGATCCTCTGGAGAAGGAAATGGCAACCCACTCCAATACTCTTGCTTGGAAAATCTCATGGATGGAGGAGTGTGATAGGCTACAGTCCATGGGGTCGCGGAGAGTCAGACACGACTGGGCGACTTCACTAAGCAAACAAAAGTGGGAGGGGGAATAAAAGCATCGCCACAGACTATCATATATGTGGCATGTTGATAAACTGTTTATTATGACCTAGAACCAATGTGACATGGCACAAATGCATGATTAAGTACAAAGTGTGTCATCTGAAAATTCTCACTCAACAGGTCTCCTTCCCAAGCAAAATAAAATAAACATGGCATCAGGCAATCTATACTGCTTGGAGTACCCCAGTGCTAACGAATCACTTCTCCAACAAACACGGCAAATTCTGACGACTGCTCAGTTAAGTATCCACAGTTTCCCACCATTAATGCTCAGGATGGAAGAGTTGAAATCCAAGTGTGGCCTAAAAGAGAACTTTGTAAGCTCGAGTTCAGAACTGATGATTCCAAACTGTGGTGCTAGAGAACACTCTTGAGAGTCCCTTGGGTTGTGATATGAAACCAGTCAATCCTAAAGGAAATCAACCCTCAATAATCATTGGAAGGACAGATGCTGAAGCTCCAATACTCTGGCCACCTGATGCAAACAGCCAACTCACTGGAAAAGACCCTGATGCTGGGAAAGATTGAGGGCAAGAGGAAAAGGGGACGACAGAGGATGAGATGGTTAGATAGCATCACCAACTCAATGGACAAAAATCCGAGCAAACTCCAGGAGAGAGTGAAGGACAGAGAAGTCTGCTGCAGACCGTGGGGTCGCAATGAGTCAGGCTTGACTTAGCAACTAAACAACATAATACGTAAATCTACATTAACTAAGGCTCAATTTAAAATTCTAATTTCCCACAAAGATAGAGAACACAGTTATATGATCTTGTGATAATTCCACATAAGGCAACTGCCTCTTTAAAATATTTTCAGTGCAAATTAAAGGAAAATACAGCTCATTGACAGGTAATTATATGGACACCAACCTTCCCACGACCATCTGAAGACAAGTCTTTGCATGCACACCATCAAAAGCAATCCAGGACATGAGAGATTATCATCTCCATTTTACAGATGCAGAAACTGAAACAGGAATGTCTAAGTGACAAACGTGACCAGGGGTCCAGGGGCCAGGGCGAAAAGCCTTTTCCATCTTTACTACTCTTTACTTTAGAACCTAAGACTACTTTAGAAAATACCTGGCTCCAAATGTTCTATTCAGATATGACAATAGAATCACTGATTTTAGGCATCACCATAGACTAATGTAAGTGATAAATATTTTACCAAATGGAAAACCTAACGGTTCCTACAGCTGCCCTGTCAGTGAGAGCTCTCCTGCCCCACACCCTGCAATATTCTTTGCATTACAAGGATTATAAAAGTAAGTCCTGGTCAGTTAAGATTGCTAAACTTTCCAGACTCTACTATATGGAAGATCCAGAGGTCACTCTTTGCACTTAGTGAACTATTACACACGCACAGAAATGATAACTAGACTACACAAGCTACATAACAAAATTTTAAACCCCACCTATGCCTCTCTCTGTTCAAAGCCCATCCTTCAGGTGAGGCTCTGTATATGGTCTCAGCTGGAGATCTTGGCCTACTTTCACTTGCGTGGCCATGAACTTCCCTAAAACTTGGTACACTAGACTCAGCCCGAGATGACACCAGCCTCGACTCCTTAAAGCTAAGAAAACAAACTTCCCTCCACCTAAGGCTGAAGAGTTACCAGCTACCAACCTGTGCCCAAGGGTGACTTCACTGCACAGGCCCTTCATGCAAATAACTTCAATCTGGCCACAGGCTCTAAAACTCCAAAGATTTCACAATCTCTTTCTAAATTGGAGGTGTCACGGTGTCCATCAAGTATGCAGAAATGAATATATATACCTTGGAGACATAAAAATGCCTTCCCAGTTTTTCTTTACTTCTCCTACCTCCTCTTTCATTATTTCCTTTCCTGATCACGAGCCTTACTGGGACCCCGCAACGTGCTCTGCTCTCATCCAGTGCCATCTACAGCCAAGTAATTTCATCAGTATTTCCTCCCCCTACTTGGCCTCTCAGAGCCAAGCAACGAGGCCACCGCTCTCAACCCGCTCTGCCTCCGCCATGCATCTCACACCTGTTCATCCTCCCCCAAGTCCAGAGGATCCTGTTTCCCCACCTGCTCAAAACCCTCTGACACTCCATACAAGTTGTACTCTTCCAAACTATCAATTGCCTAAAAGATGAAAACTGAGGAACTGTTCAAATCCAAGGAGACTAGAGAAGGTGATGCTTAAGTGTGCTCCTGCACTGGACCTGTACCATGAGAAGCAGCAGCTGTGGTTAAGGACACCACTGGGAAGCTGACAAAGCTGGAACACAGGATAAAACAGAGGATAAAAAAGGCTGTATTCCTGAATGCGGTAGCTGTACAATGGATACTGAAAAGCTTACACTTGTTCTTTGAAAATATACACAGCAACATTAAGGAATAAAGCAACACCATTTATATCAGCTACTCTTTTTAACTGGAGTATAGTTGATTTACAATCTGTTAGCGTCTGTTATACAGCAAAGTGAGTCAGTTATACACATACAAATATCCACTCTTTATATAAGCTACTCTTGAACAAACTTGGGGGAAATGTTATGTCTACTATATAAATTTACACACTCATATATATATACGGGACTTCCCTGGGTTTTTCCAGCAGTCATGCACGGATGTGAGAGCTGGACCATAAAGAAAGTTGGGTACCAAAGAATTGATGCTTTTGAGTTGTTGTGCTGGAGAAGACTCTGAGAGTCCCCTCAGAGAGGAAAGGAAATCAAGGAAATCAAACAGTCAATTCTAAAGGAACTCAACCCTAAATATTCACTGAAAGGACTGATGCTGAAGCTCCAATACTTTGGCCATCTGATGCAAAGAGCTGATTCAATGGAAAACATCCTGATGCTGGAAAAGACTGAGGGCAAGAAGAGAAAGGAGCAGCAGAGGATGAGATGGTTGGATGGCATCACTGACTCAAACTCCAGGAGATACAGTGAAGGACAGAGAAGCCTGGCGTGCTACAGTTGCCAGGGTCAAAAAGAGCTGGACACGACTTAGCGACTGAACAACATCAAATGCTTATATACACCAGAATGCAAGCAAATGTGGCAAATGTTAAAAACTGGTAAATCTGGGTAAAGAGTGTGCAGAAGTTCTTTATGTTATTCTTTAAACTTATCCTTTGAGGGGACACACAAGGAAACTTCAAAGTGATGGGTATGTTCATTATCTTGACTGTGGTGAGGTTTCACAAGTGCATATGTGTGTCAAAACTCATCAAGGAGCACAGTAAATACGTGCAACAGATGAATGTCAGTTATGCCTCAATGAAGCAGTTTCTTAAAAACATATATGCACAGCCCTTTGAGGGTTTCAGTCTTCGTGAGCTCTCTCACAAAAGCATCTCAAAACACCTTGTACCGTGTGGCCCTCTCGTCCCTCTTCTGCACTTTTCACCCTTCCTTCCCACAGTCCTGAAGGACTCACTGTGCTGTCTGAGCTTGCCTTCTTCCCTCTTTTTGTTCATTCTTCTACTACTTCCTGGAAAAGGGGGAGTGGAATTTGAACTTACGTGGCCTAGACTCAACTCTCATCTGTATCCAGTCACATGCTCAGTTGGCAGCCCAGCTCCTAGCCTGAGAAATAGGGATTAAGACCACCTACAGTCCAGACACAGACAGGGGACTGGTCCAGCGGCTGAGGTTCCAGCTGAGTGAGGTGGAGAGAGGAGAGAGTTCTACAGACATCTGAAGCTTGCAGACTCAACCCTCTTCCCCATGTCTTCTCCCAGGCACCTTCTCTGAAGCAGACTCACCTCTCCTCTGAATTCACACAGTATTAGAGAGACACTCAGTGAGGGCACCCTAGGTCGGCCAGGTTCATCACAAGGGCACGCCGTGAATAAGGCCCACCTATCTCAAATTCCCTGGAGAAGGCAATGGCACCCCCACCTATCTCAAATTCCCCGGAGAAGGCAATGGCACCCCATTCCAGTACTCCTGCCTGGAAAATCCCATGGATGGAGGAGCCTGGTAGGCTGCAATCCATGGGGTCGCTGAGGGTCGGACATGACTGAAGTGACTCAGCAGCAGCATCTCAATTCCCAAGTGTTAACAGCCTCATCTTGATGTGTCCTCCTTGCACATCAGAAAAGTGCAGTATCTGAATGCAATTATCATACTGAGTTACAATGATCAGATCCTAATCACTGAAGGAGCTCAACCAATAAATGGCAATGAACAGTTGTAATCGTAAGTTCTGAACTGCCTATGCCTTCACTCACAACCTGAGGATGTACAAAGTGGCTGGATGTGGGGCCCACCCACCCATTCGTGGCCCCCCGTTCTCAGACTGAGTTGTGAGCCTTGGCTAAAACCTGGGAGGAGACCACAGATCCAGTTTCCCTGTGGCCATCTGGTTCCACCTGGCCCTTCTGGGGCACTGAGTTCTACGAAAGGAAGCTACAAATGATGGGACTCTGATAAATATGCACTGGTGGAGTGAGTACACATCATTCAGAAACCAGGGGACCTAGAAGGCGGACAGGAACTGGTGGTCAGGAAGCCTCTGAAAGAACAAGGAGCTGAGTTAAGGCCTCTCTCAAGCTCAGCACTCAAGCTCATCAGCATATGGAATGATTGCAACCTCTAGCTATGCTACACTTAGGATTTTTAACTCATTGCTCACTACTTTAAAAACACTGATATCTTCTACCTTTCTATCTTCAAAAGGTAAGGGAAGAAGGTTTAAAATGTAATTAGCTAGACCAGGAGCCCCAGACTGGCCATTTTGTTCTAGGAATTCAAGCACTGTTAATTTCAACAGCAAGAGGAACCAAAACCCAGAGAATCTGATTATATAGAAAATCTGCATGTAGTTTATACACACGCAAGCAAGCGGAATCCTCCAAAACATCCTGGGCCAGTTTTATCTTTGTTCCTCCAGAAGAGCAAAAATGATCGGTCAACAGGAAAAAACACGAAAGGCTTGTCATTTAATGAGTGGTCTGGTAACCAAGAAAAGGGACTAAACAATCTATTCATTGCCGAGAAGTCCTGCGAAAGCTACACACCTTGGCAACAGCACTCTGTCCTTCTCTTGGGTTAAGTGTTGTCTATTTGTTAGAAGGGAGGGAAGTTGCCTTGAGATGTAACACCAAGATTCCTCCTGGGCCGACTCTGCTGGAATGTGGTTCATAAGGAGGCAAGAAAAAGAACAGAAGAGAAGATGCCTCCACACAGGTGTGACTTCCGAAGCCCCAAGAGGCTTGCTGAAGTGTGGGGGGATTTTCTGACTGACATAAATGATGCTGCGGGGGTAGATAAGAGAGGAGGAATGAATCCATTGCAATCAATAAGGAAAAAAATGAAGAGAATACAAAAATAATCACTGCCAAAGTCATCGCTCCAGAGTTCTCAATCCTGCAGGGCTGAGAAGCCAGGCATGGGGAGCCGCTGCAGGTGGGAGTCACGCTGTGGCAGAGAAAGGCTCCCTGCCCACACCTTTAAGCTCCAGCTTCACAACACAACCCGAGTGGACCTCACAACCGGAGCGTAAGTTTAGCGTCACCGTTCCATAAAGCAGAATGTGACCTCACAGTATACACCAGCATTAACTCCAAAGGATCAAAGACCTTAATGGAGGAGCTAACGCTATTCAACTCTTAGAAGGGAATGGAAACCTTTGTAACCTTGAATTAAGCAACGGGTTTTTTATTTTTTTATATATATCTATGTATTTGGCTGCACTGGCTCTGCTCACATCATCCGGTGTCTTCTCTGTGGTGCACAGATGGTCGAGCTGGGGCAGACGGGCTCCGGGGCACGCGGGCTCAGCAGCTGCAGCCAGGAGGCTTAGTTTAGTTGCTCTGCGGCATATGGGATCTTAGTTCCCCAATCAGGGATCGCACAGGAGTCCCCTGCACCGCAAGGTGGGTTCTTAACCACTGGACCACCAGGGAAGTCGCAGGCAATGGATTCTTAGACAAAAGCATGAGCAACAGAAGAAAAACATAAATAAATTGGGCTTCACGTAAATCTAAAACTTGTGTACTTTGAAGAACACCACGACCATTTTCTACACCCATGTTCATAGCGGCATTACTCACAATAACCAAAAACTGGAAGCAATTCAAGTATCCACTGACAGATGAATGGGTAAACCAGTGGGGTACATACACAGAAGGGGATGTTGGCCTTAAAAAGGAAGAAAATTCTGTTCTATACAACAGTCTCTGTTTGAAAACGTTATACCAGGTGGAAAAAGGCCAGTCACAAAAGGACGACATCACATGAATCCTTTCACGAGGCACCTAGTGCCTAGAGGAGTCAAATTCAGAGACAGAAGGGAGAACGGCGGTTGCCAGGGAACGAGGCTGGAGGGTATGGGGAGTTACTATTTAATGCATCAAGAATTTTTATCTGGCAAAATGAAAAGAATTCTGGAGATGGACAGTGGTGATGGTCGCACATTACAATAGCACTTACTGAACTACATACTTCAGAATGATTCAGATGGAAAATTTATGTGGATTTTACCACAATTTTTTAAAGTAGAAGAAAAAAAATACCATACCACCACCAAGAAAGTGCAAAAGCAACCCACAGAATGGGAGAAATTATTTGCAAATCATATTGATAAAGGATTTTTATCTAGAATATATAAAGAACTCTTAATTAAATCTCAATAACAGAAAACATAAATAACACAACTTTTAAATGGGTACAGAATCCAGGGAGTTCCCGGGTTGCCTAGTGGTTAGGGTTCAGCGCTTTCACTGCTGTGACCCAGGTTCGATCCCTAGTTCAGAAGTGAGATCTTACAGGCCACGTGGTAAGGTCAAAGGAAGAACAAAAACTTGGAATTCTCCAGGCAAGAATACTGGAGTGGGTTGCTATTCCCTTTGATGATCCCCTGGAGAAGGAAATGGCAACCCACTCCAATATCCTTCCCTAGAGAATTCCATGGACAGAGAAGCCTGGCGGGCTACAGTTCATGGGGTCACAAAGAGTCAGACATGACTAAGTGATTAATGCTTTAAAAAAATAATAAATAAGTAAAGAATCTGAATAGAAATTTCTCCTAAGATGATATGCAAATGGCCATTAAGATGGGCAACATCAGCCATCAGAAAAATGGAAAAAAAAAAGGCACAATGAGGCACCACTTCATATCCACAAGGATGGCTAAAATAAAAACAGTAATAATATCCAGTGTTGCCAAGGATATGGAGACATTAGAATCCTCACACACTCCCGGTAGAAATATAAAATGATGCAGCCACTTTAGAAAAGTTACCATATGACCCTATTCCACTCCTAAGTATATATCCAAGCCAACGGAAATAAAAAGGTATGTCCACATACCAAAAATATGACACATGAGTGGTCCCACAACAATATTATTCCTAAGAGTTTAAAGGCTGAAACAACCTAAACGTTCACCAACTGATAAAACGTAATTTATTCATACAGTGGAATACTATTTGGCAATAAAAAGGAATGAAGTGCATACTACAAAAATGGGAGAATCTTGAAAATGTCATGCTAAGTGAAAAGTCACAAAAGACTGCGTATTATATACAAGATGTCCAGAATGGGCAAATCCATAAAGACAGAAAGCAGATGAACAGTTAGTAGCCTAGGGGTGAATGCAGGGGCAATGGAGAGTGATTAGTCATGGTGACAGGCTTCTCTGAGGAGTGATGAAAATGGTCTACAGTTGGCTGTGGAGATGGCTGCACAATTCTATGAATATACCAAAAATATTGAATTTTACTATTTGAATGGGCTAACTGTACAGTATGTGAATGGTATCTCAATGAACCCACTATGAAAAAATATAAATGTGAATGTCTATCCATGCCTTACCTAAAAGATACTGAGACACAGTAACTCTCTGAATGGCAAAGGAAAAAATTCACAAGTCTCCTTAAAATCAACTAGAGGAACTCAAACTACTGGCCCAGGCACACCTCATCAGTAGAAGCGCCTCCTGTATGCATCGTGCCCAGCAACCAAGGTCACTCGAATGAAGCGGCAAGGCACTGTACCCAGGCACCTCGCTCACTCCTGAGGCTGGAAGCTTACTCACGAGAGGTGCCCTTACGGCCTAGGACTTGACGACTCCTGGACGGCAAACTGTCCTGCCCACGTGACAGATAGGCACGAGGGCCTACCAAGGTGTGTTACTTAACAGCAAAAAGATGAAGAAGGCTCACTTTTCTAATTAAACTGCCCATGATAAAGTCGCCTCAGAGTTTTCCCAATGACACCACAAAGTCTCGCCTTGTGTTGGGGAAATCTTCAGAAGACTCAACAGCATAACTGGTTCATGTCTACGTGAGTACATATTTAATTATTTGGCTATATAAGCAATAACAAATCTCACTGAAGACATTTAAAAAGTCCCATGTTCAATAAAATGAATATAAACTTAAGAAGTTGCAGTAGGAAACGTGTAATTTATAAGTGAGTATCATTACTAAGAAAAGTGGCTTTGGTCTTATTAAAAAAAAAAAAGTACAATTTCAACGTTACTTTAACATCATTCACTAAAATCTACGCCTCTAAACATAACTCACAACACTTGTGAGTCATAACCAGCCTTACAGGGCATCTGGCATTGTTCTACATGCTTGAAATGAAATATTAAACATCAGAAAGGTTTATTATTACAGAAGAGCCTTTCAATCGAGAAATCATAAGGCCTACTTCCACATTAACTAACCAGAAAGAGTTTAGAAAAATATTGTTTCCCATTCATCCTGCTTATTCAATTTCTCCTAAAAAGATAATAGGGAGTGAATTCAAGGTAATATTTTTCTTTAGGCTATGTATAACTTTACAGAACCATTACATTGCAAGCTTCTCTTAATATTAAAAAAGAAAAAAAATGTAATTACTTCTAATAAAAAGCCTTTTAACCCAGAAGGGCAACTTTTAAAGACTTAATTACAGTTTAATATTACAACACACTGGACTGAGGAGGAGACACTTTATACACTGCCAGGGTTGTTTAAAAAGAGAAACTACCATGGCCAGTTTTGTTTTTAGTCAGCTTCATAATTCGCTTGTCAGGCACTAGTGAAATTTTTGTAATCAGGTTTATAATCCTTAAACAAATACCTTGTTAAGACTAAAATGAAACGGAATCCTGCCAGAGCATTTGCATATAAAAAAACTTAGAGAAGATGTCATGTCTGGGCGATTCCCTGAACTGGATTTCTTGCCTTTAACCACTGCCCTCTACACCTGGGCAGGGCTGGTCCCTTGGGCAGGCAGGGCCTCTGGCCGACGGCCAGCCACACCCTGCTGAGGGAAATGGCTCTAGGAGTGCTTCACCCTCCGCTGGGGGCCCGCCAAGTCGCCTAAGACAGTCTTAGCCACGGAGATGCAGGGCACTTAACTGCTGCTCCCTTCATGGGGACCCAACATGTGCATTTCACAGGCCCCCGGAGCACAGGTTGCAGGAAACAGCTGCAGGGTCAGCCCTACCTCTGCCGCAACAAATTATACAATCTCAGGCAAAGTTCTCCTAACGCTCAGGGTCTCCTGATGGTAACACTTACCTTGGAAGGTTTGCTGAGAGAACCAAACAACATCTCCTAACAAAGCTAGCACAGTTCCTGCCATGAGGTGCAAGCTGAATAAATGACAGTGATTATTAACTCCGACATTCCTTGAACAATGACTGTGCCAGGCACTGGTTTTTTTAGGCACTTCACATGTATTAACTAACATGGTTCTCAAAACAACCCTCAATCATTATTATCCTGGCTTATAGATGAGAAGACTGAGGTCAAGAGGTTATGAATTTCACCCACCAGTCAGGTAATCTGGATCCAAACATCAAGAAAAGAAATATTCCCAATTTGATGGTTATCAGCCCGGCAACTAGTGACGGTATATCCACAGCTATGGATTCTAGGGTGAAAAGCTTACAACAGGGGCCTCCTCTGGTGGTCCACCTGCCAGTGCAGGGAACATGGGTTCGATCTCTGGTCCAGGAAGATTTCACATTCCAAGGAGCAGCTACGCCTGCGCTCCTAGTGCCTGGCCTCTGCAACAGGAGAAGCCACTGCAGTGAGAAGCCTGTGGATCGCAACTTGAGAGCGGCCCCCGCGCACCGAAACCAGAGAAAGCCTGCACACAGCAATGAAGACCCGCACAGCCAAAATTAAAATAAAATTCTTCAAAGCTTCCAACAGGCCCACACTGGGATTTCACCCTTGACCCGGCTGTTCCTACCTAGCAAACTTCAGTTCAAAAAAGTCAGCCTCATCCTTCCTGCCTTCTGTTATGTTCTAGTCTATGCTAAATAATAGCTGCCATTTATAAAAGACACTTGCACACACCAAACACTGCACTAGAGTATTTCATACTTCATTGTAGTCTCATAACAACTTACAAGAGAGTTCAGTTCAGTTGCTCAAGTCGTGTCTGACTCTTTGCGATCCCACGGACGGCAGCACACCAGGCCTCCCTGTCCATCACCAACTCCCAGAGCTTACTCAAACTCATGTCCATTGAGTTGGTGATGCCACCCAACCAGCTCATTTCTCTGTCATCTCCTTCTCCTCCTGCCTTCAATCTTTCCCAGCATCAGGGTCTTTTCAAATGAGTCAGCCCTTCGCATGAGGTAGCCAAAGTACTGGAGTTGCAGCTTCAGCATCAGTCCTTCCGATGAACATTCAGGATTGATTTCCTTTAGGATCGACTGGTTGGATCTCCTCGCTGTCCAAGGGACTCAAGAGTCTTCTCCAACACCACAGTTAAAAAGCATCAATTCTTTGGCGCTCAGCTTTCTTTACAGTCCAACTCTCACAACCATAAATGACTACTGGAAAAACCATAGCTTTGACTAGATGGACCTTCGTTGGCAAAGTAATGTCTGAGTGACTGAACTGAGCTCTCTTACAAGTTGTTATGAGAATACAATAAAGTATGAAATACTCTGGCACAGTGTTTGGTGTGTACAAGCATCTTTTATAAATGGCAGCTATTATTACTTTAGCACAGACTAAAACATAACATAGAAGGCAGGAAGGATGAGGCTGACTTTTTTGAGTTAAAGTTTGATAGGCAGGAACAGCTGGGACATAAGAGAGCTGTTGTCTACACTTTTCAGATGAGAAAACTACAGCACAAGTGAGGCCCGAGCGACAAAGTTGCTAAGTGCGAAAGGCAGGAATCATCTGGGGCGTGTGACTAGCTAACGCGAGTTCTTACCACTCTAGAATACGGACTTCCTCAGCAATGATTACTTTATGAGAATAACTGTCACATCTATGGTTCAGACAACCAAGACTATAGAATTTCAGGAAAAGCGTATGTTTATCTGTAAACCACAGGTGAGGGTAAAATGTTTGAACCATCACATTTCAGGGTCACTTCCAGTTGCAGTATGCATTTTTACCAGCAGTGTCTTACTAAGTTAGCAGTGATGTATTTGTCTACTTTACGTTTTTGTTTTTTTTTTTTTAATTCTTGCAATTTCTTTTTCTACCAGCATAGTTCAGCAGCAGAGAAGACTGGAATACTGTGGAGAATTCTTTTCCTTCCTAAATCTAGGAACAGCATGGATTGGTTTCAGTTAGCCTGCTGAAGCGCCAATACTTTGGCCACCTGATGCGAACAACTGACTCACTGGAAAAGACCCTGATGCTGAAAAAGATTGAGGACAGGAGGAGAAGGGGACGACAGAGGACGAGATGGTTGGATGGCATCACCAACTGGATGGGCATGAGTTTGAGCAAGCTCCAGGAGTTGGTGATGGACAAGGAAGCCTGGCGTGCTGCAGTCCATGGGGTCACAGAGAGTCGGACACAACTGAGTGACTGAACGGAGTACAATTAGTAGAGAACCAGATAATTTAAGGACTTGGTAATTTAAAAGGTTGCTTTAGAAACACACATCAAGCAGTATGAGAATCTCTGGCATCATCATCATCTAACTCTAAGAGGAATATTACAGTGATGTATGAAAACATAATATGAACAAATAAATTATCTTTTGGTTCTCCTCAAGAAAAATGTAATATGCTGTTTTCTAAATGTTTGTTTCCTATCCATTTATGTGGGAGGAACTATACTCAACTGTTTCGAGAGGCGAGGAAACAGAAAGGAAGGATTCTGCCCTAAAGAGCTCCCACCCAGCCCATGGTGAGACAGAAAGCAAGAGACAAATCCACGAGAAGGCGCATCCATCACTAAGAATCAAAGGCAAGAGATCCCTTTGGATTGGAATTCAACTGGGAGGGAACCAGGAAAGGCTTCGTAAGGGAGTGAGCAAGAGAGGCACTGTGAGCAGAGGCAGGAGGCCGTGCAGGAAAGGGGGCACCGCCAACTCCCATCACACGTCAGTGCGCAAGGACCAGGCCTGGGCAGAGCACTTGGCCATCACACACCCAGCGGCACCCAGGACTTCAGAAGGCAGAAACTGTCCTTAAGAAAACGCATTCCCTCTTATGACAGTACTGAAAAGAACCGAAGCAAACTTTATATTCACGCCAGGAAGAGGGAGGAAGAAGTTCTGAAGTCATTTAATAAAACAGTAAATGAGGCTTCCCAGGTGTCACGGTGGTAAAGAATCCACCTGCCAATGCAAGAGACGGAGGGAACACAGGTTCAATCCCCAGATCGGGAAGATTCCCTGAGGAGAAAATGCAACCCACGCCAGCCTTCTTGCCTGGAGAATCCCAAGGACAGAGGAGCCTGACGGGCTACGGCCCATGCGGTCGCAAAGAGTCGGACACGACTGAGCACACACAACAACACGATATCAATAAACAACAAATAATGAGATTTTAGGGCAGGAAAAAAACAAAGGGAAATTTTACGTAGAACAAGGCTTCCCAGTCTCAGCAGTACTGAGGCTTGAGGCTGGATGATGCTCTGCGGGAGGGCTGCCCTGGATGCCCCTGGATGTTTAGCAGCAATCATGGTCTTTCCCCTCTGGGTGCGAGCAGCCCCACCCCCAATTGTGACAACCAAAAAATTCTCCCAAATTGCCAAATATTCTTGGGGGCGGGCGGTGCACAAATCCCTCCCAGTTGAGAACCTAGTTTTTTGCCAGGAATGCAGAAATAAAGACATGCCTCGGACACACTGCAGGTTCCATTCCAGACCACCGAGATAAAGCACACACGCAATAGTGAGTCACACGCATCTCTGGGCTTCCTGGTGCATTTAAGTCACGTTTACACTGTTGTTATTGCTATTCAGTTGCTCAGTCGTGTCCAACTCTTTGCGACCCCATGGACTGCAGCACATCAGGCTTTCCTGTCCCTCACCATCTCCAAGAGTTTGGTCAGACTCATGTCCATTGAGTCAGTGGTGCCATCCATCCATCTCATCCTCTGTTTATTAAGTGCAACAGCATTACGTCTCAGAAAATATACACACACCTTCATTTAAGAATGCTAACCGTCATCTGAGCCCTCAGAGAGTTGTAACCTGTTTGCAATAGTAATATCACAGATCACTGATCACCGTAACAAATACAATAATGAATACTTTGTAATATTTCAAAAAATTTTTGCAATATTGCAATAATTGCCAAAATGTAACAGAGACTCAAAGGGAGCAAATGCTGTTGGGAAAATGGCATCAGGAAACTTCCTCAACACACGGTTACCACAAACTTTCAATTTGTTTTTGTCTTTAAAAAAAAAAAAGGCAGTATCAGCAAAACACAGTGAAAAGAAGTACAATAAAATGAGGTAAGGCTGAACTTGGAATTTTTTCCTTCCTCTCCTCAATCTGAAAAATTTCTCCAGATAAAACAGATAAGAGGGCAAAGGAGACAGTAACCTTTGTCTTTTCATGTAGCAACCCCAAGCTCTTAGCTTTCACAATAATCCCAGGATGTAGTATTATCATTTTACAGATGAGGAAACCTATACCTAATGTTAACCTGCCCAAAGTTCTGCTAAGTTCAACAAGCCTGAATGGATCTGGTGACACTACTCCAGGTTCTAAACGCTACGCTATTGCTTCTCAGCCTTTCGGCTAAGATCAAATGCAAACGTTACCACTCCAGGGGGTCCTTTTACTTAAAGAGAAATTCCATTATCTAAATAAAATAAATATTAATAACCTTAGTTATTAATAATTTAGTATAAAACCCCATACTAAATTAAATGGCACAAATCCTGTCCATCTATTAGGAACTACTTGTTCAGGAAAAACCTAACATGTTACCACTTCACACAAAAGCAGATGGGAGAAATAATTGCTGTGGGTTGATGCCATTTTTCAAGGCGGTATGGCAAAAGTAGGGGGGAATGAACACCATTTGGAAGGAGGATCCTAAATTAAGCGGTATCCATCCCCGAAGCACGGCTACCATTTCCTCCAAACCACAATCCTCTGGTCAAGCAGCTCCCAACGCAGAGGACTTTCTCTCAACGAGGGGCATTCTAGAGTTATACAGACCAACTGATGACACAGTAAGGTCCCAGCCTTGGAATGGAAACAGGGCCACCTGGTAAAGAAGGCTGACCAGCACCTTATTAAAGTTTGGGGGACAGGTCAGGTAAGAATTTGCCTCATGTCCTTATCCCTTAAATGAGGGCTCAACTGACTTCCTGAGGTGTAAGCTCAGCCCACACACAAGTCTTTTCTGTCCAAACGGGTCAGTTTTTGTTCTTTGTTACCCCCGGAGCATCACCAGGCCAAGTCTATCACTCCCCATGCAGGAAGCAATCTTCCTCCTAAGCAGCGTGCAGATGGAGTAACAGAGCCACAGAACACCCCAGCACCCGCCAGGCCATCTGCGGAGGAAAATATGGGCCCAAAACTCCTTTCTGGCACACTGAGAACCATGACTGGGTCACTGGGTCACTTCTCCCAACCTTTCATTAATCATCACCACAAATGTATGCCTTTCCCTCCTCAGAGGACCAGAAAGCTCACTTACTCCAAAGGCACACTATACCAAACAGTCTCATTAACAAGCAACATTTCTGTCTTAGGATTGTCACTGTGCGTATCAACTGTTTGGATGCTGAAAATTAACTGATCACCTTATCCATTAATTTTATCTTATTTCCAACTTTAAGTCCTAGTTTTCCTCCGAGATCCCAAACATAATCATTCTCTCTGATACAGCAAAGTGAAGTGGTTAAAAGTCTGAGATCTACAATAAAAACCCACCAGCATCTTGCTTCTCTCACTTACTATGCGACACTGGGCTGTTTATGCCTCTGGTTCCTCACCTAAAAAATAGGAACAGTCAATTTTTATAAATTATCTTTGTTCAACACTTGGTATTGTCATATTTACAGTGTTTGCCAATATGTAGGGTTTTAAACGGTATATTACAGTTTTAATTAGTAGTTTTCTGGTTACTGATGGAACTGGGTCATCTTTTAAGGTACTAATTGGTCATCTGCTTTTCTCTCTCATATAAATTGCCTATTCATACCCAGTGTTTATTTTGGGGAGAGTTGTTTGACATTTTCTTATTGATCTGTGGGAGTATTTTTAATATTCTGGATAATAATCCAATATACCTTTTACTACATGCTGCTGCTGCTGCTAAGTCGCTTCAGTCGTGTCTGACTCTGTGCGACCCCATAGACGGCAGCCCACCAGGCTCCCCCGTCCCTGGGATTCTTCAGGCAAGAACACTGGAGTGGGCTGCCATTTCCTTCTCCAATGCATGAAAGTGAAAAGTGAAAGTGAAGTCGCTCAGTCATGACCGACCCTTAGCAACCCCATGGACTGCAGCCCACCAAGCTCCTCCATCCTTGGGATTTTCCAGGCAAGAGTACTGGAGTGGGGTGCCATNAGACGGCAGCCCACCAGGCTCCCCCGTCCCTGGGATTCTTCAGGCAAGAACACTGGAGTGGGCTGCCATTTCCTTCTCCAATGCATGAAAGTGAAAAGTGAAAGTGAAGTCGCTCAGTCATGACCGACCCTTAGCAACCCCATGGACTGCAGCCCACCAAGCTCCTCCATCCTTGGGATTTTCCAGGCAAGAGTACTGGAGTGGGGTGCCATCGCCAGAATACTTCAGTTCTGACATAATAAAATGCATCAATCCTTTAAAAAAAAATGGAGATAGTAATGGTAGCTACTACCTTCTATGTTTATGTGATTGCTTGCCTGAATCCAATATTCTCTCTAGGAGGAGGAGGAGGGATGGAAAATCTCAATTTCATTTTCATTTCAAAAACCTTAATGCTTCTAATAAAGGCACGTGTTGCTTAAAATTTTTAAAGGCAAACTATAAAGGCAAAAAATAAATTACCCATATTTATACAATTTAAATACAACCCACCTGTAGTATCTGGGCATATTTC
The DNA here is from genome assembly GCA_006410875.1 of Neotragus pygmaeus. NCBI lineage: Eukaryota > Metazoa > Chordata > Mammalia > Artiodactyla > Bovidae > Neotragus > Neotragus pygmaeus. The sequence continues at coordinate 1,385,738 of SJYV01032831.1, forward strand.
CTTCCAGACATTTCACACAATTGGAAATTGAAACTGAAAGATATCTCATACAGTTGAACAAGTTTACATACAATTTTACTCTCTGCTTTTTCATATTGCCAGCTATTTTCCTGTACTATTAGAGGTTCTTCCAAAACACAAAACCAGTCTCCAGAACACCCTTATTAAATTTCCTACAGAATTACTAGGAAAGTTTAGGAAAGAAAGGTCTAGTTAGCCATTTTAGCTTTCTTTGGTTCTACTCTGTTTTATCGAAACACATTTTATATAATCAAGATGTCCAGAAACAAAATATGAAAGCCCCAGACTCTCAGCTACTCTGAATTTCAAGTCCAAGTATTTCTGCTAATGCCGAAATGTGTAATATGGCCTAACTACCTAGCTCCCTGCTCTGAGCAACTCAAAAGTGCCCTACCAGTACTCCCAGTGTTATCATCAGCCCCATTTTACAGATAAAGAAGCTAATACAGCAGAAATGTGACTTGTCTAAACATGAATTATCTGTTTACCCATCTGGAAACAAAACCCGGGACCTCCTCTAACAGTCACTGAAAAATCACAGATCTGGACTAGGCTCATGAGGGCATTAGGAAAAGCAAATGCCAGCGGGAATTCTGATGGCTCTGTAGTGACCTCAACACCGAGTCTCAAACACCTCAATGGTCTGTGGGCATCCTCCCAGGGGTGTAAGAAGAGATATAAGTGTGTTTTTTAGACACTGGCACTGGCCAGCCAATGATTCCCAACAATCCGTGATTAGAGCAGGACGAATGTTCCTCTCCCGCCTCAGCTCATCCCAGGTGGAGCCAGGTAAGCGAAGCCTCCAAGTGGACTGACAAGGAGTGGGGACTCAACTGCTTTGAACAGAAAGGGCAAAGGTACTGACTGGGAGGACCAAGGAAAAGGCGGTGATAAGGGTGAGCATCAAATCCAAAGGACACAGAGACACACCCGTGATGTAAGAATGTCTGCATGCATACAGTATTGGCTCCGGAGCTTCTTAAGTGATTTATAGGAGCTTCACGGCCTTAGTGTTAAAAGATCTCAACTCCATAAAGCCTGGTTTGCCTGGGTCAAATCTCTGCAATTAACAGGGGCAGCAGCATTCTCTCTCATTAAAAAAACAAAAACCACACAACCCTGAGATGGTAACTGCTTTTACTAATTGTGGAGACTTCTCCAGTCTGCAGTCTCATATTCTCTAAGCCTGAAGTTGAAATTTAAAACTTCAGAATGTGAAATCAACCAACACTACCTATCTCAAAAATCAATCATTTCCACATTTAACACAGATGGAGCAGGAAGGTTACAGAATTTGCTAAGGCAGACTCTGGCTAGAGACAAAGTTCAAGATTCACCACTGAAAAGCAAGAGGACACACTGGAGCTCAGTAAAAACAGCTGATGACAATATACACCTGGCATAACGCTGATATGGCTAGGATTACTCATCTTGCACTTTGGTGTGGTTCTCCCTTCCAAAAGTCAAACACAGGTTAACTACACATCACGGAACGGGATGAATGCGGCAGTGCAGAAAGTCACAGCTACACATTCAGACTATCCCACATCCAAAACGCTCTTTCCTTCCCTTCCCCTGACTACTTATCAGTACAAACTGTAGTTAAAAAAAAAAAAAAAATCAAGACAGACAGACTAACAGGTTTTTAGCATAAAAGGCTAAAATACACAGAGTTGCTTCCATAAAGTTTATTCCCCTCAGTTACTCTCCTCCTTGCAGATCTCCTCTTCACAGGTCTGGCTTAAGGTGGGGCTCCTACTTCGTCATGTGGACTGGTCATTCCCCGTCCACAGACAACTGAGTTTGAGGTTCAACATTTTGACAACGTGTACAAATCTTAAGTCCTCAGAAGTGTTTATTAACGAGTTGGGACTGGCTTCAGGTACATGACGGGGAAATAAAGTAAGCTGATTCAATGAAGCTCCCAAGTCCAGACCCAGGAGCAAACCAGGGGCAAAGAGGAAGGGAATTATACATCAACACAGAGGCTCAATACAGAAATAAACTTTTTAGCAGTGTGGGTGGTAGGGATTCTCAAAATCTCCACGTGGCCAACCAGAGGCTCACACACCAAGCAGTGCTTTTAAAATTTATTCAGCTAAAAACTTCATGATTCCTCATACCTTCTCTTACACAAAGCTCAGTACACTTTAAAGGCCTTGAGCCAAAAGTCAAGAACAAGGAGATAAACAGGAATGCCAACTCTTTAAGGGAACCTCTATACAGACAACATCCTTGTTGTCTGTTTCAGGCACACATAAATTCTTCTGAATGAGATCAGATCTATTAATGATTTAAGGACCATTTCCAATGGCAGTCATAAATACAATCAAGTTGCTAGAACCAGCAATAAACTTTAAGGAAAGGTCTCACCTAATATAGTCAAAACAAATAAATGAGGGGGCTGAAATGAGAAGGAAAGCAAAGAGGCGATGAAAAAGAATGGGGGGGGGGTGATGATCAAAAGCAGCGCTATTTTAAAATATAAGCACGTGGATGTGTGCCCTCAAAAAGCTCAGAAGGCTGCACAAGGCATTCTTCATTTAGTGCATAACTGAAAACAAAATACAGTCCCTACATCACAAACTGTTAACTAACCTACCCTGGGTATTGACCTTAGATGGGGAATGAGAAATTTAAATGGCAGGCCTACTGGTGGGTTATTGGGAGGTAGGGATACATTACGATTTTCTGTTTAAAGTGCTTACAGCAAAAGGTGACTTTTAAAAAGAAAATACTGTAAAACTCTGACTTCAACAGGTTCTCTCCATTTCATCAAGTTTCAGATGCTAAATGTCAGATTTCATGACAATTCAAAGGGGATAATTTTTGATGTCAGTTTTGACTACATTCAGGAAACATAATCACACATGTAAACTTTTAGTCAGTAGCAGCCAACACTCCTGTCCTCAGGGAGAGGTGCAAATACGTCCCCCCTTTGCAGTTGATGGCAAACTTAGGACTGGTAAAGACATCACAAAAAGACAAGCATTTTAGTTCTCTTTGCCACGTGTACATAGATGAAAGAAGAGTTCAAAGACCCTAAAATGTCGAGCTAGTCAAAAATTTAAATCCAGATCAGAGAAAATAAAACTAAATACGAGTATAGCATTTTCTCAGTCTTTGGCACTAGTTTCGTAGGCTCAGACTCCTAATAAAAAGCATGCCAACTGTACCACACCCAGAAGAGAAAACTAATACCCTCTTCGTGAGATCCAATTTTACTTTTTTCCTGTCTTCCTCCACCTCTGATTGAAAGAGCCAACATGCGTACTCCCCACACTAGCACAGGAAACAAAGCCAGGGAATTCCATCTAAAGTGAAGGATGTCAAACTGCCAAGCAGGATGTCAAAGGTCATGCCTCATGTTTGACCACACAAAAATACTACTAAATACATTTACAGACAGAATGAGTTACTGTAAATCCAAAAGCTGTAACCTGGTGAAAAAAGGCAGAAGGGACATTAAACTCCAAAGGGTTTAAGCCTACAGAGGGGAGCTGTCCTGGTTGACTTTCAAGTTCATTTGCACAATAAATGTGGTCCGACAAGTCATCATGCTCTTCTCCGTGGGCCCGTGAGCGGGCAGTGTGCCCCTTGCAGGTCTGCAGAAAGGTGGCTGCTGGCTCATTTCAGGTCCGAGGAGCAAGACAACAGGGGAGCAGGGACAGCTCATCAGCAGAGGGGAGCTTGCCTGCAAAAGGCAGACGGAGAACTTGAAACTCTGCTTAATAAAATTCAGTGTCATTTTTCTCAGTGAGCCCCTCAAACAGTCTCACCAAGCCACTGAGAAACGAAGTTTAATGGGGCACATGATTTAAGGGGTGGGGGGCTGTCTCCATTTCCAATCCCAGGGGTGGATTCACAGAGTTAAGGATCTCAAAGATTTTAGTCATGAAAGGAATCCCTCTGAAATGGTTTAAGTTTTTGTGTTATCCTTCATTACTTCTTCCTCTCAGTGCTCTTTTAAGAGTGATTTGAAACACAAATGGAGGTGGGGAGTGTAAATGAGGCATAATTGGCGACCCTGAGTTGTCAATTGCAGTGCAATCGATCTCAGCTCTAAGACTTCCAGGACTGATCGTGTTTTCCCTTTTCTCTTCCTGGCTTTTACACATAAATAGAGGCAGAGGTAATGGGTAGTCTAAGGACAGAGCCATCAACAGCTTGTCTTTGATTAAAATGTCTCCATAATTTCATCACAAAAGAAATTAAGCAGGAATTCCTTCTAGGAACACATTCAGCATTTCAAGTGACTCAAGATAGTTTACACTATTCGATGGGAGCACATGGCACAATAATCAGTATTTTTAATTTTTTTCAAAGAAATATAATTTAGAAGGCATGCAATCAGAAAGCAGTAAGGTCTGAACTAACTTCAAACATGCACCTATTGTTCGTGGAGAAAAAACTACTCAGCATAAATATGAGCTGCCTCCATATTAATATCAATATTCCCTCCGTTTTATTCTCTATTCCCTACCCTTCGGTGCAAAATAAAGCAATCACACCAAGGAATGCAAGAGGACAGACTTAATATTCAAACTACTAACACCAAATGGCTTGTAATTCAGCTGAACAGGTTAATTTAATACTGACTAGAGTCAGACACCATAGTGAGAAATTCAGGCTGAAAAGACCATGAAGAAGGGCAGCCTCTGAAAGGATGGTGACAGACAGGGAGACTAGCCCTCCAGCACAAGGACCCACCTAATCACTGAAGCATGGGCAGAGGAATTCTGGAAGCTTCTGACAATCATGCTTCTAAAATTTTATTTAATAAAGTGACTTCTGCATTTTAAAAAAAAGTTCTTGGTACAATTCATTATCAAAAGTATCAAAATGGCATTTCAAGAAATATAAAGCACTTCAAGGAAACACCAAGAATACTGGAATATAATATTACAGGGCTACAACAGAGCAGGAGGATCACAGGTTGAGAAGTACTCACTACAGAAATAAAAAAAGAATGTAAACTGCATCAAAATGTGCCTCATTACAGGAATTTCTAACTCTAGAAAATTTCTTTCTTCGGCATTATTTTTTTAATTATCCCACGTATTTCTGAAGATAATAAAAACAACAATAAAAACCATTATAGTGACCCTCTTCTAAAACAGGTCACCAAATACTGGGCTTAACATCAGTGTTCCATCATAACCTGAAAGCCTGCACATTAATGCAAATGCATATAATAAATATAAACCCAGGCCCTACATTAAGTAATTCTACTCCAGGAATTCTAAAGGGTTCAGGAAATCACTTTGGGTAACAAGAGTCGGAGTACAGGAATCTTTCTCATTCAGTGCATGCAAATGTCACAATGGGCCACCAAAGAGAAAATTAAATCCCAAAAGGCTGAGGGAAAGAGACCAATACCGTCACACAGATTATAGAGAACTCTCTCAGTCCTGTGGGTCCACAGGATTCTTTCATATTCATTGCATGTAAATTTCACGATGGCATGCCTATCTACCCATCCAGAGGAAAAAAGGTTTACATACAAGTTTAGAGAGGTGCAGCCAGCTAGGTTATCTGGTATACAAACAACCTCAGCTGATATTTACAAGTTCAGCAAGTCCCCCATGGCTACCTCCCCCTTCGACCCCTTCAAGGCTGGCCTTGCGGAGCAGACAGGTGATGCAACGCCTGCCTTTAAGGTGGCTGGGTGTCTCCAGTATTCAAACCGCAGTACTGGCGGGCTGAAACCTGACAAGGAACCCTCGCTGGTGTGACAAATTGATGACCCTGCAAATTAACCATTATAGTGTAAAGAACATCTCGAATGCACCAATCTCACTGCAACCCTACACTAAGGAATAACTGCAGAAATTCATGTCAAAATAGGAGTGCAATGAAATCCACTTTCTCAAGAATCTGCCAAAATAAGACCCTCTGGCTAAACCATATGCAAACCATTTCCTTTTACCTTGCTTCCAAACAACCAAACTGTCTGAGATATGATATTTACTTCCATAGACCATTTCCAGATATTTATGTGGTTATTTTTTTAGCTTTGAAGGGCACACTATTAACAAGTCTAAGAATTAACATAATTCAATTTTTTATCTCTCCAAATTGGACTTGAAATTCAAATGCATTTGTTTTCAGGTAGACCCTCTTCACTCTTACACTCAGCATCACTACAAACATACTGGCACCTCATTCTGTGGGCAGGCACGTCTCCTTAGGACAAGAGAGGTTTCCCCTCAAGCCACCTACATGGCAGGCTTCTGAGGCATGATATTGGCAGAGGAAAGCACTTATTTAATTAAAATAGGAACACTGATATGAGAGGGGGGGCAGTGCAAACAGGCAAAGCTAAGTGCCGCCTCCTCCTCCTCCTTCCTTCACCAGGCAGGCCACTGTCTTGGCTTGAGTCCAAATAAGAGGGGGTTAATCACGCTCTTTGAGACTTTTTTACTGCAGGTACAAAACACAACCACTGAGGTCTCCTCCCCCTTCCTGAAATCAGGCTCCTTTAGCTACTTTCAAATTTTTAACTCAGCAAACCAATCATGTAGGCCCCTCACTAGCAGTGCAAAGGCAAGCTGTGTAACAACTCAGGGTCACAGCTGCAAACAGAAAAACATTGCTTCTCAAACCCTGACTATGCGTGCCTGCTTTGCAACTTTGCAACCCCTTGGACTGCAGCGCACCAGGCTCCTCTGTCCAGGGATTTCCCAAGCAACAACACTGGAGTGGGTTGTCATTTCCTACTCCAGGGGATCTTCCCAACCCCGGGATTGAACCCACATCTCCTGCACTGGCAGGCGGGTTCTTTACCACTGAGCCACCTGATCTTGATTCTTATCAAATCTCTAATTTAATAAAAGGAAAGATTCATAAAACCATGACCCATTTTCTAGATTCAAAAGGAAAGGCAATTGAGAAATAGTCTTCATCAAAATAGCCTTCATTTGACTTCATCAAATAAAGGAAAAACAAATGGACACAGGCCACCAGCTCTGCCAACCCTCTTTCTCAGGACAGCTTTGCTTTTAATAAGGTGAGCTGGACAGCATCTCCAAAGCTGTTAAGATCACGGGGTTTAGTACTAGGATAAAGTCTGTCACTTCAGCCACACAAAGAACGATGCTACAGTTAATACAAATATCATCTAGGGGAGAAAATTAATCAAGGCAGAAAAAGACTTTCTTTTTAGGTCAAAGACCAATGCAGAGATTATAGAACCAAGTCACAATCAAAAAGGTGGCAGCTTGGGCATCTCCACACATGTGGTTGGCAAGGGTTCGAGAAGAGCAGGACCTGTCAGAGGCAAGAGAACATGCCAGGTCACAAACGCCCATGGGCCACATGCTTTGGAGGTGAAGTGAAGTGAAGTCGCTCAGTCGTCTCCGACTCGTAGCGAACCCATGGACTGCAGCCTACCAAGCTCCTCCATCCATGGGATTTTCCAGGGGATCTTCCAGACCCAGGGATCGAACCTGGGTCTCCCACATTGTAGACAGACGCTTTACCACCTGAGCCACCAGGGAAGTTCAAGTTGGAGGTGACATTCTCTTCTCACAAGACGGTAGTGCCACCCACGATCACTAACAATTGAAGAACTCATGTGACTTTGTGTCAGCAGGAACGGGCCATCGTGGAAGAAATGACCTGTCAACCCACAGACTTCCACAATGACTTCTGACTCTGTCCAGAGGGAGATGTTTTACCTCTCTCTCTGCTTATAGAATGAAAAGACCAAAAACCTGGCCAGCAATTTGCACCCTCACTTGATCTGCAGAAGTTGAGAGGGGGAAAACAATTAAGACTGACCAATCATTTCCTAGCTGCTTTTAACTAGAAGACCCGGACGTCGTTAGCAATCACACAGGAGGGATGGCCTGGTGTGCTGTGAAAGCTATTTCATCCAGGTGGATGGTAACTTACTCATTTAACAAAACCTCACAGTGGTGAACTATGTGGTCTATTTTTGCATTACTGTCCTCCTCCCAGCAGCAGGGTTATCTTCTGAATAAAGTGCTGTCTGCTACTATAGGTATAAGCACACAAGTAAAACAGCTTCCTATATTTCCCTGTCAACACCTGTCATTTTCTAAAATGGCTAACAAGCTTTAATATATCTGTATGTCTGCCTTTTGATATGCCAGTTTTTACTGTATAAACCTTTTAGTTCACCAAAAGGCTAGTCAGACTCACTCCAAGTATTCTGAATTCACGCAGTTATGTCTACCTTCCTGACATCAATTTTGGGTTTAGTCTCTCTAAATTTAACCTCCTATGGATCTGTTGAAATACCTCCTTATAACCTTCTTCATGCTTGTACTTGGGTTAGTGGATAAAGATATACCGAGAAAATTATTAAGGATATCTAATATTTAGCTAGTATGAGAACTGACATTTAAACTGTAAAGCAACATAACTTTCACTCATAATTGCTGCAGGTTTATTTAAAGACTGCTAACTTCAAGAGGTCTCATTTAATTAAAAAAAAATTTAAAAAAAAAAAACTAAGAATTAGACTCCATCATCTTCCTTTGAATCACTCTGTCCTTAGGACACTGGGCATGAAAGCTGATTTTAATGAACAAACCAAGCAAAAAGCTCAACATTTTATAAACCTCTACTAGTCACAGTAAGTTGATTCTGTTCCACGCATTACCAAATTCTGTACATCACTTTTAAATCAAATGCAGCACACTGTCTTTAAATCGCATTCCATGGGCCTCTATCATGAGAGCAGGTTTCTGAGAAATTGTATTTAGAAAACTAAAAATGTAAGCCTATTTTCACAATTTCTTATATTACAAAAACAAAGATACAATCTCATAGAAAAACTTATTGACATTATTTTTATAATGTATATTAAGTCCAAGTTCAGTCTGACAGTAGGCTCTGCTTCCTATACTTTTCAAACCTTCCCTTTGTGCAGCATATACCCATTTCAAAGAGAAACCGTGTTTCCCTATTTTCATGCCCTTATGAATGCCAACCCATCATTCCAAAAATAAATTTTAAAAACTAAGATTGGTGGGAAGATGGATGTGCCAATGGACAAATATATGATAAAGCAAGTACAATAAAATGACAGAAGTAGAAACTAGATGGTAGGTAGATGATGTTCAGTAGAGAATATTTTATAACGAAATCTTGGGAGAATAACATTCCATTTTCAAGGTCCACCTCAATGGCCAACCCAGAACTCCACTTTTCTCAAAGGCACTTAACCATGCTACCATGTATCATAATCATTACATATCACATCTAACCTCCCTACAGGATCCATATCTTAATCATTTTTCTATCAATTAAATGCCTCTAATATAACAACTTACACACAATAATCATTCAACAAATGGGAAGAAAATACTCTGAAACAGACCAAAAATAATCACTGTTCTCCAGCTGTACTACTAATAAAATTATCCTCATGTATTACACGAGAATAATTGCAGATTTAGCTTTCCAATTTTATTGGGCCTAATACCGAAACTAGCTCACTTTTCTTCCTTTTGGTTACAGCAAAGCTACATGAGGATAGATTGGGGGGGGGTGTTGGGGGAAGAGAGGTGACCCAAATGCCTTCCAAGTGGCAAGAATAACTCAACCCAAGACTCAGCACTTTCAGCACTTAGCCCACAAGTCCATACACCATAGACAGACTGTGTGGAGTAAACTGGGATGCCAGTGAAAAAAGAAAAAACGAAGTTGGGTTTTTTTTTTAAAGGCTGAACCATATTAAATCACCAGTGTACAAGTAAGCATTTTCATGTTTCTGGTGTTCTATATAAGACTACAAAAAAAAAAGGTAGTAATTATCTTCGAAGACTTTCTGTGCCTCTGACTTGACTACTGTTGGTCCTTATTGGTAATTAACAAAAAGGGAGACTGCAGCAACACTTGAGTGCATTTGTACAGAGTATTCACTGAAATGACAAGCCTTTACCCCTCAGACGCATCAAAATAAACACTTGCAGGTTCGTCTGGTCCTCTCCGGTTCACAATGGAGTAACAGTCTACCAACTTCAGAGCTCTGTGTGCACCACGGCAGGTGGGGGACTGGGCAAGTCTTTGCAAACTTTTACTATGAAGGCACACCTTGAACTGCAGAAGCAGGGCTGGATCGGCTCCTTCCCTGCAAACTCCTCTGCTCTCTCACATCACCATTGGGCTTACACAGTCTTTCTAAGAGGATCCCAGGAAGCCCCAAAGTTATGGCGCACAAAGACCAAAAAAAAAAAAAAAAAAACCCAGCAGAGTCAATTCCTATGATGCCAGGATACTGGGTCATTTCCGAGGCCAGAGGGTTCCAGAAAAATGCAAACAGTTCTGGCTTCCCAAAGAAATTCCAGGCTAATACAGACAGCTGTTCTCTTAGAAAGTCACCCAGAACTGCAGTTTAGGAGCTTGGATCAAGAAGTTAGAGAACAAGGGCAAGCAAAACGTTGGGGCCCTCCCAGACAGGGGTTCTAAGCAACCACTGAGTATTTACTTCTCCCTCCCCATTTCACGTGTGTGTGCACGCATGCGTGCGTGTACGCTCGCGCACGCTCAGTGGCTCAGTCACATCGGACTCTTTGCAACACTATGGACTGTAGTCCGCCCGGCTCCTCTGTCCATGGGATGCTTCAGGCAAGAACACTGGAGTGGGTTGCCATGCCCTCCTCCGGGGGATCTTCCAGATCCAGGGATTGAAGCCACATTTTTTTGCACTGGCAGGCAGATTCTTTGCCACTGCACCACCTGGGAAGCACCCACTTCAATGATCCCTGCGCAGTGCATGATAGCTGGCAATACTTGTGTCTGTTGCCAATGCCTTATAATTGCCTTACAGTAACGGGGGGGTGTAGAATCTCGACAAACGTTAACATTTTTTCAAGTTTCCATGAAACATGAGAATTAAAAATGCCTTCTTTCTACTATGCACATGTTTGTCACTTAAAAAAAAAAAAGCTGAATATCACTCAAAAATAGAAGTCACCCCTCCCGCCGCATCTCCCCAAGGATTTACCAGAAGACCAAAAGTAAAATAAAAATGAAGCTCTTATGAGGGGCAATTAAGTATTCACATTTGACATCTATTTGGGAACTTCTGAACAAAACACCTCAGCCACAGATACGTTCACATCAGGCCCACATAACTTTCAGCCTATAGCAAATAAGACGTCACACTTTGCTGCATTAGCCCCTTTCCCAACTCTCTTTCCTCATGCTCCTTCCTCAAACACATATATTGAGATTTTCACCTGACTGTAAAAAAGGTTTTCTTTAAGGTTAATTTCAATAATCCTCACAGAATTCTGTCAAATATAGTTGTGCAATAAGAAAGCAGCCATCAAACCTGCCATGGAATCTCTGTGGCTAAATTACTCACCTGCAGACTGAAAGCCCTTAGAATAGATAAGAATTTTTAAACATTATGAGAAAATGCACCATCAGGTCACAGACCAAATTAAAGAAACTTCATTCCAAAATAAAGACTATCTCAGGTAGCTCATAGTAAAACAATTTTAACAACTGTTAGGTCTTACTGTTGAAGTAAGATATTAACCTATATTGTTTCAAATAATTTCAAAACAAAACACAAAGCCAGAACTCACAATATTATTTCCCAAGCTCTAGAAAACTTTCTGCATGGGAAGAGAAAAAAAAAAAAAGATCATAGAAATGAAGTTTCACTATTTATAAATACTGTACATGGTTCAAAAGATCCCGGGTTTTCCAAAAGTCTCAGCTTCCACTTTGTGTGTAGCCTTATGACAGCTCTAAGCAATATTCAAACAAGTATAGAGAAGATTTGGCATACCATTCCTACAAATACAAATGCATATCCCACAAATACAACCAGTCTTTAAGGAATTAAAAGTTTCTGAACTTTTCAACAGCTTTCCAACTATTCTGTCCTATGCAAATCACTTTCAAATTCTCAGGCAGACCTCAGGAAGTAAAAGCACAACAAACTATATTTAATTAAATATTCAATCTAATTCCCTACAGTAAATCACAGGAAATAACTTAGTTCAAAAGCAGCCTCTCCTAAAGCAGTCAAGTTTGGGTTGATTTGCATTTTAGAATTGAATTTTTTTTCAAGCTAAAAGTCATAGTAAAATTTCTCCTTTTTATGAATCTTTAAAACACAGTGAGTCTTTCAGATCTGAGAGTGAAACTTGGTTTTAACAAGTAACTCATTTTTATGAAAACTCCAACCAGAAGACGGGTTATGAGTTAGAAAACACTTCAGGCTGTTTCTTTTCTTCTTAAAATACTCTTTTACTCAAAGTGAAAATGCACTTGCTGTAATCTGACTTACACCAACTGACTGATACACCTGAAACATTTCCTCACTTGAGAATGGCAGCCTGCTCCCTCCCAAAGCCCAGGAGGTTTCTAAGAGCTGCAACTGCTGGGAGCTGCCACTGGGCCTCTAATTCTGGACCAATAATTCTTACTAACATTTAACAGATCTTCCAGCTCTAAGCAGTACTTTTAAATTATAATTGTATTTGGGGAAAAAAAATTAAAACAAGTAAGAATCTAATATAAATGGCTGGGGGGGTTGATTTTAGCCTTAGAATCTTTTATTTTTAAAGCACTTAAAAAATAACTAAAAACATTTAAGTTATATTCCTAGTTGAAGAATGTCTTGACTTAAGGCCATATGAGAGGCGAAAATAAAAATAATTCCCAAACTTTGCCTTCCCCTATCTTCAAAGAAAGGCACTCCAACAAGCTGAAGTAGGCTGTATCCATATCCAAGGACATGCAAAAATGGTGTTAAGTACATACTGTACTCTGAATGATTTTTTTAAAGGTTTTTTTTTAATGGCAAATGCTTTATAAGAGCTCAAGTAGAATTGATAAATGCCAAGTACTTAAATTCAAATGTTAAAGTAAAACTGAATTTGGCAGACATCCTCTAACTTAAAAGAATATACACCGTGCATAAAGNCTCTGAATGATTTTTTTAAAGGTTTTTTTTTAATGGCAAATGCTTTATAAGAGCTCAAGTAGAATTGATAAATGCCAAGTACTTAAATTCAAATGTTAAAGTAAAACTGAATTTGGCAGACATCCTCTAACTTAAAAGAATATACACCGTGCATAAAGTACAGAGGCTCTACTTTTTAGAAGCAATTGGTAAAATTGCACGTAATGCCTAGTAATGAATGAGATTATATGTGAGGTTTTTACTCTAAAACACACTTCGGAAGAAATAAGATCCTGGCTCCTTCTCCACGAGTTTCAATACGATGTGATTAACTTAACCTTTCCGACACACATTAACCACTGGGATGACACTGTATGTACAACCACCTTGGTGTAACAAGTGCGCAGCAAAGAAAAATACTACGCTGTACAGTCCAGATGAGGAGTGAGGAAGGAGTCTAGATCAGCTACACAACCTTCACATCTATCCTTTCACCTGTGACACTGAGAAACTGCCAGATTCTGGAAGCCGCAGGGCGGACAGAAGGCCGGTCAGCCTCCCCTGAGCCCACCCTCCTGAGCACCCCAGGGCCTTCTCCACCTCTCGGGAGGGATGAACCTGCCCCCTGGTCCAGGGTCTCTCCTGGTGGGTATCTGTCTCTCTCTCTCCAGAAAGGCAAAAAGGGCCAGAGGTACTTCATCTACAGGGTCTCCGGCGATGCAGGAGGTTCCTCCGGTTCCCTACATTCGAACCTCCACTCCAACTCCCCCAAAACACTTGTCTCAAAGCCCCCTGCCTTGCCTCTGGGATCTGCACCTCCGTGCTAAGACGGAAAAGCAACAGAGGACACATGTTCCCAGCCCCAGGCATCCAGGGGAGCCTCTCTGTGCCTAATTAAAGGCCTTGAACCTAGGGCGAGGCCAAGTTTGCGGGGCACTTCCTGGCCCGGAGAAGCGCTGGCCTCGCCGCCCCGAAGCCCGGGCCCGGCGGCGCGCGCGGCCAGAACGCGCTGGCCCTTTAAAGGCGCAGGCTTCCTGCGCCCGCGGCCCCTCCCTCGCCGTCGCCAGCTCCCGCCCCCGCCGAGGGTCATACTTGAACTTTAGCTCGCCCCGCGCGGCCAGGCGCCGGCGCTTCGCCGGCGGTGGCCGCCCCTTCGCACGTGTCGGAGGCGCTACCTCTGGCTGGGTGCGCCCGGCCCCCGGCACTCGAGGCCACTTCGAAACGCAATCAAAACAAAACAAAATGCACGCTGGCCTCCCAAAACGGCGCCCTTAGTTCTCNCATGAAAGTGAAAAGTGAAAGTGAAGTCGTTCAGTCGTGTCTGACTCAGCAACCCCATGGACTGTAGCCTATCAGGCTCCTCTGTCCATGGAATTTTCCAGGCAAGAGTATTGGAGTGGGATGCCATTGCCTTCTCTGGTGCTTCTCTCTAAATCCAAATAAATCCACCTCTTACCTATCTCTGTGTTTCACTGAAATTTTTGCAGTGAAACATCAGAGCCTAAGCTTCATTAGGTCCTGAAGCCAGGCACCATGGATTTTTGGCCAGGTTCAAGTCCCATTTGAATATGACTGAGTGACAAAGCATAGCACAGAGTCCTTGCCACATGGGTTTAAGTCCCAATCTTAGGTAAAAGGTTTCAAGTAGAACTTTTATAAAAGGAAGATGATGACCTGCCCAATATTTTTTAAGCGGCGGTATAGATGGAGAGAGAAGCTAAAGGATGGGAAGAAAAATCAGAGGGAAAAACATGACAAGGAATCCCCTTCACAACCTGAAGGAAAGTCTGCTAAATACCTAACCTGTGCTCACATTTTTCATTGCCCTGATCCTTGGCACAAAGAAGATTAAGGACAGGAAAACTCCCACCTGCTTGCCAGAGTTCCTCAGTTGCACTCACTGCTGCTTTCCTGTTCACGGGGGGTTAAAAAAAAAAAAAAGAAAGAAAAGAGAGATTGTAGAATAATTAAGATTTTGTTAGCCATGTCTTTCCAGCCATGGGAAAGAAGATGTCCTACCTTAACTGGAGGTCTCCTGGAATCTGTGACTGAGTTGCGTGAGCTTTCTGCCGAGTTTGTNAAAAAAAAAAGAAAGAAAAGAGAGATTGTAGAATAATTAAGATTTTGTTAGCCATGTCTTTCCAGCCATGGGAAAGAAGATGTCCTACCTTAACTGGAGGTCTCCTGGAATCTGTGACTGAGTTGCGTGAGCTTTCTGCCGAGTTTGTTTCTTGATGTCCCAGTTTCCAGCATGTTGGGCTTCACGGCACTTCTCCTGGGCTGGGCTTTCTTTGCATTCAGCTTCCACTGCAGGAGTTCACCAAGTTGGGCTTCTGCTGTGCTTGGCCTTTGCCTTGTGGATGTCAAACCGAGATTGCTTCAGCCAGGTTAAATCTGAGTCATGGACCATATATATCGGGGGAATGTGTAATTCCTCGGGTCTATCACACTGCAACACAAATTTAAAGTGATGGACAGATCAGTGTTACAGCCCCATGTAATTTCCTTGGACTAACCAGGGTTATAGCTCCGTGTTACAGCACAGTTTTATTTAGGAAGCAAAGGAAAATACACCCTCAAGGCGTGAGGGTGGGCAAATCCAAAAAAAACTAGAAGAAAAGCCCTCCAGCACAATTTTGGCTCCTCTTTTTATACATGCTTTCTCCTCCCCACTGAGCCTGCCCTGTGTAAATTTGGGTAGCCAGGAGGGCTGTTTGTTTTACCTGAGGTCTTGAATCCTGTCCTCAGACCTTTCTTTGTTCTATTTTCTTGGGCTTTTCCCTTCTTTGTCTTTTTGCCACCACCATTTTGGTCTCCTTTTTCCTATTCTAACTACCTAACAGTCTTAATCTTGTTTTTACATAATGTTACATTTATTGAAATTTATATTAGATATTTCTGAAAGCATCCATAAGGCCAAAAAAGACTCTTCTATGTTTAATCCAGGATGTGAAATACTGAAATATTTCTAAATGTTTTTGAAGATGTATTGGATCAGAAAAGTTGTATAATTCTGTCTTTGTCATTGTTTGTTAAAACTGAATGTTTAACATGCACACCGAAGTATCAAGCAGGATGCCAACTTAGCAAGAGTTATTGCCACTGTTATTTTTTTGTTTGCAGAAATGGAAATACAATGAATGAAAAACCCAACAAATTGTTTTTTCAATAAATTTTAGCTTTCTTGTAAAAATGTGCTCTCTGGAGGCATTTAAGTCAGTTAAAATTATAATACATTGACTGCTGACTATTACTGCAGCAACTTTTAAAACTGTATGTGTTGCTATAAATTGCCTATGAGTCTGATTCATTGCAAGGTGAAGAAGGGCATTTTGAATGTTCTATGTTTTTAACATCTAATCCAAACCTAAAATAAAATAAGCACTCATGCATTTTACTTGCTGCACCCAGCTTTAAAATATACCTACCACTACTACTTTCAAGAAAATAAGTTAAAACAAAAGAAAAGCATATTTTTATTTAAAAAAAAAAGTGAAACTTTCAGGATCAGCTAACATTTTTTATAAACTTGTAAAGTGTTCTGATTAGCATTGACCTTCCTTTTCACATGAAAAATTGTGCTAGCCAGGTAGGAAATGAAATCTCAAAGGTAAAGTAACAGGTCAGTAAGTCAAGCATTTAATCAGATAATGGAAGCCTGTGTCATTAATAAATGTGTCATTTACTTCAATAAAGGGATCACTTTAGGAAATCAAATCAGTCTTTAATAATCTGCATAAGTCTCACCCTCCCAGCCCACAACCGTTTCCCAGATCACCTGCATTCTTTAATTGCTCCTTCCTCTGAACTCTTATAACACTACTATTTATATTCCTTATTTTGACTGTAAGTAGAAAACTCTATTATATTGCCATGGATATACATTACATATTCTTAGTCCGACTAACCAGATTATAAATCTCTTTAGAAGTGTAAATGAGTCTTGTTGACAAAAATCAAGAAAATAGATATCTTCAATACCTAGCAGCATTCAGTTCAGTTCAGTTCAGTCACAGTTCTATCCCATTCCTTGCAACCCCAGGGACTGCAGGACACCAGGTATTCCTCTCCATTAACAACTCCTGGAGTTTACTCAAACTCATGTCCATTGAGTAGGTGATACCATCCAACCATCTCATCCTTAGATGTCTCCTTCTCTCCTGCCTTCTATCTTTCCCAGCGTCGGGATCTTTTCAAATGAGTCAGTTATTTGCATCAGGTGGCCAAAGTATTAGAGTTTCAGCTTCAGCATCAGTCCTTCCAATGAATATTCAGGACTGATTTCCTTTAGGATGGACTAGTTGTAACTCCTTGCAGTTCAAAAGACTCTCAAAGTGTCTTCTCCAACACCACAGTTCAAAAGTATCAATTCATCAGCACTCAGCTTTCTTTAGAGTCCAACTCTCACATCCATACATGACCACTGGAAAAACCATAGCTTTGACTAGATGGACCTTTGTTGGCAAAGTAATGTCTCTGTTGACAAAGTAATGCTGTCTAGGTTGGTCATAACATTTCTTTCAAGGAGTAAGCATCTTCTAATTTTATGTCTGCAGTCACCATCTGCAGTGATTTTGGCACCCTCAAAAACAAAGTCTATCACTGTTTTCACTGTTTCCCCAACTATTTGCCATGAAGTGATGGGACCAGATGCCATGATCTTAGTTTTCTGAATGTTGAGCTTTAGGCCAACTTTTTCACTCTAGCCTTTCACTTTCATTGAGAGGTTCTTTAGTTCTTCTTTGCTTTCTGCCATAAAGGTGGTATCATCTGCATAATGGAGGTTATTGACATTTTTCTCAGAAATCTTGATTCCAGCTTGTGCTTCCTCCAGCCCAGCTCATATGTATTAATAATAATTTCTCATAATGTACTCTGCATACAAGTTAAATAAGCAGGGTGACAGTATAAAACCTTGATATATTCCTTTCCCAATTTGGAACCAGTCTGTTGTTCCATTTCCAGTTCTAACTGTTGCTTCCTAATGTGCATGCAGGTTTTCAAGAGGCAGGTCGGATGGTCTGGTATTCCCATCTTTCTGAGAATTTTCCACTGTTTGTTGCGATCCACAGAGTCAAAGACTTTGGCATAGTCAATGAAGCAGAAATAGAAGTTTTTTCTGGAACTCTCTTGCTTTTTTGATGATTCAACAAATGTTGTAAATTTGATTTCTGGTTTGTCTGCCTTTTCTAAATCTAGCTTGAACATCTGGAAGTCATGGTTCATATACTGTTGAAGCCTGGCTTGAACAATTTTGAGCATTACTTTGCTAGTGTGTGAGATGAGTGTAATTTCACTATAGTTTCAGCATTTTTTGGCATTGCCTTTTTGGGGGATTAGAATGAATATTGACCTTTTCTATCCTGTGGCCACTGCTGAGCTTTCTAGATTTGCTGGCATATTTAGTGCAGCACTTTCACAGCATTATCTTCCAGGATTTGAAACAGGTCAATGAAATTCCATTACCTCCATTAGCTTTGTTCATAGTGATGTTTCCTAAGGCCCACTTGACTTTGCATTCCAGGACACCTGGCTCTAGATGAGTGATCATACCATCATGTTTATCTGGGCCTTGAAAATCTTTTTTGTATAGTTCTTTTGTGTATTCTTGCCACCTCTTCTTAATATCTTCTCTTTCTCTTAGGTTCATACTATTTCTGTCCTTTATTGTACCCATCTTTGCATGAAATATTCCCTTTGTATCTCTAATTTTCTTGAAGATATCTTTAGTCTTTTCCATTCCATTGTTTTCCTCCATTTCTTTGGACTGATCACTGAGGAAGCCTTTGTAATCTCTCCTTGCTATTCTTTGGAACTCTGCATTCAAATGGGTATATCTTTCCTTTTCTCCTATGCTTTTCAGTTCTATTCATTTCACAACTATTTGCTGTGAAACAGCATTGTTAGCAAGTAAAAAAGCTAAAAATAATAATCAAATAANCTCTCCTTGCTATTCTTTGGAACTCTGCATTCAAATGGGTATATCTTTCCTTTTCTCCTATGCTTTTCAGTTCTATTCATTTCACAACTATTTGCTGTGAAACAGCATTGTTAGCAAGTAAAAAAGCTAAAAATAATAATCAAATAAATTTGGAAAGTGTTATGAAGTAATATAATCATGAAATAACTGAAAATTATATAATTATAGTAATACATATGAGCTATATTTGTCAACTGATTATTAAGCCTAGAAGTTATATAAATAAATATTGTTGAGTGAATTAATGAAATGAAAGGAATTTAAATGCCACTTTTATCATTATTGGGTAAAACCAACAAATACGAAAAAAAAAAACACAAGTTCTAAACTTTCTCAGGTTCAGAATTCCTCTGTTTCTATTTCAAAATTTTATGGGATGTAGTTCAGTATTTGATTTACAAGGGTAGCATGGTACAATGGAAAGAACACTGAAAACCTAGGTCTTCGTTTTTGTTTAGTGGTCTATGGTTGAATGGATTATGTTTCCTCTCATATCTGTGGCAGATTCGTGTTGATGTATGACAAAACCAATACCATATTGTAAAGTAATTAGCCCCCAATTACAACAAAATTTTTCTTATATTCTTTCAGCTCTCAATTCTATGCTTTGTCTAGGAGACTTCTTTTCATTTACAGAAGCATTCTCTTTGCACCAAATGACACCTTTTGTTTCATCTTAATGGGCATTAACATTAAGCTTGCATCTGCCCCAACACTGACAGTTGAACAACTTTTGAAACTATGAATAAATCTACGTTCAACCTAGTATTCTATAATATATCTCTAATACTGACCCATCCTATCTCCTTGCATTCCTGTCTTAAAAACTACTTTTGCTCTTTGACTCCACTGTTCCTAACCAGCTGTTACTGGAACTACATTCAAACCTTTAATCTTCTGAATCAAGTCCCACAACTCAATTGTTGTATAACTATTGGAATTTGATATTATTTCTTATTCAATGGTATTGATTTCCCTGGTGGCTCAAACTGTAAGGAAACCGCCTACAATGCAGAGGGCCCAGGTTCAATCTCTGGGTTGAGAAGATCCCTCGGAGAAGGGCAACTCACTCCAATATTCTTGCCTGGAGAATCCCCATGAACAGAGGAGCCTGGTGGAATGCACTGTATGCAGTCACAGAGTCAGACGTGAATGAACGACTAAGCACGGCACAAACTTTATTCTGGAAATGTTTTTATCTTTAAAAAAATATTCACTTAAGCACCAGTAGTGTTGAACTATTCATTGTCCCTACAATTTTGGAGCTATCTACAAATAACTATTTTAGGATATATTGTAAGAATTTCAAGAACCACACATATAATCTTCATCAAAATAATCATGAGGATATAATATGCATATGTGTTAATATTTGTGTACAAATATATGTCCATGCATGCAATGATTTGTATGTGTATTTACATTAATGAGAATGATTTTTGAATATAGACTGTTAGCTAAGTTTCACATCTTTAATATTATATTTTGTTTACAGATGGAGAACCCTAGGTAATGTGGAATACTTATCTAAATGAATTTTATATGTAAATTATAATATTGCCTAATATTTTTCTAATTCTGAAAAATAAGAAATAAAACTTCTGATTTTTGGTCTTAACAAGGCAATCTGAGTGTAAGTATGTTCTGTTTTAATTAAAATAAATTACTTATTATTTAAACATTATCTCCTTCTATTAATATTTTATGTTCCTTATGGATACAATATGATGAAAATATAAAGGGCATTTGTTAAAAATAAGACAATAGACTCAAAATGGAGTTGCCTATGCTAACTAAAACCCACATCACCAAGTGGAGAGTTAATTACAGCTTCAGTACTCCCAGAAATGTAATCTTAAACTAGTCCATCCAGAATTACCTGAATAGCAGTAGTGAGTTAGTTATCTGCATCATAGAATTCTATTATCTTCTAAAGGAAAGTAGCTTTGAGACTTATCACCAATCTACTCTTTCCACCTGGTATAACCTGTGGCTCAGCAGTAAAGAGTTCAATTCAGTTCAGTTCAGTCTCTCAGTCGTGTCCGACTCTTTGCGACCCCATGAACTGCACCACGCCAGGCCTCCCTGTTCATCACCATCTCCCAGAGTTCACTCAGATTCATGTCCATTAAGTCAGTGATGCCATCCAGCCATCTCATCCTCGGTCATCCTCTTCTCCTCCTGCCCACAGTCCCTCCCAGCATCAGAGTCTTTTCCAGTGAGTCAACTCTTCGCATGAGGTGGCCAAAGTACTGGAGTTTCAGCTTCAGCATCATTCCTTCCAAAGAAATCCCAGGGTTGA